>JAJHZJ010000032.1:600000-936506 GCA_023548195.1 Bettongia penicillata ogilbyi | reverse complement strand
CAAGTCCTAAAATAAAAGTTTGGGGGCTCAAATAAGCAATGAGTTCCTACTGGAAATATGCTATTAAGTTAAAATTGGTCAAAAATGTTTGAGTTCCTTAACCTGTGCCTCTCCAAGGAACACTTAAAAGAATACACTCTTTTGTCCAGAATTTTTTCTTTTCCTTTTTTTCATTTGAAAACATCAAGTTCCTACATCTGAAAATATCAGTGTTCCTTGTGGGGGCATATATAGTCAGGCTCTACTTGATCGTCCAAGAAAGCTACACAAAACTTGAGCTTTGCAGAGTAAAACAAATTGCCAACCCAATTTTAAAGCCTTCCTTGCTTTCATAAAAGCTGGGGATTATCTTTAAAGCTTTCACAATCCTTCATATGGAAAATCCAATTTAGAAATAAGTCTGATAACAGGAGCCAATAGTTAAAAATTAGATGATTAAATATGGGTTATACCAAATCATTTCTCCACTCTTTTTCTGTGTTTAGAAACCCATCAAATCTTTAATGCCCACTGACAGGGATGACTAATGCCCACTATTAAATACCACACAGTTCAATCAAAAGTCTGAAATGATGAATCAGGGAGGGAAGAAATGACATTTGGAACTGTTCCCCAGATGGATCAAATTTTTTTTAATCAATATTTCCAGTGGCTACGATCCCAGAAATAGTAAAGTTATGCCATATTTCTAATATCCTTGTGAGAGGAATGGTAGTGAAGAGATGAACTGAGAATCAAAGTAATATTTTAATTTGACTATGGCTTGACCATATGTTCAACTAGGAAGAAGGACATGAGAAAAATACATAAATATGCAAGTATTATTATCATCATTTTAAAACTGTGCATACCGACATACAAAAAAATTAAGTAACTTTGTCCAAATGTTTCATTTTTTAGTGATTGGCTACTTCTCTCTGACTCCCAAAGGAAAACTGAATTTATTAGATTAATTTCTGCTATTTGCTTTCTATACTTTCACATATTTTTCAGATGTTCATAATTAACAAATAGTCCATCATGTTTGGAATGTTCTCCTCCCTCACTTTACCTTAGAATTTTTAACATCCCTCTAGACCTACCTCAGGTAAGTAGTCCCTTCCTACCAGACTTTTCTTATGTTCATTCAATTAGTTCTCTACTTCTTGTTCCAAATACCCTCAAATTACTAGGCATTTATGGAACAGCCTTAAGGAAACTCCCTCTACTAATGCAGTTAGTCTGCTCCGCAACTTAGAGTCTTTAAAAGTTAGCTCAGCCACTGAAGTTAGGCGTTTGCCCAGGGTCATGCAGTCTACGTATGTAAGAAACAGGGATTTGAATTAGATCTTTCTGACACTAAGGATAGCCCTTTATCCAACATACCATATCATCTTTCTGTGGAACTTTGCAGACTGTACCTGCATTTTCATCGTTTTAGCTCTAAGGAAGTTCCTTCAGATGGTGGTAGATTATGAGAACTGAAAACCTGTTAAAGATGCTGCTAATGAGTCAGAAAAGGAAAGCCAGGACTAAACATCTATAAGTACACCAATGCACACCCCTTTAATACAGGAGATGGTAAGATTTATACTCTTAAATTGGCAAACCAAGAGGAATTAGGGAAAATGCATCTTTTGCCAGGGAACACAAATGCTAGATGCTGAGAAAGAGCTGCCAATTATTTACATTGCAAAAAGCATGACTGAATCTGTAGCCCAACCCTTACTCTCTCAACTTATCTTTCAGCACTTTCTAGCATGAATCTTCTATTCCAATCTCTATATTACTCCTCCCACTCTTTTCACTTTATTCACTTATACCATATTCATTCTTCCTCCACACCTTTATTCCATCTGCATCCTCCACATAAAAAGTCTTATTCTGCTCCATTCCAAATCCTCTCTGCCCTTTGAAGTCCATGTTCCAACTCATTTGAAGCTTCCTCTGACTGTGTTAACATAAAATGATCTCTTCTTTTACCAATTGCATTTTTATTTCAAAGGGTAAAAAATCGAAATCTAGATAGGATCTTAGAGATTATTTAATCTGACCACTTATGACAAACCAGGAAACTGAGGTGTAGAGAAGTCAAATTACTTATCCAAGATCACAGAAGTGGTGTATGGCCGAAAATAAACAATTAAATAAGGATTTAAACCCAGGTCCTGTAACTCCAAATTTAACTTTCTACCAGTTTGTTAACTGGAAAATTATAAAGATTGTTCCATTCTTAAAGTACTGCACCCAAAGCTTCATCCTGGCTTAGAAATGACTCTCTGTTCCTGCTAGTTATGCCTGCAGAGCACTATTTGTGAGGGGTTCTACCAAGGTACAAATGTTCTCAGTATGGGTTTAGTAATAGAATGTGTGTCTCTTGACTCAGCTCATATGTCACCTTCTATTTAGTTATTTCTTAGTCCCTTCAAGTTTTAGTGCCTTCTTCATCTCCCTCCAAAGATTACTTTGTGTGTTACTGCTCTGTATATATTTTATGTAACTGACTAGTTGCATGTTACTTATCAAAATGCATGCTCCCTGAGGGCAGGGATTATTTCATTTTTATCTGAGTCCCAGTGCCTGGCCAAATATCTGGAATACAGTAGATGCTTGATGTGCTTGTTTACTTTGTTGGCTAGTTTATTGACGAGATCAGTTGGCTGCTTATCATCATCCACTAGGTGATCATTCTGGAGGAATGAGTATCTACACCCATTAAAGAATTTTCAAGCACTGAAAGGTACATATTGTTTTTGTCATTAATTATTTCCTGGTGTTTCCCCCAACTAGCTTATAAATTCATTGTGAATCAGAAGAATATGTTTTATTTTGTTTTGTTACTAGCCCCTCAGTGCCTAACTCATTGCTTTGTAACTGTATATGTACCCAGTAAGTGATTTTATAGCCTACTGGCAGTACTTTGGCAGGCACCAAAATATTTGACATATGTCAGGCAATATTTCCATAAGATAGTTATGATAAGTAAAAGAATAATAATTCACAATTGGCACACATTAAAGGCAGGAAATTCCCCAGCCCTGCTGAGATGTTCTGCCAGTTAAATTATTTTTTTGACAAGTACTGAGAGTACCACACTTTTCAAAGATTCTCTTTCATTTCTAGGGTTTCCCATCCATATTTCTATACTGATTTCTAACTAGAGCAATGGTATTGGTTTAACAGATAAGGTACAATATGCAAAAAAAATGCAATAACCTAGAAGTGATAAACTTAATGAACTTAACTTAAAAATACTGAAAAAATTGGACTGCAGTCAGGTATAAACTAGGTTTAGGCTAATGATTTATACTATAAACCAAAAGAAGTTCCAAATGCATGACTTAGACATAAAAAGCATAACAGCATATACAAATTAGAGAAGCAAGGAAGGAATTGTCATAAATTCTAGTTTATGCCTAGTGAAACAGTTCAATACTGAACTAAGAATAGAGAGGAACATAAAAAAATAAAGTAGACAGTATTGATTGCAGAAAATTACAGGTTTTGCTCAAACAAAACTAATCAATGAAGATAAAATTAGAAAATATGCAAGTAACTGGGAAAGAATCTTTGCAATAACTTTCTCGATAAATATGTCATTTTTAAGAAATATAAGAAACTGATTCAAATTTATAGGAAAAAAACTCATTCCTTATTTGATAAATGGTTTAAGGATATGAACAGAGAGATGTGAAGGAAGAAAAGACTCTCTATAGACATTTTTTTTCATGTTCCAAATCACTGAGGTTTCTCTTCATACTTATCAACCTGGTGAAAGAAAGAAAGGAAAGAAAGAATGAAAGAAAGAGAGGGGGGAGGGAGGGAAGAAAGAAAGAAAGAAAGAAAGAAAGAAAGAAAGAAAGAAAGAAAGAAAGAAAGAAAGAAAGAAAGAAAGAAAGAAAGAAAGAAAGAAAGAAAGAAAGAAAGAAAGAAAGAAAGAAAGAAAGAAAGAAAGAAAGAAAGAAAGAAAGAAAGAAAGAAAATAATAAATGTTAAAGGAGCCATGGGAAAATAGACACAGGAATGCATCATTGATGGAATTCTGAATTGATCTAGCTCTTCTTGAAGGCAATTTGGAACTAATGTCCCCCAAAGTTACTAAAATGTTCACATTCTTTCACCAAAAAAAATCTACTAAGCTTATAATCTAAAGATATCAAAGAAATAGGAAAAGCATTCATATGTCCAAAAATATTTATAGCTGCTGTATTGCAAACTAAGAGTTTGTGCATTAATTAGGGAATTGAGGAATGGTTTAGAAGATATGACATATGAAAATAATAGAATACTTACCATAAAAATGAGAAAAAGTACAATTTCATAGAAATCTGGAAAGATATGCATGACCTAATGTAGAATGAAGTGAGCATATACAGAAGAGCAATGTATGCAATAACAACATTATAAAGATAAACAGGGCGGCTAGGTAGCAAAGCAGATAGAGCGCCAGGCTTGGAGTCAGAAGACCCATCATCCTGACTTCAAATTTGGTCTCCAAAACTTACTAACTGTGTCACTCTGGGCAAGTCACTTGACTCAGTTTGCCTCAGTTTTCTCATCTGCAAAATGAACTAGAGAAGAAAATGGCAAGCCATTCTAGTATTTTTTCAAGAAAAGTCCAAATGTCATCACAAAAAGTGGGATATGACTGAAGTTGACTGAACAACAAAGACAAACAACTTGGAAATATTTAAGAACTCTAATCAACACAATCACCATTTGTGATTTTAGAGGACTAATAATGAAGTAGCTATTCACCTCTTAACAGAGGTAATGGACTGAGGATGCAGAATGAAACATTAATATACATAATATAATATATAACATACATAGGAAAGTGGGAATTTTTCAGTTGGTCAATCATTTTTTTATTTTCCTTTTTTTCTTAATAAGGAAAGCTAGAAAGGATAGAAAATAGATCTTTATCCGCTGAAAAAATAATATCACTTACAAAGCAAGTGTAATTGAATTATCTAAGTCTTGAAAATGAAATAGAGAAATATTCATGCCATTGGGCTAAAACTTGTTCTAGAAAAAATAGTAGTAATAACCACTGTGTTTCTGAATGACAAAACAGGTCAGATTTTAGAAAGGAACACAGTTCTTTATATGAACATGCTATTCATATTTTCTATGTAATATTTAAGTGGAAGTGCTGTATAGCAGATAGAAGCTAGCCTGTTAGTATGTTATGGGGTCAAATTCTTCCTCTGACATATAGTGACTGATCCTGGACATGTCAATTAACCTCTTACACTCCCAGGAAGTAATCAAAGACTAAAAATGTTGCAGAACAGTTGCCAAACTCATTGGCAGAGGAAGTTTTGAGAGCTTCCAAAATGATGACATCACAAGTTTGACTCAAAACATGAGTTAAGAATGATAAATGTTTATTAAATAACTATATGTGGCAACATATTATGCTATGCCTTGCAAGTTACTCTCTATGTACACCTATAATGGATTATAAGTATTTTAAGGGCAAAAACTGTTTTATATTACTCTCTAAATCCCCAGAACTTTAAGGCACATAGGAAGTGCTTAATAAATGTTGATTGGCTGACATAAAGCTTAGAAAAGACCCTTGCCTTTATGAAGAATATAATATTGCAGTGGAAAATTATGTATATATGTATGTACAACATATATGTGTATATACATATGTACGAATATGGCAAAAAATCCTCTCATTGGAAATAATACAACACCCACCCACTTGAACCTTGACTGTATCCCTGGAACCCAGAGTTCTGATAAGTGAATTTTCACCATTTCTTGCCAAAAACTAGACATCACAGTCACTTCCTTGCCATTTACAAAAGTGTATATACTCCCCCCACCTTCTTTATATGTTCTGCTCTCCCATTAGAATAGAAGCTCTTTGAAGGCTGTTCTGCTTTCTTTTTATTATATTCCCTTTGCATAGCACCAGTGAGCATTAAATAAATGCTTTTAAAAAAAAAATCATTCATTCAAGTACTTAAGAGAACTCAGATAAAGTGCTTTAGGAGTAAATGACATTACCAGAAAAAAAAAAAAAGTATCAAGTCCTATTGCTGGAAAAGCCCACAAATCTATGTAATTCCCGGCTTCATTCTCTCAAGTACAATATTGATATGAGCAAGACCAGCATTTTGAGAGGCAACCCTATACTTTTCTGTTGTTCAAGTTTTAAAAACTCCATAAACTAAAAAAAAAAAATCAAGACTCATCTGTCCCAAAATAAGCACAATGTTCACCAACACAGCCCAAGAGCCATCTAGTCAAGGCAAGAACTCTTTCATTTGTGTCTTTAAATTTCAGATGGCAATATACTTGACACTCAACAAATGCCTGACAGTTTGATTGTTTGTGTTTCTGAATATCATATTTCATGCCTTATTTACCAAGCCAGATGTGCTGTATAAGAGACCAAGATAGACATATATGTACAGGATGTGTACAAAATGCATCCAATAGTTTTTCGAGAACACTGTTTTTCATATCACCTTCATTATGATAACCCACCATTAACTAACATTAATTGAACCCACATTACATGTGCAGCATTGAACTAGACATACATTGGGGTTATAGAGGAGTTCTCAGGAGGATAACAAATAGTTTCCTGGATACCTGGGGAGGTAAGACCTCCAACATAAAAAAAAAACAATCCTCAGTGGTCAATATATGATTCAGACACTCAACTAGAAGATCAGTAAGTTATTATTGAATGAATGAATCTTTCTGGCACTGATGAAATGCCATTTAAAATAGTAATTTATTCCTTTCTGCTGGGATACTACCCTAGTAGTAATTCCTCTAGCCTTCAGCCTAAGGGATCTCCATCCATATTTTTAACTTCTTTATAATGTGGCTCAATAGAAAAAGTGTAGACTTTAAGAGCCAGGGAACCTAGGTTCAAACACTACCCCTGACATTAACAAGATATTTAATTCTGGGCAAGTCACAATCTCCGTGGGCTTCAGTTTACTCAATTGTAAAATGAGGATTTTCGACTAAATGTTGTCTAAGATACCTCCCAGCTCTACATCTATGATGCCATAATCTATGGCAATAATATTTATCCTGTGTGTTGTGTGTGTGTGTAAAAAGATTTTAAAAAATAAAAAATTGCTGTAGTAGTAAGGGTTGAAGATTAATATGCACCATATTTTAATGTTTGTCATGATGCATAACATCAGTAACCACACACATAATTTTCATTTTATCTCATTTTTATGTGTCTCAATGGGTTAAATTATTTAATCTACTGAACTCTTTCAGATGAAGAATTTTAATTCCTGTTTCATAGAATATCTTATATGGGATCATTTCTTTTTCCCATTTGAGTACTCCATGAGTCCGATAGGCAAAATTTACTTTCTTGAATCTTTTTGTTTATATTAGGCTTAATAACATAAATATATCAAAAACTAATAGACCACTTCATAAAATTAATCCTCAGCTTAAAAACATAGTCATCAATGAAGCAAGAAATTCTTCCATTGGATAGGAATTATGACTTTTTTGTCAGCCCCAGTAAAGAATCTTATTATAAAACTAAAAGCAAATAAAGTGTGAGTTCATTGAAAAAAAAAACTCACCTTAATAAAATTCAAGTTCATTTGAAAACAAAGATCCAGGATAATCAGCCCAGAATAACACAAATTATTGCCATTTGAGAGTTCTACATTTCCCCTTAAAGTAGTGGTTTATACCACCCACTGTATAGCTTTCAACATTTAGCCTTACCCAGCCCCTATCAAATAAAAGGAAAGAAAATATTTTCTAAGAGAAGAGAAAATGCATATTCCATTAAGAGCTGGGAGGTTTATGGCCTTTTCCACAGAATAAGAGTCAGACTTTCAAGTGCATATAACAGCAAAAATATTGAAGTGAGTATGATATCATATTAAAAGATTAGCATACAAATAACGTGAGAGTTCATTAGCATGGAGAACTCTCTCCCCCAAAGTAGAGGCATCTAGTCCCTTACTTAATTAAATGTTAAAAGCAGGATTTAAACTAAGGTCTTCCTTTACACTAAGGCCAGCACTCAACCCACTCCATCAGCTGCTTCAGCAGCACAACCTTCCGCAGATAGAGTGAAGCAAAATTTACAACAAACATATGCTTTCTAGCTCACCAAAAGCCCTAGCCAATGAATCAATCAACAAGTATTTGAAAGAGTTCCTGCCCCCAGTGACACAGAAAGGTACAAAGGCAAGATTGCTGACTGTGAAGTCAAGGACCTGGGCTCAAATTGCACTTCTGTAACTCACTACCTGTGTACCTTTGAATAAGTTACTGAGGACTGATGTCCTCCGAGGTCCCTAAACTGATGAACTATCAAAAGAAACAACACGTGTGCATATAAGTATACACAAGTAAAATTCAAAGTAAGTTGTAGAAAGATCATGATCAGGAAAGCGCTTAGGTCGGAAACATGATTTGAGCTGAATTTTTAAGGAAACTAGGAATTCTAAGAGGTAGAAGTGAGAAGGGCATGCATGCAAAGCACGGGAGACAATTTATGCGAAAGCAAAGAGAGACAAGATGATGGGAGAAAGAGCAAATCAATACTCCCTTTCACAGGAAACGAGCATAAATATTGTAGAATCATCCTACTCATGGAGAGGGGGGTTGGATATGAAACTAACATATTCTTAATTCTATGTTTAGTTACTGCTGTGGTTCAGTCAGTTTTCAGTTGGATCTGATTCTTCATGACTCCATCTGGGATTTTCTTGGCAAAGATACTGGGGTGGTTTGTCACTTCCTTCTCCTGTTCATTTTACAGATGAGGAAAGTAAAGCAAAGAGAGTTAGGTGTCACACAGCTAAGAAAGTATCTGAGGCCAGATTTGAACTCAGGACAATGAGTCTTCCTAAATCTAGGCCTAACACTCATCTATTATACCACTTACAGACCTCTGTTTTTAGCATTGTAGGAATAAGGACAGGACTTGTGATTTCACTAGAACAGGGAATTCCAAGAGGAGGAACCTTTTTCTGCCATGTGCCTACTGGTTATCTAGAATGCCAAGGACATAAATGACTTGACCAAGATCACACATCCTGTGAAGCAAGACTTCAAACTAAGTCTTCCTGACCATTTCCTACTGTACACTCTCATTCATTGCCAAATACTTTACCTTAAATACAAGCATGGTCATATGTAGACATTTTAGTCATCTTTTGCTCTCCCTTTCCCTCACCCTTTATAGACAATTTTTCTACCATATGGAGCTTTATAAAGTTAAATTATATTTTTTCATTTAAAAAAATCTATATTCTTTCCTTTCCACACCCCCTTCCCCAATAGAAGAAAAAGAGAGTTCATTACAAATATGCATGGTCAAGCAATACAAATACCCATAATGAACATATCCAAAGATAAGTATGTTTCATTCTGCACCCTAAGTTCATCACCTTTTTATCAGGAATGGATAATATGCTTCATTACTGGTTCCCAGGGATTATGGCTGACCATGGCATATATCACATCAGTTCATCAGTTCATGAACATCTACCCATTTCTCTCTGAAAAAATTCCCTTCATCATTTCTTATGGCACAATATTCTATTACCTTCAAATACCACAATTTGTTCAATCTCCATTGTAACATCAAATTCTTAGTTTCCAGTTCTTTGTCACTACAAAAAGAGCTGCTATAGATATTTTCAGACCAATGTATCATTTCCTTCTTACTTTGCTCTGTTTAGAGTTATGGACAGAATAGTAGTACTGCTGGTAACTTTAGAGGTCATAGTTCCAAATTGTTTTCTAGAATTCCTAAACCAATCCACACCATCTTGAAAACATCAAAACTAACAATCCCCAAAACTAGCTAAAAGCAGCACCCTGAAAAGCCTGAAGCAGTTAATTCAAATACTATACTGATTATTTGGAAAAATTGCGGAAGAAGGAGTCCTCCCAAATTCTTTTCATGATACAAATATGGTTTTGATACCTAAACCAGGAAGATCCAAAACAGAGAAAGAAAATTAGACCAAATTCTCTAATGAATATAGATGCAAAAATTTTAAGTAAGATTTTAGCAAAAAGAGTACAGTAACTTATCACAAGAATAATACATTATGATCAGGAAGGATTTATACCAGGAATGCAGGGCTGGTTCAATATTAGGAAAATTATTAACATTGTTGATCATATCAACAACAAAACTAACAGAAACCACATGATTATGTCAATAGATACAGAAAAAACTTTTAACAAAATACAACACCCATTTCCATTGAAAACACTGGAGAACATAGGAATAAATAAAACTTCAGCAAGCATTACATGCAATGGGGATAAGCTAGATGCATTTCCAATAACATCAGAGGTGAGACAAAGATGTGCATTATTACCACTATTCTTCAATATAGTACTAGAAATGTTAGCAGTAGCAATAAGAGAAGAAAAAGAAATTGAAGGAATTAGAATAGGCAAAGAAGCAACTAAGTTATCACTCTTTGCAGATGATATGATGATAAACTTAGAGAATCCCAGAGAATCAAGTAAAAAAACTACATGAAATAATAAACAACTTTGCCAAAGTTGCAGGTTACAAAATAAACCCACAAAAATCTTCTGCATTTCTATATATTACTAACAAAGTAAGGGTAGGCACTATAAAACATTTGGAAGTCTACCTGCCAAAACAAATCCAGGGACTATATGAACACAATTACAAAATACTTTTCACACAAATAAAGTCAGATCTAAGTAAGTGAAAAAAACATCATTTGCTCATTGGCAGGCTGAGCCAACATAATAAAAATGGCAATTCTACTCCAATTAATTTACATATCTCCAGTGCCATGCCAATGAAACTATCATATTTTGCACAGCTAGAAAAAATAATATCAAAATTCATCTGGAAGAACAAAAGAGCTAGAATATCAAGCAAACTAATGAAAAGAAATGCTAGGGAAGGTGGCCTAGCTCTACCACATCTCAAATTATATTATAAAGTAGCAATCATCAAAATTACTTGGTATTGACTAAGAAACAAAAGGGTAGACCAGTGGATTAGGTTATGTATCCAAGACACAGTAGTCAATGAATATAGGACTCTACTATTTGATAAACCCATGGACCCCAGTTTCTGGAATAAGTACTCACTATTTGACAAAAATTGCTAGGAAAACTGGATAACAGTATGGCAGAAACTAGGCATAGGCCAATGCCTGACACGATACATGAGAATAAAGTCCAAATGGTTACATAATTTAGGTATAAAGCCTGATACTATGAACAAATTAGTGGAACAAGGAATAGTGTATTTATCACATGTATGGAGAAGGGAAGAATTTTTGACTAAACAAGAGATAGAAAACATTATGTAGTGCAAAATGGATAATTTTGATTACATTAAATTGAAAAGTTTTTGCAAAAACAAACGCAATGCAACCAAGATTAGGAGGGCAGCAGAAAACTAAGAAAGAATTTTTGCAAGTAGTGTCTGTAATAAAATTTCTAAAATATATAGAGAACTGAGTCAAATATACAAGAATACAAGTCATTTCCCAACTGATTAATGGTCAAAGGCAGTTTTCAGAGGAAGAAATCAAAGCTATGTATAGTTGTATAAAAAAATACTCTAAATCACTATTGATTAGAGAGATGCAAATCAAAACAACTCTGAGATATCACATCACACCTATTAGATAGGCTAACATGACAAAACAGGATGATGATAAATGTTGGAGAAGATGTGAGAGAGTTGGAACACTAATTCATTGTTGGTGGAGCTGTGAGTTGATCCAGCCATTCTGGAGAGCAATTTGGAACTCTGCCCAAAGGGATACAAAAATGTACATACCCTTTGACTCAGCAATACTGCTTCTAGGAGATCACAAAAATGGGAAAGTGTTCCACATGTACAAAAAAAATTATAGCAGCACTCTTTGTGGTGGTCAAAAACTGGAAATCAAGGGGATGCCCATCAATTGGGGAATGGCTAAATAAATTGTGGCATATGAACATAATGGAATACTATTGTGCTGTAAGAAATGATGTACAGGAGGACTTTTGAGAGACCTGGAAAGACTTGTATGAACTGATGGTAATCAAAAGGAGCAGAACCAGGAGAACTTTGTACACAGCAACAACTACAATGCATGAGGATTTTTTCTGGTACACTTAGAACTTCATTGCAAAGCAAGGACTTAAAAAAATTCCCAATGGTCTCTTAAGGCAAAAATGCCTTCCACATCCAGAGAAAGAACAATGTAATTCAATCACCGAATGTAGCAGATCACTTTCCTTTGTATTATGTTTTGGTTTGTTTTATGATTTCTCCCATTCATTTTCATTCTTCTATGCAACATGACTAAGGTGAAAATGTGTTTAATAGGAATGTATGTGTAGAACCTATATAAAACTGTATGCCATCTCAGGGAGGGAGTGGGCAGGTAGGAGGGAAGGAGGGGGAATGAGGGGAAAAATCTAAGATATATGGAAGTGATTGTAGAACACTAAAAACAAATAAAATTAAATTGAAAAAAAAAGAAAGCAGAATTCACCGAGACACACCTGAAACAGAAAGACACATAAACAGTGTTAAAGTAAAGGGTTGGAGTATAATGTATTATATTTCAGCTGAGGTAAGAAAAAATGGAAGGTGTAGTATAAAGATAATTTAAGGTTAATGGTGCAGGTTGGGGGTGGGGGGGAGAGGGGATAAGTATTCAAGATCTTCCCCAGAATGGGTTTCAATACCTTTTGTTAATTTCTATTAACAATTCATTTCTATTAACAATTAATTCCTACCCTCAGGCTCTGATAAATATATAAATACTCTGAGGTGAGGTTTTACTTTGGGGCTTATTCATTGGAAATATTTGTTTGGCCAGATGAGACTCTGGGTAGATGCAAAGGGGTCTTCCAGATTTGAAAACCCAGATGTTCGTGCCTCTCTCTCTGGTAACTATATACGTATGTAATGGTCAGATAGTTGGATCTGTCTATTGATCTGTGCCATATATATCACTTATGGACAGACAGTTGGAAACTATGACAGTTTTTGGTCTTTATTTCTCTCTTTGTATTTTCTGTGAAGTTCAGGGTGCTGACTTTTCCCCCTGAACTGAGTGAATGATATATGTGCTTGATTAAAGTAGATTGCTGACTCAAAAGTTGCTTTCCTTTTAGAAAAGCAGGTCTAAGAACCTGTATAGCAGGAAGTCCTGTATATGTCAGAGTTCTTGCTGTTACAGGTAGCAATCATGATTTCAGGGAAAAATGCAAAAATATACCTAATTAAAAGAAATAATCAGAGAAACTACATTTTGCTAAAAGGTGCCATTCAAACATTTTTACAAGTTTCTCTGATAAAGGCTTCTTTTATGAAATATATAGGGAGCTGAGTCAAATTTATAGAAACAAGAACTATTACCCAATTCGCAAATTGTCAAAGGATATGAAAAGGCAGTTTTCACAAGAAAAAATCAAAGCTATCTATAGACCTATTAAAAATATCCTACATATCTACTGATCAGAGAAAAACAAATTAAAACAACTCTGAGGTGCCTCCTCATACCTATCAGAAATGACAAATACTAGAAGGGATGAGGGAAAATTGATACACTAATGAACTGTTGGTGGAATTGTGAACTGGTCCAACTATTCTTTATAGCAATTTGGAACTATGCCTAAAAGGTTATAAAACCATACATATCATCTGACCCAGAAGTACTGCTACCAGGTCTGTAACCCAAAGAAATCAAAGCAAAAGGAAAAGGAGAATTGGAAATTGAGGTGATGCCCATCAGTTGGGGAGTGGTTGAACAAGTTGTGGCTCATGATTGAGTACTAACGTGCTATAAGAAATGAGGAGGGAGTGGTTTCAAAAAATCATGGAAAGACCAATATGAAGTAGTTCAAAGTGAACTGAGCAGAACTCGATCATCATACACAGCAGTAGCTATATTGTAATGATGATAAACAGTGAAAGACTTGGCTACTCTGACCAATGCAATGATGCAAGACAACTCCAAAGAACTCATGATGTAAAGTGCTATCCTCTTCCAGAGAAAGAACTCATGAATTCTGAGCATAGACTGAATCATAGGGGTTTTTTTTTCACTTTATTTCTCTTGATTTTTTTGGTAATATGGCTAATATGGAAATATGTTTTGCATGATTTCACATGTATAATTGATATAGTGCTTGCTTTTGTATTGGGTGGTAGAGGGAGTGGGAGAGAGGGAGAGAATTTGAAACTCAAAATTTTTAAAAGTAATATAAAAACAAATAAGTAAAAAAAATGCTAACTTTTAAAAGTATGCTTAAAAAAACTGCTGTTACTATATCTAAACCACTTATCAAATGGTTCTTATTTTTAAGAAATTTGAAACATTACTTTATGTATCTTAGAAATTAAAACTTTGCTGGAGAAATTTGCTCTAAGGAATTTTTCCCATTTCTAGCTTCCTTTTGATTTTATTTGAATTTGTCTTATATATGGAAAGACTTTTCAATTTTATATAATCAAAATTTTCCATTTTCTCTTCTTTATTTCTCCATGTTCCTTGTTTGATCATAAACTATTTCATTGGTCATGTATCTGAAAGGGCATTTCTTTCTTGCTCCTATAATTTGCTTATAATTTCACCCTTTATGTCTGAAGCCTGTCAAGATGGCAGAGTGAGAGAAACTACTCACCTAAGCCCTTAGACAAACTCCTTCAGATAGCTCTAAAAAGAAAATTTGACCAAATTTTGGAGATGCAGAATCTAATAGGAGACAGATCTCGGCAGATTCACATACCAGGACAGAATGGAAGGTCGACAGGAAGGATCTGTTCCACAGGGGTGCAGGGGCATACAGTGCACAGCATGTCCCCACCAAGGCAGGGCTGAGCAGGAAAGCCCCAGGTCTGAGGAAGCAGCAGCATGGTGGAATAGCAGTCCAGGGTGGGAGTCCAGTGGAACCAAGGGAGTGAGAGCCATGGTGCTCCAGGTATCTGCAATAGCTGCTCCTGAGACTATCAGCCCACAGATTAAATGTCTATAAGTCACCAGCTTGAACTTCCGGGAGCCAAAATGGTAGAATGATCAGTAAATGCTCTCTCCCCCTCCCCTCGTTGACCTTGAAAGAAGCATAAAATATTTCCCTAGAAAAATCCTGGATCAGTGGTATCAGTAGAAGGGACAAACAGTCTCTTAGCATGTGTGGCTAGGAAAATCACTAAAGAGTATTAATCTTACTGTGGCAGAGGACCAGAGCTGCCCCAGACAGCCTACCTCAGTGAATCAGGAAAAGATTTGGAGCTCCAGGGCAGTGGAGCCTTGCAACCACCAACACCAGGACCCCAGGAGTGCCTCAGCAGTCCAGGGGAATAGAGAAGACAATAGGGCAACCAGGATCACCCACCACTGAACTTGCTTTTGCTTTAGCTCATCTGAGGAAATCTCTAGTGACCAGACCACCTCTCCCCCACACTTAACAAGATCGTTCCAGGGGTAACCCAGGGAAACACAAAAAGAAAGAATTCACCTGGCCTCTGCTTTCTCACACCAACCATCTCTGCACCAGGTTCTTTAGCTTCTAGCTAAAAGAACCAGAGGCCACAGTACACAAAACATCATCATCATCATGAGTAACAAGCAAAGCAGGAAGGAAAAGACCATAGAATATTTCTATGGGGACAAAGATCAAAACACAAATATCAAAGAGGTAAGTATTGAGACTATACTCCCATCTGAAACTTCAGAAGGGACTATGAACTGCCTGCATGAACAAAGAGCACTCTTGGGAGAATTGAACAAGGAAATAGAAGAAAAAATGACCAGTGATTTTAAAAGCATAAAAAAAGAATTCACTAAAGAGAACAGCTCTTTAAAAAGGAAAATTGAGCAAATGGAAAAGGAAACACAAAACCTAACTGGGAAAATTGGAGAAATGCAAAAGGAAGTACAAAAACTAAGTGGAGAAAATAATTTCTTAGAAGGAATAATTGGACAGATGGAAAAGGAGATACAAAAGTTAACTGAAGAAAACAATTTGATAAAAATTAGAATTGGGCAAGTAGAAGCCAATGAATCTATGAGACATCAAGAATCAGTCAAATAGAATCTAAAAAATGAAAAGATAGAAGAAAACATAAAATATCTAATTGGAAAAACAACTGACCTGGAAAATAGATCCAGGAGAGAAAATTTAAGACTTATTGGCCTACCAGAAAGCCATGATGAAAAAATGAGCCTGGACAACATTTTCCAAGAAATCAGCAAGAAAAACTGCCCAGAAGTGCTAGATCCAAAGGGCAAAATAGTCATCAAAAGAATCCACCATTCACCTCCCAAAAGCAAACCCAAGCTAAAACCACGAAGAAATATTGTTGCCAAATTCCAGAACTATCAAGTGAAGGAGAAAATACTACAGGCAGCCAGAAAGCAACAATTCAAACATCAGGGAGCTACAGTCAGGATCACACAGGACCTTGCAGCTTCTACATTAAAAGATCAAAGGAATTAGAATATGATATTCTGTAAAGCAAAGGAGCTGCAACTACAACCAAGGATCAATTACCCAGCAAAGTTCAGCGTAACATTTCAGGCAAGAAGATGGACGTTCAACAAAATAAGTGATTTCCAGACCTTCCTGATGAAAAAGCCAGAACTCAATAGAAAATTCAGTCTTCAAACACAGGGCTCAAGAGAGGCATAAAAAGGTAAACAGGGAAAAAGAAAAACTTGTTACTCACTACTGTTTACTTCTCTGTAAGGGAAGATTATATTGTTTATCTTAATAATCTGCATTGATGGAGGGTATGCCCACACAAATTAAAATCGCAGGTCTTTAAATTACAGAAGTAACAAAAACCAGAAAGTGTTCATGCAATATGACTTGCCACCACTAATCTTGGAGAAAATTAGATACTAAATATTTATTCCCATATCTTCTTCATAGGAAAGTAGAAAATAAAATGAAAACCATCTAGACCCCAAGCAAAAGAGTCATTATCACTGTTTTTTAAAATTATTTTTGGATTCTCAAAGAAACTCTCCATTATACTATGACAGGAGATATATTTGTTTTGTTTCAACAAGAATAGAAGATCATTATGTAATTTCTACAGAATACTCAAGTTTGAACTCCCCAAAGTATAGAACTCTACTGGTGTATAATATTGATCAGTCTTTTTCATTCTGACTTCTTACATTTCACATCAATATGACCATAAAACCTTACACATGGCAGTGAAAGCAAAACTTATACCTTGGCTAATGCAATAGGAGAAGCCCTAGGGAGAACAGTTGGCTTCCCCCTTCTTTGCAGGTGTGCACATTCTCTATTGGCAAGAGGTGAATAGCACATATTACAGCTAGCTATTGTTTCAATTCAGATTAAGACTCCTGAAAACAATTCTGAATTCAATGTTGCAATGTTCTCATTGCAGCCATCTCTTCATTAGCTTTGTCAGTGCTTCAAGCTTTTCAAAATATTCTGACTTTGAACTGTAGATTAAAATAAATTACAATCACATTTTAATGACTGACCCAACCTGGCCAGGAAACAAATTTCATATTCAACCAAGAAATATGTCCAAGTAATGTGGCTTTCTATCAGTAATTATTTAAAACATGTGTCTCAGGCTACTGAATCATTCCACAGTGTAAAATTTGTTAGAAATTTTAGGAGAGCAAGGCTGAGCATTAGGCATCAAGATCTCAGATTTGAGGTATAATGAGCATAGATCCTCTTCTAAGTACAGTATTAGACTGAAAACATATATGTCTGCATGATTTTAAGAACAAAACAGATTCCACCCTGTAATAGTTAACCATGTCTTTTTTTCTGGTACCTGGGTAAAGTAGCTAATAAAGAGGCTGAAGGTAGTACTATAAATCAAAGAGTTATACAGACATGGAGAACCATGAACCTGGTTCAAGAAGCAAGGTTGAGCACATGTTCATGAAGATAGAAGAGTTCTTCCTTCTCCCTAAGTCACTTACCCTGACAGTTGTCAAGTCTTATCAGCTCTTACCCCTACAACATTTAATTTTCTCTCCTTCTCTTCACTCATGTGACCCCACCCTCACTTCAGGAAGTCATCATTACTTACCTTGACTATGGTAAGAATTTCCTCATTGGTTTTCTTTCTTTCAGACTCTTTCCTTTCCAGTTCATCTTTCATGCAGTTGCCAAAATCATCTTCCTGAGGCTCCAAACTAACCATTGAACTGCACAAATCAAAACCTTCTCTTATTACTTCTAAGGATGAGCTTATTGTTATAATATAATCCACAATCTGGATCCATCCTACCTCTCCAGCTTTGTCTTATATCCTTCTGACAATCTTCTTTATACATAAGTAGTCTAGCCAAATCAGATTATTAATTGTTCTCCAAATTTGTGTTTCCTATAACATTATATTTTCTTTTCATTTTAAAAATGTATTATTTATTTTTAACATTCTTTTCTTTATTTTGAACCCCAAATTTTATCCTCTAGCCCCTCCTCCACCCACTGAGAAGGCAAGCAATGTGATACTAATTATACATGTGAAATTATACAAAACATATTTCCATATTATCCATAACTTCATATTTTCTATTTTGCCCCCTCCTCCTTCCACTCATTTATCCTCTACTCTCTATTATGGACAGCTGGGTGGCTTACTAGATAGAGCACTGGGCCTAGAATCAGGAAGATTCATCTTCAAGAGTTCAAATCCAGCCTCAAACACCTAAAAGTAATGTGACCCTGAACAAGTCACTCAGTTTCCTCATCTGTAAAATGAGCTGGAGGAGGAAAATTTTCTTTTCCAAGAAAACTCCAAGTGGGTTCATGAATAGTCAGACACGGTTGAAACAATCCAAGAACAAACACCCTCTATTATACTCTTCTGTGCACGTATGATACAATGTAAACTCTTGGAAAGCAAGAGCTACTCAATTTTAGTCTTAATTAACAGTGTCAAGCCAATTGTCTTGTACATTCAAAAAAAGGAAAACTAAATTTGTACTATCATTGTTTTAGAGAACTTTTTATAAAGAAATTCTCTCCACCAATGCAGATCCACAATTTCTTTGCAAGTTGATCTTAAAAGCAATTATGAATCTTAAGGGATAGAGTAAAGCGTTTGGTATCAGAAAGACCTGAATTCAAATCCAGTCCTACATATGTACTATCTGTGTGACCATGGGCAAGACAACACTTTATCATCAATAATAATAGCACTTCAAGGTTTGTAAAGGACTTTATGTATTATTTGACCTTCAAACAACCCCATGAATAGATGCTATTATTATCCCCATGAGATAGTGGAGCAGATTAGAAAACATGTCCAAGGTCACCCAGTTAATATTTGTCTGAAGCAGGTTTTGACCCCACGTCTTTGATCTGTGAGGGTAGCTCTCTATAAATGCTGCTGCTGTCTCTTTCTTCGCACATTGCAGGTGCTTAGTAATAACTTAATTGCTGTTTTTGCTGGTGGTGGTGATAGAATCACAAATTATCCCAATGAAGAACAGGGGAACTAAACCAGTGAAGGAAATGTATATGCACAGGAAATTTTCCAATGAGCAAAAGACATAGAGTCATTGAATTAATGTTGAAAAGGAGCACAAAACTTTAAGAAGGTATGGAAACAGGAAACTAAAAATAAGTGTATCAGGGTCCTATGTGTTCCAAGGACTAGTCTCATATGTACCATGCAGGGGTACTTTTGTGGCTCAAGGGGAAACAGCCTAGACATCTCTAGTCTCTTCTCCCCTAACCCTTTTCCAAGAGAGATTTTAAATTCTAACAGGAGAGGAAGTTGGAAGTTGGCATCAGAGGCTACACTGCTCTCTTTAGAAAGATGCTCTCTTTAGAATTATGTCTGTTCCATTAAACATCATTAGACTAGGGAATTAGGTTTCAAGTTCAAGCTTATTTCTGATCACTGTTCAATACTGAAGGGAAAGATAACCCCCAAGTTTTCTATCCAAAGCTTGACCCCTTTTCTACCAAATACTAGTTTCACAGGGACTATTGCCAGTCATTTTGACTTATGTTTTACCACTAGATTCTGATGACCTGGATGAAAGTGAGGCTGATGACTTCATACAGCTCTGCCTCACTTAAGTCCAATTCACTTGCAAGTCAAGACATCACCCTCCTGGTGTCATTGGTTCTCCTGGAGAAGGAAGGATGAACAATAGTTCCACAATGTACACACACACAGCACTTAGCCGATAAAAATCATTTATCCAAATCATTTGCTGTGCAGTCATTTATCAGTAGTGTCTGACTCTTTGTGACCCCATTTGGGATTTTCTTGCAAAGGTATTGGAGTGGTTTGCCATTTCCTTCTTCAGTTCATTTAACAGATGAGGAAAGTGAGGCAAACACTATTAGGTGATTTGCCCAAGGTCACGCAGCTAGTAAGTGTCTGAGGCTGGATTTGAACTCAGGAAGATTAGTCTTCCTGACTCCAGACTCTATGCTCCATCTACCCTGCCACCCACCTCCCTCACCCAGATAAACAGAAAAAGAGAAACCAGAGAACATACACATAAAAGAATATAGATACCCAACAATACAGAGTGAAGGAACTCTCCAATAGTGAGTGAGATAACTCAGTTCAACAGAGGACAATGAGGGAGAGACAGACAGACAGACACAGAGACACAGAGTCACAGAGAGACACAGACAGAGACACAGAGACAGAAACAGACAGAAAAAGAGAGAAAGTGTGTGTGTGTGTGTGTGTGTGTGTGTGCATGTGTGTGCGTGTGTCTTAGATCTCACCCAAAAGGAAGTTCCTCAAAGTCTGCAGTGTAGTAAACTGAGGATAGGGACATGACAAAGACTGCTAGTTCCTCTAATGTCAACTTTTTCCTATAGTGTTTCTTTCAACAATGTGAAGTAGGGTTGGCATCTGCCAACTTCCCTCTTAAAGCTAGAAACCAGAAGCTCCTGAATCAACTACAGAGTTTGAAGAAACTAGAAGAACCCAAAGTAACCATGAAGACTGATGAGACTGAAGATCTCTCACCTTTGTCCTGCCCCCCATACTCACACAGGTACATTGTTTTGATCTCCACCAATAAGGAAAGAGTCTCGTACAAAAGGCTTTTTGAGACTGTGTTTATAGAAGTAAGTAACATTTGCTAAGGAAAACAAAAATGCCCTTTTTCTGGTGACTATGTTAAGAACCATCCTTAATGTTAATGCCTTCATTGTGAGATTATTTCCAATTTATCATATGTATGCATATATACATATGTGCATATATATATTATATATAATAGTCTTATTTTACGTAGTTGTTTAGTGCGTTGAGAATAGGAGCTATCTTTTGCCTTTATATCTCCAATGCTTATCATAGTTCCTAGCATATAGTAGGTGTTAAATAAGTGTCCCTTGACTTGAAGCCCACTGCTTGATGAGGATGGTGGACTGTTAACAGATAGCAGAGAAAAGTTAATGTAATCATTTTCATTTTGCTTCCACTCATTCCACCAGAAACAACATTCTTCAAAGTAGAAAATATGAGAGACAAAAAATAAGGAAGCATTCAGCTTTATTAAATTATTTTAAATTCACAGACTAAAAAAATTCAACAGCTATTCTAGGAAATTTGAGTCACTTCAACAAACATCTCGGTAGTCCCTTCTGGAATAAAGTGCTAAAGGAAATTAAAAGTTTAGAAAAACACTATCTCTGTCCCTTTGGAGTTTACATTTGAATCCAAAGACCTGGTAGAAGACAAAGCTGAAAAGGGAAAGTACTTCCAAGTCCTGAAGAGTCCTCATTTTTGTCTCTTGGAATTCCTTCCTTCCTTAAAAACCCCACTCAAGACTTTTCTTCATTCATCCAGCTTCTAATGTCTCCCTCCTAAAAATACTTGTATTGGTTTGTATGCATTTGATGTGAAAGTCTGTGTGGAATAGGAGATAAAGACCTGGCCTGTGCATCAGAAAGATGTTAGATTCTCTCACTTAATGGTCGAGTGACCTAGGGCAAGTCACTTAATGACTCAGTGACCCAGGCAACTCTCTCAGACTGAAAATTGCACAAAATATATGAACCTGTATTGCTGGAAGAAGTTTTTTGTTTGTTTTGTTTTTCAGGAGTTCTCTGTTAGTGAAATCACAACTCTGATCAAAATATGTCTACATTTTTTGTGGACTTAGGTGTGTGTGCATGTTGTTTTCCATAACTGAGCCTGTTTCTTTTCATTAATATACAAATTCCAAGTCTTGCTATAGTTGAGAAGACGATAATTCGCTTCAGTCCTATATATGGCTTATGTCTATACATCACTACCACGACCTGTTAAAAACAAAAAAAATTCAATAAATTTTGTCTATTACATAGAATGGGAAGACTGATAAATCCATGAAGATCATGTAGCTAAACCCTCTCATTTGACAAATAACAAAACTGAGACCCAGAGAGCTTGTGGCTTGCTTGAAATGAGGCAGCTTTAGGCATAACGGATAGAGTGCTAAGCCTAGAATCAGGTAGGTCTGAAATAAAATCTAGTTTTTAACACTTATTAGCTGGGCAAACCTGGACAAGTCACCTAACCTCTATGTGCTTCAATTTCCTCAACTATAAAATGAGATTAATAAATAGCACCTTTCTTGCAGGATTGTTGAAAAGATCTAATGAAACCTTTGTAAAAAAAAGTGCTAAGCACAGTGCCTGGCATACAGTGGGCACTTTATAAATGATTATTCCCTTTTCTTTCCATTCTCTTCCCATTCAACTACTTAGTGGCAAAGAAGAAACCTGAACCTGAGGATTCTGAGTCTTGATCCAATGCTCATTCCATCATATGCGCCAAACACTGATTTAAGTTTTTGGCTTAATTTTACTTTTATCTCCTACAAAAATAAGATTCTTGCCCAATATGATTTTTTTCATACTTTTCATCATGCAGATAAAACCCTTTGCTTTTCAGGGAAACTATGGACCAAGTAATAGACAAACCAATAAAATAAACTACCTCACAGTACAAGTTATTTTAAAACAAAAAATACCCACTGGAATACGCAGGCCCCAAGATAAGAGCACCTGATTCTTTATGTGGGAATGCCTACCCTGATAGAAGTTCTCTCCTGCCACCTACACTATTCACAGTCAAGGTCATGACCACTAAAGTGGGGAGGGAGGCACAGCAGGAAAGGAAGTCCAAAGGAATCTCTTGCCTTCACTACCAGAACAGCCTAAGAAAGAAAATGGAGAGTCTTCCTTGGAGTCTAATGCTGAATTGCGATGAGTTCCCAATGTCTCATGTGGATGCATGCACCCCAAAGCAATGCAGAACGATGTAATGCTAAAGGAAGACAATGGAGCACAGCATAAAACGATCTCACTGTGAAGTCAGAGAATCTGCATGCAAGCTTGACTTTGGATATTTACTATTTCTGTACCATGGATGAGTCACTAAAATTCTCTATTCTTGAGTTTTTTTAATCAGCTAAAAAGCATCTGTTAAGCACAAACTATATGCCAGACTCTGAAACAATTCCTACTTACAAAGAGCTTCTGACATTCTAATGGGGAAAAACACTAAGTAATTTAATAATAATAATTATTATTATTATTATACATTGCTATATATTATATAAAAATAATAAATTAATAATTAATAAATACAATATGAATGAAATCTAATATAAATGAATATATAATAAATAAATATCGTATAAATGAAGAATAAACACATGAAAATAAGGACAAAGTAATTAAATTCTAGGCAGTTTGAGGGCAGGCACCAGCAATTGACAAAGTCAAGAAAAGCTTCCTGTATAAAGTGGTGTTGGAGCTGAGTCTTCAAGGAAGAGAAGGATTCAGTGAGGTAGAGTTGAGGAGGAAGCGCATTCCAGGCATGAAGAATGGTTTACTGGCCATCCTAAGAGGCAGCGCTTATCAGAGTGCCTGATACAAGTGAAAAAGTCATCCATGCTTGCTGACTAATTAAATGTGAGGAGTAAAATATAAGCAGTTTAGCTGGATTACAGAGTGCCAGAGTCCAACGCAAATAGAAAGAGTTTGAAGGTAGGCTGTTTAGGGCTTTAAAAGCCAATCAGAATTTATATTTTATACTAGAGTCAATAGCGAGTAATTGGAATTGCTTGAATAGGGGAGTGGCATGGATATAAGTGAAGCTGGTGACCTTGCACAGCCCTCCTTCACTCAAAACAAAGAGAAGTGCAAGTTGTGTCATTTCTCTGATGGCATGGTCTTCTTCAGCAACGAAGGACAAACACAACAATCTGTGAGTAGACGTAGCAGCATGAATGGGAACGGGGTTAGCTCCTCTTCTGTCTGTCTCCCCCTCCCTTTCTTTCTCCTCTCCAAAGGAAGGTAAATTTGGATGGCCAGAAGATGCCCAGGAAACTTGGCTTTTACTGACTAGATCCTTTCCTTTCCTTTCCTTTCCTTTTCTTTCCTTTCCCTTTCCCTTTCCCTTCCCTTCCCTTCCCTTCCCTTCCCTTCCCTTCCCTTCCCTTCCCTCCCTTTCCTTTCCTTTCCTTTCCTTTCCTTTCCTTTCCTTTCCTTTCCTTTCCTTTCCTTTCCTTTCCTTTCCTTTCCTTTCCTTTCCTTTCCTTTCCTTTCCTTTCCTTTTTCCCCAAACCTTAAACCTCTTGTACTCTGGAGTTCATACATTGCACAACTGCCTAAGGGCTCTCTTTCTGGCTTAAGAGTAATTATCCATAGTAACTGTTGCTGTTTCCCTCCCAGTCTGATGTCTTTCATTTTCTTTGCCTCATTAAAGGGGCCATTCCCTGTCTACTTCTTAAACAGGCCTATTCAATGAATGGGCATTACCTCACCCAAAGCGAGTACTGAATACACCTTGTCCTAAAGGGGCCAAGGTCTCCCAGTGCATCCGGGGTCATTTCCAGTCATTTTGATGAATATCTGGTCACCGGATTCAGTTGACTCTGGAGGAGAAGTGAGGCTGGTGAACTGCACAGCCTTCATTCACTCAAAAAAGTGTCAAGTGCAAGTCATATCATCATTTCTCTGATGTCATGGTCTTCTTTGGCAACAAAGGATGAACACAACAAGAGGAGTGACATGGATAGATCTGTGCTTAAGGAAAATCACTTGCAGCAATGTATAAGATGTGTTAGAGCAGGAGGCAACTGGAGCTAGGAAGAACCTTCAGAAGATTTCTCAATAATCTAAGTGAGAGATGATGAGATCTTGAATAAGAGGGTGCCTTTGAGGTAGAAAGAAGATATTGGATGTGAAAGGTGTTCTGAAGATAGAAATGGCAAGATTTAACAACTGACTCATTGTGTGGAATGAGAGTGAAGAGTCCAGAAGAATATCAAAATTTTGAACCTGAGGTACTTGAAGGGTGGTAATACCTTTGGTTCAGAATATGGGAGGAGTTTAGCTCTACTTTAGAAATGTTGAGTTTAAGATATCCAAGACATCCAGTTTGAACTTATGGAAACTGGTGAGGCACAACTGAAGGTCAAAGGAAAGAGCAGGTTTGGGTGTGTGGGTGTGTGTGTGTGTGTGTGTGTGTGTGTGTGTGTGTGTGTGTGCGCATACCCATGCATGCATAGAGATGATAATTAAGCTCATGAGAGTTGATGAGAGAAAATATTGAGAGAGAAGAGAAAGTCCAGGACAGACTTGGGCAGCACACACAGTTGGGGCTTATTGTTTGTAAAAAAAATTAACCAGCCAAGAAGATGAAGGAATGGTCAAATGTGTAGGAGGAGAATCAAGAGAGTAGCATCATGAAAACCCAAACAAGAAAGAGCATCTCGAAAATGAGAATGGTTAACAGTATCAAATAGACCAGATAGGTGGAAAAAATAAGAACTAAGAAAATGCCACCAGATTTGGTAATTAAGAGATAATTGGCAACTGGCAAGGACCATTTCAACTGAGTCCGAAATCAGATTGTAAAGGATTGTAGGGTGAGTCAAGTCAAGTCAAAAAGCATTTATTAAGATCCTATTATATTCCAGAGAGTACAAGATAATGTCAAGGAGTTTTGAGATAAAGGAAATGAGAGAAGAGGAAGCTCATATTGAATGGCCTCAATTTCACTTTTCAGTAAAATACAAGGTTTTCAGCCAAGAAAGAGAAGGGAAAAAGAAATAGGGGATCCAGAAATGAAGAGAATATTTGGAATAGTTTTTGTCAGGATTAAGATAGGGAATCAGTGATGGAGGAATGAAGCAGAGTACCTTGCTACAATGAGGGCCCAGTAGAGGTTGAATAGCATGAAACTGAAACAAAATAAAATATTCAGCATAGTTTGGGGATTTTGTGTAATAGCAGAAAAGAAGTTGAATATTCAAGAGTGAAAAAAAGATGAGCTGGGGCCAATCTATTGTAGAAAACAGGAGGGGATGGGAAAGTGCACATGTAAAGTGATTGGCTTTGTCAGACTAGCAGAAAAGAAGACAGTGAAAAATGATGTCAAGGGGTTTTGAAATGAAGAGAAAAGGAGAAGAGAGAACCCACCTCCAATGGCTTTCATTTTCTAAATATGATGATGTTGAGCTATCTGATTTCTGTTGAACTATCTGATTTCTGAGACCCTTGCCAACTCTAAGCTTAGGAGCCAATGAACTCCATTTCATCTTCAAGAGGGGTTAGCAAGGTTCCCATGAGATAACTAGATCCTAGGCACTATGCTTAGCATTGTTTGAATGGAAAATGTGTTTTGAGTTGAAGTTAGCCAGCTTACTAATAAAATTTTGGAATGCAACTTATTCTTAAATTATTGGAAACTGTGTATGTTTTATAATTTATGGGGATTTTTTTTTTTGTCCAGACCTGTGATTTCATTGCATAGGAACTCTTGATGAAAAAAACTCCCTCTACCAAAGCTGATCTGCAGTTGCTTTTTTTTTTAAATAGTTGCCTGGGGCACTAAGAGATTAAGCAACCTTCTTCTGATTTACCCCTAGTCCAAAGTAGTATAAATGAGAGGCAAAACTTGAACCCTCTACTTACCAATTCCAAGTCTGCTCTATCCACTGTTGTCCTTCATATGAGTTTCTATAGATTTCAAATTATAAAAGTACAATACATGAAAAATTTCTAACATCTAAATTAAATGAATGTATTTTAACTTTTCAAGAAAATATTTCATTAACAGTGCTCTCCCTTGCTTTCCTTTCTGGGTCATCCAGAAGCTCAACCCTGTCACCCAAAGGCAGCAGCTGCTGGAAAGTAGATTGCACAATCTGAAAGCATCAAGGTCACATCAGGATTTAATCCCAGATACAGGCCATTGGAGACCTAACAGATTTGCAACTCCCCCTTAAAAAAATAAGGAATATTCCAACTTCATTCTTCTATCAATTCCAAGGGAAGGAATCCACTAAGCACACCCAGAGGCCCAGCTGACCAAAC
The DNA here is from genome assembly GCA_023548195.1 of Bettongia penicillata ogilbyi. NCBI lineage: Eukaryota > Metazoa > Chordata > Mammalia > Diprotodontia > Potoroidae > Bettongia > Bettongia penicillata. Next base: position 909,194 of record JAJHZJ010000032.1, on the reverse strand, counting down.
TAATTACAGAAGGATTTTTTTTATAAATCTAACATCAGTTATTCACTATTTTAGACATATTTCAAAGAACACTATTTGCCAAGTGAAAAGTATTATTCATCAAAAATAAATAAATAAATACTTAGCTTTTTACTAAATTTTAAGTCTTTAGGTAAAGGAGGTAAAGGATTCTATCGTTTTTCATATTTACATTTCAATCAACCAAAAAAGTATTTAGGAGTTTATGTTGAACAGATAAGAGCTAGGTATATAAAGAAAAAAGAAAAATAGTCCCCGTCCTTGAAGATCTCCATTCTAAAAGAAGAGAGAGTATGGATATGGATAGACAGATACATGATACGTACAGTAGATGGAAGGTAAGCAGATGCTTGGAGAAACCAGAAAAACACTGGGGCAGATGGTAGTTTTTGAACACAACCTTTAAGGAAACAAAAGACCTTGAAATATGAAGGTGAGGACAGGACAGGACATTCCAGAGCTTGAGAGGATAACCTGTGCAAAGGTACAGAGATGGGGGATGAGGTATATTGTGTGAGAAATAACAATCATGCCAGTATGATTGCACCATAAAATATATGGAAGCAATCTATAAAAAGACTAGAAAAATAGAACCATATTGTAAAAGCCTATATACCAAGCAAAAGAGCTGATATGTAAGCCAAAAGCTAATAGGAAACCATTGAAGTTTATTGAATAGGGAGGTGACATGGTCACATTTGCACTTAAGGAAAATCCCTTTGGCAGTTGTGTGGAGGGTGGATTAGCATCGGGAGATGAATCAGAGAGCAAAGTGCATAGCAAAATAAAAATGCTGTAAAAATGCAAAGTATCTGTTGAATTAAATTAAATTGAACATTTACCTCTTCCAGTTCACTAAGTAATCAACCAAATGAGCTACTTTATTGGCAAACAGACTCCATGACAGATAAGATGCTGTTCAAAGATGCATTTGGCATTAACGCAAAGTGAAGTATTAAATTAAGTGGTATAAGTTCCCCTCTGGTGTTCAATGATATCATAGAAGATGCTTTTTTGTAAAATCTAAAGAACAGAATGTCTCATATATGGGTCCTCTAAGATGGCAAGTTCTTTATAGATGATACCATTCTAATTGCAATAAGTCCTCAGAATACTAGCATCATAGGATCAAAGATACATTAAAAGTGATCTAGTCCAATCCTCTCATTTTACAGATGATGAAACTGAGGCCCTAGAAAGGTAAACTACACCTTCCAAGGGTACCCAGGTAGTAAATATCAAAGGTGAAATGTGAACCCAGATCCTCCAATTTCAGAGCCAGTACTCTTTCCACTATACCACACATTATCTCAATTTCAATGAAATCCATAGCAGTATTAAAAATTTTGATCCAACTATAGTGGAAGAGAGGCAGTAGGTAATAGTTAGGAAACATGTATTTCCAAGATTATGATATGTCACTAGAAAAGAAGCCTGTTGAATTGGTATCTATCTATCTGTCTATCTATCCATTTATGTAAACATGTATGTATGTATGTATCCAAAGAGAAAAGTTCCATACAATGAAAGCTATCCAAAAATGGCATGGGTTATCTCAGGAGATCATAGGTTCCCTTCTTTTGGAGGTATTCAGAGAAGAATTTGATGATCACTTGTCAAATGTGCTAAAGAAGAGATTCTGTTTTGCGCATAGGTTGGACCAGGTGACTGCTGAGTTCCCTTCTAACTCTGAGATTCTGTGATCTTGGACAAGTGATGTAGTTGGATTGCAAATGGAGTCTAGAATTGAATAAGAAGATGACAAGATAGAAAATGATTCATCAGTACGAAAAAACCTTCTTTTTGACAGTAGTATTCTTCTGATGAGGCCATGTTACAAATGACAAGATAGCCTAAAATTTAAATTACAAATACCACAAATGTCAATGGAAAAATATGTAGAGGCCCTAATCAATCACTAATACATTATCTCATATATTATCAGTGACAATTTATATATAATTTATTGTTATGTCATTTTCATTCCTGTCCAACTCTTTGTGACCCCATTTGGGGTTTTCTTGGCAAAGATACTGGAGTGGTTTGCCATTTCCTTATCCAGCTCATTTTACAGATGAGAAAACTGAGGCAAACAGGGGTAAGTGAGTTGCTCAAGATCACACAATGAGTATTTGAGGCCAGATTTAAACTCTATCTACTGCCCTATTGTATGTAATATGTATTACATAGATATTAGCATGGACATGAAAAGATGAGAGTGTAGTGAGAGTGAGAAACAAGAGCTGGAAAACCTGAGTGGCATATTGGTACTCCCAGGAGACTAAAAGGATATTATACTAGCATTTATATCATGCTTTATAAATGTATAGTACTTATAAATGTAAAGTACTTTACAAATGTATCTCATTTGAACCTCTTAACAACCCTGGGAAGTGGATGCTATTATTATGTCTCTTCTCCAAATGAGGAAACTAAAGGAGACAAGGTTTAATGACTTGTTCAGGGTCACACAGCTATTTGGGGTTAGCCATAGATAGCAATATCCATACAGAGTACAGGAGGAAGAACACTCTAGACCAGAGAAGCAGATTACTCTGAATCATATAAAAACTATGGAAATAGCACATAGCTCCTACCCTGGATGCACACATATACACATGCTCAATACACATACACAGATACACACAGCCAGATCTTGGTCTAGTTATAAAGTAAGTGAACTTTCTTTTAAGTTCCCACCCACCTCCTATTTCATTACTTTCTCCTCTTTTCATGATATAGTACAAAGAGGACTGACTCTGATGTTGGAGGATCTATGTTTAAATATAACCTCTGATACTCAGTGTTTTTGTAACTTCAGGCAATGGATGGATGGATGGAAAAGCATTTATTAAGCACATATTACCAAGCACTATGCTAAGCACTGGGGAAATGCAAAAAGCAGTGAGAGACAGTACATACACACAGAAGGTCAGCTGCAAAGCAAATAGGAAAAAGGTCTGTAATTAAAGATCAGAGTAAGTGGCAAAATAGTGGAATGACAGTGGATTGTGTTTGTCCTTCATTGCCGAAGAACACCATGCCATGAGAGAAATGATGACAAGACTTGTACTTACCTGTTTTGAGTGAGGGAGGGCTGTGCAATTCACCAGCTTCACTTCTCCTCCAGAGTCACCCAAATTCAGTGACCAGATATGCATCAGGATAGTTGGAGATGACCCAGAATTCACTGGGAGACCTTGGCCCCTTTAGGCCAAGGTCTATACAGGTACTCACTTAGGGTGAGGTAATGCCCACTCATTGAATAGATCTGTTTAAAAAGTAGCAAGGGCATGGCTCCTTTAATGAGGCAAAGAAAAGGAAAGACATCAGGCTGGACGGGAAACAGCCACAGTCACTATTGATAATCACTCTTAAACCAGGAGGGTCCAGAAGAGAGCCATTAGGCAGGGGCCCAGTGGTGTCTGGCAGGGCAAGGCATTTAGCCAGTAAAGCCCAAGAGAAGTGGGTATCTTTTGGCCATCCAAATTTACCTTCCTTTGAAGGGTTCGAGAAGAAAGGGGAGAGGGAGGCAGACAGGAGAGGAGGAGCTGAGTTACCCAGCTAGCTGGGTCACTGTTCAAGAAGCTCAGTCTACTCACAGAGTAAGTGGAAAAGTAATGAAATGACAGTGGAGGAGGGAGGGGCATGATCTAAGTAGCACAGATGCTTTTCATCCTACAGGACCTTAGGATGGAATGACAAGGCAGTCACTTTATTTTCCTCAGCCTCCATTTCTTCATCTATAAAATAAACATTTTGGAATTAATGTCTTACAAGATCCCTTCCAGCACTGCTTCTATGAGCCTATGATCTTGTAGCACCAGCTTACCCCTCCATAGGTGGTCAGGACCCTTATTTTGACCTTTTGCTATCAAAGCTTCCTGTGTGGTAATCTATTCAAACCTGTCCTTCTCAAGCCCAAAAAAATCTTCAGTTCCATTGACTTCAAATCCCTTTTCCTCTCTGCCAAAGCCTGTTTTACAGCCATCATAATGGAAAGGATTTGATAAGCTGATTCAAACTAAGGTGTTTTGGGATGATAACATCTGATTGCTACTAGTCTAAGGGGAAGAGATGTTATTTTAGGCTCTTTTTGACACCTTCCCATCACAAGCTTGAACTTGATCTCTGGAACAATTCCAAGCAACACTGGAAAACCCATTTCCATAGTAAAACAGATCCATTGAGTTTTAACCCAGAATAAGTACTGAGATTTCTTGGTTTGTAGAGCAATTTTGATATTCAGTTCCAGCAAACAGACTGTTTATTTTTATCCTAACCACCACCTAATTCATTTGACCGATTGTGTTGTGTATATAGCCTACATGATCAAATGGCATTATCATAAAAGTATTTCTGTTCCCCTTCAGGTTAATTATGCATTTATGTGGGTTTTACTACACTTCAACACGTATTTCAGGGTTCATTTTTATTGTATAAAATCCATCATGGACAAGCCAACTAAATGTGCTTCTAATGAAAAACTGGAAAGTGATACTATCAAGTAGCCGAAACTTCCCGTCAGTCTGAGCTTCTTTTTCCAAGGAGAATGAAACACAAATGGCTGGAATGTGTCTCAGGATGAGGAATATGGGTGGCATGCTTATACAAACAGAAGAGCTGAATTTTCCAGTGTGCTAATATACTGATTCCTTGAGGGGTTTCTACCATCACTGGTTCAGATGGCATCTTCTTAGGCACTGAAGAAAAAATAGAAGAATACTCTGTACCCTAAATTGGAATCTCTCTGACCACTTCTTGATTAGTCAGTATTCCACAGAGTCCCTGTATGTGATAATTTGACAATTAATTGTAATAGCACTTATGTAGTGTTTCAAGGTTTGCCAAGCACTTTACAGATATATCTCATTTGAGCTTCACAACAATCCTGAGAAGTAGATACTATATTATTATACCTCTTTCCAGATAAAAAAAACTACGGAAGACAAAAGGTTTAATAACTTCTCCAGAGTCACAGCTGTTTGGGGTCAGTAACCATAAACCATACATAGCAAAATCCGATACAGCACAGGAGGAAGAAAACTCTAGACCAGAGGAGCAAATTTCTCTGAGTCAATTCAGAGGAAAGAAACTGAAGTGTAGTAGAAAGAGTTTAGGGTTTGAATTTAGATAACCTGGGTTTGAATCCTGACTCTGTGCTTCAGTTTCCATATCTGTAAAATTAGGCCCTTGTTTTAGATGACTCTAAGATTCCTTCCAACTCTAACCCTATGATATGAAGGACCAGATTTTCTGGGGGGCTGATTCAATAAGTGTTATAGAATTCAATGTCAGTTTGAAGTTAAGTAAATTGTATGGTATCTGGGATGCTAAGATTTTTGTCTTATTGAGATTGAAGTCTCATTTTTTCACATTTCCTAAGCATTGCATTATTTCAATGATTAATGAGCTCTCAGCCAAATTGGATGGATGAATGAAAGGCAATGGAAAGAGACAGGGTAATTTAGAGAAAATGAACATGATGGAAAGCAAGGGGGACAGCAAAAGATGTAAATGGAGCCTCAGACAGTTTATTCAATGTCTTTACATTTGCTACTGAGTCTAGTAATCTTGAATTCTTCTCTCCCGGGCTCCCCTTTGATTCCTGGGTATGGGCTCTGACATGCAAATTAGAACATCTTCTTTCAAACATGGTAAACAAGAATTCAGTGGTCTATGCCTTGGCAACATCAAAACTTGGGGACTTATGTTGGCAGAACAACTGTGAAGATAAAAAAGGTAACATGGTGAATAGAGCAACAGTCTTCCCAGTAATGGTCATTCATTTGTTCGTTTACATTGGTTTTTTGGCAACTTTCCGTATATGCTCTTCTTTGGTATGTTGGTTGTCCATTAGCTTTTCTGGGAAACTAGGTAATGACCTTAGTGGAAAAGACCTCTTTCTTTTGGTCCTTAACCACAAGTTACATCCATTTCCTGTGCTTCCCTTTGACTGTTAATAGGATCATAAAAATCTCTGAACTGGAAAGGGCTCCTGAATCCATATAGTCCAATTCATAATTGAATGAGAATACAACATTCAATATCTTGGACAAGTGGTCGTCCAGTCCAAGGCTGTTGTAAGAAAAGTGCTTTTTAAATCAAGATCTACAATAGAGTCTATCTCATTAAATATTGGCAGAATTCTTGGAGATCACTTTAGAACAAGAAAACTACTTCCTTGACCTGGAACATCACAGTTAGAATGTGACTTTCAGATTAATTTTCTCGAAAGCACTATATCCAGTTTCCGGCAACTTGGCGGTTGACCTATTACAAACCCTCTTCTCTCTATGTTGCTGATGTATAATTCAGGCTTCTTATGTGAACATTGTCGTTAATATTTATCATTGGAACCCCTAAAGGAGTGTTCTCTGTTCAGAGACATAACATTAGCATCCTTTTAAAATGCAGAAAGCTGGAGCTATATATATGCATGTACGTAATACACGTATATATTATATATAAATATACATACAACTGTATATCTCATATTAGAATGTAATCTCTTAGCAGATAGGCATTTCTTTCATTCTTTGTACTTTTATCCCTACCACCTAAGACAATGCTTATCACATAGTAAGTGCTTAGTAAATGCTTTTTAATTGTTGGATTAGTTGCATGAACAAACGCAAAACTGAAAAAAGTCATTGTCATTTAGAAGGTGATCCTCACAATAACTTAAAGTTCAACCAGTGAATGAAAACCTCATTAAAGTCCTTATTGACCCATTTATAAGCTGATCCCTTCCTAACTTCTTGTCCTTTTACAATTTAACTTCCCTCAATATATTCTAATGACACTAGCCTCCTTGTTGTTTCTAACAAAAAACACTCCATTTGCCAATTCCAAGCTCATTAGCTGTTTATTGCTGTTTCTTCATCTATATCTTCTGGCTTCCTTAACTCTTTCAGGTAATGCCCCACCTTTTTCAAGAAGCCTTTCCCAGTCCTCCTTAATCATAAAGTCTTTCCTCTGAGATTATCTCCAAGTTATATTGTATATGTCTTATATGTACATAGTTTTTACAAGTTATCTCCCCCCATTAGACTGTGATCTCTTTTAGAACAGGGTGCAGATATTTTGGTTTTGATTCTGAATTTTTGCCTCTCTTTATATCTCCAAAGTTTAGCAAAATAAATATCTGGATCATTGTAGTACTTAATAAATGCTTGTTAAATGGATGAATGAATAAATCAAGCTAGATTTCAGAAAATGAGCAATGAAACATCAAGTTAAAATGAATACTACCAGATTAAAAAAAAGTGCATAAGTCAATGTTAGAAGCCTCAGCACTGCAATCTCATAAAAGGGGCATGTTCCAAAACTTGGCAGCCTTATAGAGCCAAGGCATGCTTTTTAACTATAAAAATATTGTCTCCAAGATTTTAACATATTGTTTTATTTCAAACCCACTCTTGTGGATGCCCAAATGAAATTTAATTTAATTTCTAATGGAGATTTTTACAATTCATTGAGTCCATACCTTGAATGTAACGCCAGAAAGAAAGGTTTTGACACCATTTCCAGAAGGATTTAGTAAGTCTTTATAACCTCCTTTTCTATAATTCAATGAAATGGAGTAAAGGATAGAGAGAAAGGCATCAGCCCTGTGTCTTGATCCCATATATAAAACTTCTGCTATTGTGTATGACCACCAAACTTCATCTACTTAAGAATAAAAATAAATAAATGAGAAAAGAGCTAAGAGACTAGAATTGAAATAACATACAAAGTAGCTGGATGGACAATCCATGAGTGAAAGACTGAAGCAAAGAAAGAACAGATACAGGAGGAATTCTTTCTCTGTGCGTCTGGCTCTGTCTTTCACTTCATTCTACCACTTTTGTAATGAAAAACATACCACAACAAGTGATCAATATACCATACAGACCATCTGATGAGCCAGTTGTACTAGAAAACAATCAGAAGGCAACATGGCACCAGTCAACAATGTAGTCATTCTTTAAATACATTTAATATTCCCTTTCTTTCATTATGAATAAAAGTTGTAGACAGGAAAACTATATTTATATGGGCAATTCAAATGACCAAGACCCATAAAAAAGGGGGCAGCTAGGAGACATGGCGGATAGATAGAGTGCTGGATCTAGAATAGGAAAACCTATCTTCCTGAAAATGTGATTTCATACACTCATTAGCTGTGTGATCCTGGGCAAGTCACTTAACCCCATTTGCCTCAGTTTCCTCATCTATAAAATTAAATAGAGAAGGAAATGACAAACCACTCCATTATCTTTGAGAATATATTTGGGGTCACAAAGAGTCAGACGCAACTGAAAGGACTGAACAGCAACACCAAAAAATTGAAATAGAGCAGAAAAGGAAGGAAAGAAGATCGCGCAGCAAGTGAGAGCTCAGCAAGAAAGTAAATGAATCAATCCACACAGACCATACCGAAAGGACAAGCAGAGTCACCCAGCAAGGAAGACAGCAAAGACATCATGGTTGCCACTTCTCTGAGAATCCCCATGTGACCTCTGGTATTTAGGGGAGACCTTTACAACCAGGGGAATCATGGAATTGTCAGTTCCAGTAATTCCACTGTGCAAGAGAATCAGACAAGTAGCCGGCATTGCATTTGTGGTTAAACACATATGGCCAGTAGATTTTGAGTCATCTCACCAAAAAAGAGCTATTTATAAGTATATACCCACACATACATAAATACATATACATAAATAAACAGTAAATTAAAGAAACTATGTGCAAACCCACAATTTCTGCCAAAGCAGATTATTTTTTTTCAGGATATCTTATGGGCCATAACTTTTTTCATCAAAGTCAAAAACTCTAAAGGAAAAAAATTATGGCACAGAGAAGCAAATATTTACATGTTGAAAGTTTTCCAAGAAACATTGCAATTGTAGAAGATATCTCTTATAATTCTCTTAACAGACTTGGGAGAAAAGGAACTAGCTACACCAATTTGAGATGTGAGATGAGTTTTTACATTAAAAACCTGCAGAAACATAGCTCTTAACTTAAAGAAAGGACCATCAGATCAAAGATGATTCCATCTATGCCATCATGGTGACTTAAAGAAAATCATGCTTTAGAACAGAACAGAGGAAAACATTGCATATAGCAAAATATAAGTACAAGATGTGAATAACAATATAGTAAATGAATAGAATTGCAAATTTATAATTAGAAGGTATTCTAGAAACCATCCAATCCAACTCTTTCACTATGAATATTTAGAGAACAAATACACCAGGAAGTCATGATTTGTTCAAGGCCACACAGATTTTAAATAGCAGAGGCAAGATTTGCACCCAGGTCTTCTGATTCAAATTTATCTCAGTTTCACTAGTATCATGTTTCTTTTTCAATTTTCTAAAAAAAAATTTGGGGGCTTAGTGATTAGGGAGTTAAGGACTAAAACAAGTAGACTGTTATACTATATACAGAGACAGGAATATTCTTAAAGAAAGACATCTAACACAAATCCTCAAAGGTATTTAACAAATGCCTAATATGTGCAGGACTATGGTAAGTACATTACAAATATTATTCTTATTTGATCTCTCACAACTGTAAGCCAATAAAATAGACTGAATTTTTATCTAATCTAATAGACACATTTGAGAGCTGGTAATCTTGGACAGCAGGTAGTATTCAAAAGAGCTAAGAGAATGAGAGATTGGGGAATTCTAATTTTTTCTTTTCCTTTTTTTATATGTTGATTTATTTTTAGTTTTCAACATTCATTTCCACAAAATTTTGAGTTCCAAATTTTCTCCCAGTCTCTCCTCTCCCTCCACCCCATAACATCTTGCATTCTGATTACCCCTTCCCTCAATATGCCCTCCCTTCTATCACATCCCTCCCTTCCCTTATCCCCATCTTCTTTCTTTTCTTGTAGGGCAAGATAGATTTCTATACCCCATTAAATGTATTTCTTGTTCCCAGTTGTATGCAACAACAATTCTCAACATTCATTTCTAATACTTTGAATTCCAACTTCTCTCCCTTCCCCACTCCCCATCCATCCCCACTGAGAAGGCAAGCAATTCAATATAGGCTATATCTGTGTAGTTTTTCAAAAGACTTCCATCATAGTCATGTTGTATAAGACTAATCATATTTCCCTTCACCCTATCCTGCCCCCCATTTATTCTATTCTCTCTTTTGACTTTGTCCCTCTCCAAAACCGTTTACTTCTAATTACTCCCATCTACCATTTGCTCTCCCTTCTATCATCCTCCTCACTGTACTTGCCCCCTTCTCCCTTACTTTCCTGTAGTGTAAGATAGATTTTCATATCAAATTGAGTGAGCATATTATTCCCTCCTTAAGAAAAATGTGAAGAGAATAAGCTTCACTTTTTCCCTCTTACCTCCTCCCTTTTCTCCTCCATTGAAAAAGCTTTTTCTTGACTCTTTTATGAGTGATAATTTGCACCATTCCATTTCTCCTTTTCTCCTCTCAATATATTCCTCTCTCACCCTCAATTTTATTTTTTTAAGATATCATCCCTTCTTATTCAACTCACCCTCTGCTCTCTATCTATGTGTGTGTGTATGTGTGTGTGTGTGTATAATCCCTCCAACTACCCAAATACTGAGAAAAGTCCCAAGACTCACAAATATTATCTTTCCAAGTGGGAATATAAACAGTTCAACTTTAGAAAGTCTTTTATGATTTCTCTTTCCTGCTTACTTTTTCATGCTGCTCTTGATTCTTGTGTTTGAAAGTCAAATTTTCTATTCAGTTCTGGTCTTTTCATCAACAATGCCTGAAAATCCTCCATATCATTGAATGATCATGTTTTCCCCTTAAGTATTATACTCAGTTTTGCTGAGTAGGTGATTCTTGATTTTAATCCCAGTTCCTTTGACTTCTGGAATATCCTATTCCACGCCCTTCCATCCCTTAATGTAGAAATTGCCAGATCCTGTGTTATCCTGATTGTATTTCCACAATGCTCAAGTTGTTTCTTTCTGGCTACTTGCAATATTTTCTTTGACCTGGGAACTCTGGAATTTGGCCACAATGTTCCTAGGAGTTTCTCTTTATGGATCTCTTTCAGGAGGATTCCTTCAATGTTTGTTTTGCCCTATGGTTGTAGAATGTCAGGGCAGTTTTCCTTGATAATTTCATGAAAGATGATGTCTAGGCTCTTTTTTTGATCATGGCTTTCAGGTAGTCCCATAATTTTTAAGTTGTCTGTCCTGGATCTATTTTCCAGGTCAATTGTTTTTCCAATGAGATATTTCACATTATCTTCCATTTTTTTCATTCCTTTGGCTTTGTTTTGTAGTTTCTTGGTTTCTCATAAAGTCATTACCTTTCATCTGTTACATTGTAATTTTTAAAGAACTATGTTCTTCAGTGAACTTTTGAACTTCCTTTTCCATTTAGCCAGTTCTGCTTTGTAAAGCATTTTTCTCCTCATTGGCTTTTTGGAACTTTCTTGCCAATTGAGTTAGCCTATTTTTAAAGGTGTTATTTTCTTCAGCATTTTTGGGGGGTCTCTTTTAGTAAGCTGTGGACTTCCTTTTCATGATTTTCTTGTATCACTCTCATTTCTCTTCCCAATTTTTCCTCCACCTCTCTTACTTGATTTTCAAAATGCTTTTTGAGCTCTACCATGGCCTGAGACCACTACACATCCACTTTGGAGGTTTTGGATGCAGAAACTTTTACCCCCCAGGTCCTCCTTTGATGGAATGCATTGCTCCTCCTCATCCAAATGGATTTAAGAAAATACCTGCTCACCAAGAAAGTAACCTTCTATTGTCTGATTCTTTTTCCCTTTTTTGGACATTTTCCTAGCCAATTACTTGACTTTTCAGATACTCTGGGGACCTGTAAGTTCTCAGTTCCTCCAAGGTGGTACAATCAAGGGAGAAGAGTTTATTCCTCTACTGGCCTGTGCACTGGTCTGGGAGCAACCAAAAACTTTTCTTCCAGAATCTGAAAATTCCCTCTCCACAGCCAACTCCAATTCTGCCAGAGCTCTTTCTCCTCACCCCAGGGCCTGCTGAGAGCTGAGATTCCAATCAGCTGCTTAATTCCAACCAGGGCTTTAAGTGGAGGGCTCCAAAAATGGATGCTGATCCTGCAGTGGCTGCTGGTGGCAAGGCCAGACAGTGTTGCCTTCTCGCCTAGATGAAAAAAGCTTTCCCACTGACCTTTGAAGCTTTCTTTGGCCTTTGTGGGTTGAGGGATCTAAGAATCACTGCTGCTGCTGAGAATTGTGCCCCTGAGGCCTGTTCCAGTCCCGTCCCTGCCAGTGCCAAGCAGCCAGGGCTGGACTGGGCTCCGTGAGCTGTGCTCTGTTCCATGACTGTGTGATAGACCTTTCCTGTCAGCTTTCCAGGCTACCTTGGGCTGGAAATCTTTCATTCTGTCATTTTATGGCTTCCGCTGCTCTAGAATTTGTTTAGAATCATTTGTATAGGTTTTTTATGGGCTGTGTGGGAAGAGCTAGAGTATGTGTGTCTTTCTACTCCACCATCTTGACTCCACCCTCTAATTTTTTCTTGAATCCATTGGAATTTGTGTAAATATCTTTTTTTTTTCTTTTTTGTCATAAACTAACTTCTCCAAAGTCAACCCCAGTTACTACTTTGTGTATGTTTTATTTTGTTTAATTCTAATTACTCAATGATGCTACAATGTGTTATGAATAAAACAAATTATGCAACTCAGAATGAAATTATGCAACTTTACCTCTAAATATAACAAATTTTGCTTTCTAATAATACAAATGAGCATCCTAAGGATTTGGGTTGTCAGTGAAAAAGAAACTTAAAACACAAAACTTTTATGTAGTGTCAAGTGTCCCTTCACAGGAAATAATTAAGAACTTTCTGAAAGTAAGTAACATTTTAAGCTTTAGAGCAGTCAATTAAGAAGCTTTAATAAAGCACCTTTTGTGTGCCAGGTACCGTACTAAGATCTAAGGATACAAAAGCAAAATCTAAACAGTCCCTGTCCCTTAAAAGATCTTCTGTTCTAATAGGGGAGACAACATACACACCTACTAGATATGTCACCCTAAGTATGTCACTTAACCTCTTTGTGCCTCATCTTCTTCAACTCCAAAATGAGAATAATAATAAGACCTGCATCCCAGGGTTTATTGTGAGAATCAAATCAGATAATAATTGTAAAAATCTTAGCACAGTACCTGGTACTATTATATATATAATAAATATAAAATATACTTTACTCAGGGCTGTCACACACTAAAATAGAAATGTATCCTTGTTGCATATTGACTTAAAAAGCAAGTCAACATTATGGTGTATTACATTTTTATTAATCCTATTAAATATTATCCAGTTACATTTTAATCAAAAGTTGATAGGCTACATGTGGCCAGAAGCCAATGAGCTTGACAGCTCTGCTCTATATCACTATTTTATTCGTTTTTTGCCTCATAATATTAGAGGAGAGGTGACCTAGCGTAGTGGAGAGCAAAATTGGCCTTGAATTAAAGATGGTTTGAATTGAAGTGCTCCCCCTTCCTGATGCTCTGTCATCTTGCAGCAAATCATTTAATCTTTCAGATCTCCAAAGCAACTCTAGGGATATAAGTTGGTAAGAAACTGCTGATCTGTATAAATGAAAGGAGTTTCTATAAAAAGTGTATCCTATGAACAGAAAAAAAAAGTCAGAGTCTGCATTTGTCCACTATCAGAGGACAGCAGCCCCAACCCCACAGCATCACTGAATTGAAACTTGGTTAACTGGCTTTGAAGAAGTCAAACAGAACAGTACAATGGAAAAAGAACAGCATTGGACTGTGGGGGAGTAGGGGTGGGAATGTCAGAAGACTTTGGTTCAAATTCAATCCATGTAACTACAGGCAGTTTAGTGGTACATAGTGAATTGAAATTTAGATCTGGAGGCAAAAAAACCCCAGATCACATGTGGTTTCAAATACTTAATAGCTGTGTGACCCTGGGCAAGTAACTTCTTTCTGCTTCAGTTTGCTTAATGGTAAAATAGAGACAGTAATAGCATCAACCTCTCAAGGCTGCTGTGAGGATCCAATGAGAGATAATCTTTGTGAATTATTTAGTACAGTCCCTGATACAGTGTAGGTGCTTAATAAATGCTCATTTCCTTCCTTTCTGGTGTGTGTATGGCTACTCAGGGAGGACTAGCACATCTGATGTAAGGACTTGTCAAGAACTTTTCAGAGCTGCTCATCTACCTTTGGTGTCCACCTCACTGAATGGGCATTACCTCACTTTAAGTGAGTACCTGAAAAGGTCTCAGCCTAAAAGGCCAAGATCTCCCATTGCATCCTGAGCCATCTCATCATCCTGATGAATATCTGGTCACGGAACCCAAATGGCTTAGGAGGAGAAAGTGAGGCTGGTGACCTTGCACAGCTCTCCCTCACTCAAAACAAAGTCAACTCCCAGTCATGTCATCATTACTCCGATGTTATGGTCCTCTTCGAAAATGAAGGACAGACACAGCCTGTGACTCTAAGAACCTGTAACAGATGAAATGGTAAAACCATCTCAGTAGCTGTGCTAAACCAGGTTGAAGATAATCAACAGTCTCACACCTATTATTGAGTTGGGAGGATGACTACGTCAAACATGTGAAAACTCCCCCAGCAGAATGGGTGGATAAAAATAATTCATTCCAATGACCATGAGGGTGGCTGAAGTAGATGCTATGGAGCTTAGAGCTTAGTCAGGCATCAAAGATGCCAAGGTCATCGTCCACTGCATCCTGGACCATTGCCAGTCATCCTGACTTTTGTCTTGAATTTTGTCTTTGAATTTCAAAGACTCTGGGAGAGAGAGTGATGCTGAAGACTTTGTGCAACTTTGCTTCAGTTAAATCCAATTCATGTTCAAGTCAAGATATTACCTCACCATGTCATTAGTCCTCTTTGAAAGAAAAAAAAGTTGATCAACAACAATGATGATGACAATATTTCCTTCCTTCCTACTTCTAGCTAAGTGACTTTAGTAAAGGCATTCAACTTTTCTTATCTCAGCTTCCTCATTTCTAACATGAAGGTGAAGATACTTCAGCAGGCTACATCACATAGGATAGTTATGGAAAGCAATTTTTAAACCACAAATTACACAAATGTGAGCTGTCCTGGAATTAGGCAACATGTGCCTGAAAAGGATTACTGCGGTGGAAATTAATGAAAGTACCAGATACCAAGATCTAACTAGAAGATGTAATATTTTGTATTCTGCATACATTTCCATGGCACCCCACCCCTAATTTTTGGAAAGAAGTGGATCTTTTTTTTTTCCTTTGCAGAGTTTATCTTCTGGTTAGGTGCCATATTGCTGTCAACGGCTTTGGGATCTCTAGGTAAGAATAATTGAGAAGGTGTTTTCTGAAAGTAAAACAAAGAGTACTTAAGCACTGTTCACACCTCTTCAATTGCTCTTACTCAGCCTTCAAAGGGAGGGAAATTATGCTCTCAGCAGCTTGCCATTCTCGTGTCCCTTTAGTTTACTGATGTTCAAAATTGCAGCTGTGAGCAATTTACTGGAATAATCCCTGAGCCCTATGATTTCACAATAAAATGTCCGCTAATAAGGGAGTGAGGGAGAATTTGTATATATGCTAGAGCTGGAAGAAACTAGAGTAAGCATTTAATGCTACCCACCCATTTTATAAATGATGAAACTATGGCCTGAAGACTTTAATTTATTGGTCCAAAATCTCACAGTTGGGTAATGGGAAAGCTAGGACCCAGGTTTCCTGAATGCCAGACCATTTACATAATATTTATTCAGTCCTCAGTGGTGCTGCTTATGCATTATGCTTACACATCAGGTCTACAATGTATCACATGCTAAATAAGAAGCCAGATATTAGTTCCGGTAGCTACATTCTCCCAAGAAAAATCTTTTTCTATTCAAAGTGATAATGTGGGGACTTTTAGCTTGGTTCCAATCTGCCACTGATCATTCTGAACGATCCAGCTGGCGTCAAAATGCAAGATGTGCCATACAGTTGACTCCTAAGGAGGAGTGAAACAGAGATGGAATGTAAAGATCACTGGGCTTGGCATCAGAGACGTTTGAGTTCCACATCCAACATCTCTTTGTTGTGCTACTGTAGGCAAATAACTTAACATCTTTCAATCTCAGCTTCCAGGACTATAAAGTAAAGATGTTTCATTACCTTCATAGCAGTAGTGTTGCAAGAAAAGCCATTCTAAAACTGAGATGATTTTATACAGTGAGATAGTAACAAACACATTTTCTTTAATAGTAATAATAATAGCATTTGTAAGCTATTAACTACAAATTAGTTAGCATTTAAAGTTTGCAAAGTGCTTTACAAATATTAACCTATTTTATTCCCACAACCCTGGGATGAAGGTGCTATTATTGTTCTCATTTTACATTCAAGGAAACTGAGACAAAAAGATTGAGTGACTTGCCCAAGGTCATACAGTTACTAAGTGTTTGAAGCCAGAATCTGAACTGGTATCTTCCTGATTCCATGTTCAGTTTTCAATCCACTGTGTGCCACCAAGCTACCTACAGCAGAAAAATTGAATTTGAATTGGCTTCTTGAGATGTATAATTGTGAGAAAACTCCTTGCATCATCCTTCAAATCTAACCTGATTTCTTGTCAGTACAACCTAGGTCCTTAGTTAAAGGTTTCTAAACAGCCAGTAGGGGTGGCCCAGCTTTGCAGTCACATAAAGTTGTGTTCAAACAAGGCAATAAGGTTTTCTCACAATTCTCACAATTGAATTACATTTTCTCATAGGTCAGAAATTGAACTAGACCCATAGTTGAATAACAAAGGAATTAAGCTAGCTACAGAATTGAGTCACAAGATGAAATCAGTATAGTTCATTCAATTCCCACTACCATTTGCTATCCTAATCCCCTCAGTTCTT
Organism: Bettongia penicillata ogilbyi; assembly: GCA_023548195.1. Classification (NCBI taxonomy): domain Eukaryota; kingdom Metazoa; phylum Chordata; class Mammalia; order Diprotodontia; family Potoroidae; genus Bettongia; species Bettongia penicillata. The sequence goes on along the minus strand of JAJHZJ010000032.1, from coordinate 892,290 downwards.
TATAATAGGATATAAAATCTTTCTAGATTACATTTAATTCTTACAGAATGTACCATATGACCATTTTATAATTTGTTTCATCATTTACATTTAATTTTCATAGTCACAGATAAAATAAAATTTTAATTTCATAAGTATGTTTACAAAATTTAAATTTAATTTAATTTTTGAACTTTTGGGGGCAAAAGTTATTGTAGTTATCGTAAGCACCCAATTAATAAATTGAAAAGTATTGTGAGTATTATATTAAATTATTCTGGGGGCTAACTTACACATTTTAATGTTCTTGTTGTTGAAAGGAATTCACAGAAACAAAAAACATTAGGAACCACTGACAGAGGAAACACAGACACTGGGAAACTCCTTTTGATGCATATCTTATATAAATTTTATATATATATATATACATGCATATATAATCTTTATATAATATAATAATAGTTATATAAATCTGCAATTTATAGTTTTAAAGAAGTACTTAGAATAATGAGAGGCTGGGTGAATTGTCCAGTAGCACACAGCCAGCATGCATCAAAGGTTAAACTTGCACTGATGTTTTCTAGCTGCAAGACCAGTTCCCTACATTTATGCCACATATGACTAGGAAAGGAAGTGGAACGATCATATAGTGACAGTGAGGGAATAATCAATGGATAATTTTTCGACTTTATTTCTATGTGCACAGTATCAAGAGTTTTAGAGGAAGGCTTTCAGCATATTAAGCAGACACCCCTAGAAGACTTTTCAAGAGGAGCATGAGTTGCACATAAGTGGGTCATGATATATACATTTGGAGGGAATATATGTATCATTGAGATCAAAGATTCATTTAGATATGAAAGTATTATCATAATCACAAAGCCCTTTGACTGAAAGAAGCCTAATTATTCTCTGAAGGAAAATATACCAAAGTTTGTCAAAGCTCTGAATTGGGAAGATAATTAGCTAAAATAATTCCATTATTTTCTTCCCCATCCAGAAGATGCCTCCCTACTCTTTGGCACTTTGAAGAGAAGAAAGGGGGGAAAAATAAAAGAAGAAGAAATGCTTCAAAGTGTATCCATTTAGAAGGAAGGAAATAGAATACAAAAATATGTCATGTTGGGTAGTGAGCTTGAGGATCTTTTACTTTTTAAACTATATTATTCTATTACCTTCAGTTTCTTGAGGTTGCAAAAGACTCTTCTGTCATTTGAATTTTCTTCCTTTATATTTGAAGGTCTTTCTTCTGCCCTCTTACAGAATTTGTTGTTTATGATTGAAATTATTAAATTTAATTTTTCTGTATCTTACAGTTTGAAGCACAGATTGTTTTGATTTTCTTTTTTTCTGAAAAGAATTTGTGCATTATCTCAGTTGATACTCTGTTTCCTGTATTCAGAAATTTGGGGCAGTTTTCTTGTACTTTTTCCTGCATCCTGGTGTTAAGATTTATGTTATGTTCTGAAATATATACAATCCTTAAGTTGCATCTGTATATTCTGTTTTCAGGGTAATTGCTTCATCTTGTGGAAAGTTCAAGAGTTCATTTAACATTGTTTCTTTTGCTTCTGTTCTACGAATTTTCCTCTACTTCAGTATTTTTATTCCAGATCTATTGATTTTTCTTTTATTTCTTCAGAGAAATTCTCCATTTTAGATACATTTTTTTTCAATTGTTAATTGAATTTTCCAATTCTGAATGCCTCATTTTTTTATTGCTTCATTTCTTTTTTAAACTACTCTGCAGTTTCTTATTGTTCTACGTTCTCTTGAGAATCTCCAATTTCTATATTCCAGCAGACATTTTTTAATTTCTTTTTGCCTTGTGATATTTGTCCAGAAAGCTTTGTATTCTTTTTGAGGATCTGATAGCCTTCATTCCCTCTGGTTTTAGAATATTGTCAGTTGATTTGTTTACTCCTTATCTGAGGTTTTATTGAGAGGTCTTCCTCTCAATATTAATTAAAGTTGTTACTGGGTCAGTTTTGGTTTGTATGTCCTGACCATTCTCTTTCTGTGTCCTAAGATCATGAGAGAGATAAACAAACGCTTTTAGGGAAAATAGATTATTAAACAGCTAGGTTGGAGACAAAGAGAAAAGTAATTAGATTATATATCTCTATTAATTTATGAAGAATATCAGAGCATACTTCTTTACTGCCTTAGGACTCCAACCTAGAATTATATTTACTCCCAAGAGGGGATTAGAGGTTTGTTGTGATTTTTGCCTAGTGCTATCCACCACTCAGTCTGTCTAGGTTGTGCATGGAATCATAGGGTCATGTCCTTAAACTTTGTTTTATATGTGTGTGTGTGTATGTGCACACATACATACATATATATATACACATATACACACACATATATATGATACAGGTGTATATTTGTGTGCATGTTTATATATATATATATATATATACAGTGTATATATTAAATACATGTGAATTAAATACATACATATATAAAATATATAAATATAAAGATTTTCCAAGGGAATGAAAATGCTATACTCCATCTGATATATAGAATACCACAATATGATCCAAAGACTTGAAAAGAATTATTTCTACCTAGCAAGGAAAATATAACAGTAAAAAGTGGATACACTGTGATGACAATAAAGTTTCACTGAAGTATCTGTGAATGACCCTATGGCTATTAGATAAAACTATAAATAATGGGATGTTTGCACATAGTAGCCATTCAATAAATATTAATTGAATAAATGGATAAATTCAACAATTGACAGCTCAGTCAGTGCCAAACATTAGGTAAAAAGTGAAAAATTCACACAATCTCCTTGATGTTTCCAAAGAAGCAGATGTTTGGGATTACTGAGACTCTCTGGATGACTAGCTGAATCTTTCACATTTCATCTAGGCATTTGATGTTGTGTTGACAAAACAAGGGAACAGGGGGCCAGAAATCAAAATGCTTTCTCCATTTTCTTTGGTCCTCATTACATTCCTTTGAAATAGTTGTGGGGAAAGTTGTTTTATCTTCATTTTAGAAATGGGAAACCAAGTACTAAGTGTAACTGGTCATATCTAACTGTCTATGATCTCATGGGATATAAAAATTTGATTTCTGTTTTTTGAATTCAGGATATATTTTGTTCCTAGAATAAAATCAAGGGTCTGAAAAATGAGTTGTCTTCTCATCTAGTGCCGCAGAGTTGGTTGGAAAGATTGCAAATCTGGAATCTTTTAAGGACCACAGTGATAACGGTCAAAGAGAATTTTAGGTGGTAACACCAAAGTTGTAAAGAAACTACATACCTCTACAATCTCATTTCAGTGCACTTTTTGGTAGAATAACAAAAGATATTTCCCCACGCTCAGCTTAGGGTTCATTTTTGGCTTATGAAAATTACAACTTCAGTCTTTAATTTTCATTGAAAGACCATATTTTCCCCTGAAGTATTATACTCAGTTTAGCTGGGTAGGTGATTCTTGGTTTGAGTCCTAGTTCCTTTGACTTCTGGAATATCCTATTCCAGGCCCTTCGATCCCTTAATAAGGTAGAAGCTGCTAGATCTTGAGTTATCCTGATAGTATTTCCACAGTACTGGAATTGTTTCTTTCTAGCTGCTTGCAAGATTTTCTCCTTGACCTGGGAGTTCTGGAATTTGGCCACAATGTTCCTAGGAGTTTCTCTTTTTGGATCTCTTTCAGGTGGTGATCAATGGATTCTTTCAATACTTATTTTGCCCTCTGGTTGTAGAATGTCAGGGCAGTTTTCCTTGATAATTTCATGGAAGATGATGTCTAGCCTCTTTTTTTGATCATGACTTTCAGGTAGTCCCATAATTTTTAAATTGTCTCTCCTGGATCTATTTTCCAGGTCTGTTGTTTTTCCCATGAGATATTTCACATTCTCTTCCATTTTTTCATTCTTTTGGTTTTGTTTGGTGATTTCTTGGTTTCTCGTAAAGTCATTAGACTCCATCCGTTCCATCCTAATTTTCAGAGAACTATTATCTTCAGTGAGCTTTTGAACCTCTTTTTCCATTTGGCTCATTCTGCCTTTGAAAGCATTCTTCTCCTCATTGGCTTTTTGAACCTCTTTTGCCAATTGAGTGAGCCTATTTTTCAAGGTGTTATTTTCCTCAGCATTTTTTTGGGTCTCCTTTACCAAGGTATTGACCCGTTTTTCATACTTTTCTTGCATCCCTCTCATTTCTCTTCCCAGTTTTTCCTCCACCTGTCTAACTTGCTTTTCAAAATCCTTTTTGAGCTCTTCCAAGGCCTGAGCCCACCGCACATCCCCCTGGGATGTCTGGGGTACTGAGGCCCCGCCCTCCACGTCTTTCCCTGATGGCAAGAATATTTCCTCGTCAGATCCGAAAGTCAGGATCATTTGCATCTGTTTGAAAAAACTCTCTATAGTCTTATTTTTCTTCCCTTTTCTAGACATTTTCCCAGCCAGTTACTTGACTTCTGAGATTCCTCTCCACCCCTGCCTAGATCCGCCCAGTTAGTGCTTGGGGTCTGAGATTCAAATGTGCTTTCCGCGCCGCCCAGCTGCAAATCAATGTGAGCTTTAGTTCTGGTGCTGGGGTGGGGGCAGGGCCGCCTCCCAGGCTCAGCTTCCTCAAGGGCTTTATGCAGAGACTTTCAGGAATGGAGTGGGGGGGGGCACCTCCCAGGCTCAGTTCTCTCAGGGGCTTTATGCAGAGACTTTCAGTAATGAAGATCCTGCCTGCTGCTGGGGGAGTCCCGGGCCGCCCCCGCCTCTGCCTCCGCCACTTCCTGCCCCCATCTCTGCCGCTGCCACTTCCTCCCGAGGGGGCCCGAGTTACGGAGACACCCCACTCCCCTCATCCAGCCAGCCGTCTCTCTCACTGACCTGTAGCTTCTGTGGGCAGAGGGACTTTCCCGGCTGCCGGAGCTTCAGTCCCTGAAGCCTGCTCGGGGCAGCTTCTCTGGGGCCGCAGCCAGGGCAGCACTGGGTTGGGGTCCGCTTTCCGGGGCACGACGAACCCTGGGGACGGTTCTCCAGGGCTCTCTGGAACGGAAATCTCTTCCACTATGATTATGCACCCCCTGCAGTGATTCAGAACTTACGGGGATCTCTTTTTACCTTAATTCTATGCGCTGTGGGTTCGGAGCTCATAAACGTGCATCTTTCTACTCCGCCATCTTGGCTCCGCCCCCAGTCTTTAATTTTCAAACTACAAATCAAGATTTTTTCACAGTGTGCCTCACCCAATGAGGAGAAAATGTTCATGTCATCTCTCTTCTCTTTCTCCCATTCTTCTTCCTCATTAGAGTGAGTGGATGAAAGCCAATGTTAAGATTAGGGAAGGAGGGGTGTATAGGTGGTAGGACTATCCCAGTTTCATTGTAGAGGATCATGAGATTTTGAACTGGAAAGGACCTACAATATCTATCAATTAAAATTCACTATATACTATAAAGAATAAATATTTACCAATTGCTTACTATGTTCTGGGTGCTATGCTAAACATGTAAGGTCCAAAGGCAATGGTGAAACATTCCTTGTTCTCAAGAAGCTAAAATTCTAACAGGAGAAAGCATATATATATATATATAAGACATAAATACGGAAGATTCCAAGTAACCTTAGATGGGAAGACATATTTAATCCAAACATATCATTTTACAGGTGAAGAAATATAGGTTAGGAGAGACTAAATAAGGCCACACATGTAGCAGATCTAAGATTCTAACCAAACTCTTTTGACTTCAAATACCATGCACTTTCCTTTCTATCTCTTTACACACCGTGCTGTCTCCATCTTACCTGTACTTCATATCCTTAGTATATGAGAGGCTCATAACACTTTAAGCCACACACTTAGCTTAACATTTTCCAAACTGTCCTTGAGACCTCAATATCCCAGATCCCACCCACCTCAATGACTATCATGGTCTTTATTTAATCAGAGTAAATGATCATTCATTCATCCAATAAACATTTATTAAGCACCTGATAAGTTTCCAAACAGTGGATTAGGCACTGGAAGTACAAAGATAAAAGAAGAAAAAATATTTTCCCTGAAGGGGCATTCATATCATTGAGGGAAATAACAAGTGAAGAAGACAAAACACACAGAAATAGATTACATATTTTCAGGTGTTGCTTGTGTTCAGTCATTTTTCATTTGTGCCAGACTCTGTGAGACCCCATTTGGGCTTTTCTTGGCAAAAATACCAGAGGGCTTTGCCATTCCCTCTTTCAGCTCGTTTTACAGATAAAGAAACTGAGAAAAAGGGATTTAAGTCACTTGCCCAGGGTCACACAGCTACTGTCTAAGGTGAGATTTGAACTCAGTAAGATGAGTCTTCCTCATTCCAAGCCTAGTGATCTATCCACTGTGCCACCTAGCAACCAGAATATAGTAAGCCCCACATGAATGTAAGCTATTATTCCTTCTTTGGTACTGGTGTATTTTTATTATTTATGTGCTTCTGTACCTGTTATATGCTGTGTTGTAGTGATATTTATATGGTTTCTTATATTTTCTATCCCCATCACTAAACCATTAGTTCCTTAAGGGTGAAGTCCATATTTGTGATGATAATACTTCCATTTAGTCAGAAATATCCCCCCAAGAACTGGAAGCACAGGTCCCCTTTGAAGGATGGAAAAAGTAGAGGAAGATTGCTTAATGATTGTTGGCAGGAAGGAGCATTTCAGTGTTGTACCTTGCCTGAACTCAACTTATTTCCTGGCCTCTCATTTCTCTGAATCTTTTAGACAAGATTTAAAATCTTTCCAGTTGTCTCGTTGCAGTCCCATAAGTTAACCCTGCCTGGAAGAGTTAAGTGTTTGGTATGAGTTTTCCTTTTAGGTCATTTTCCTCATCCCAGTTGTCTGTTCTCTTATTCCAATTATGGCTCAAGTGGGCTTAGATTCAGTTTTGGCTACCATGACGACTCCTAAGATATGATGCTTGGATTCTCCCTGCTTTTCAGGCATTTGGCAAGACTTCCCAATCACAACAACTAGAAAACTTGCTTCGTCAGCAGCTTCAGCATTAACCCCAGCAACTCATACGGCTTTCCTCATTGGCAGTTCACAATGAATTGAGTTCAACCCTCTGCTGGCCTCCACAATGGTTGCCAGATAGCTAAATTGCCAGCTGTGTTCTGAAATTATCCATGGGGTAACATAAAAATTAATAAATAACACCAGTGATCAACAGCCAACAGCGAGATCCCTGTTAACAAAGGGGTTTCATTATGGTTATCAATTTGATTCAATTCTGTTCCCAAGATTTATGCTTTTGGTCAGGAATTTCTCAATGGGAACATTTTTTTTCTAAATCCCCAAATAAATATCATCCAAGTAAGAAACATTATAACTTAATACAAATGCTATCAATGTTTTCTGAGTAATACATTTGGAGAAAACCATTACTGAAACAAAAGAGATAAAGTTTTTTAAAGACTTTTCAGAATTTTGCTAAACTTTTAGTAAGCAATAGTAGTGTTACCTGGCCTCCATGTGGGTGAACACCTATCCAGGAGACAGAGCAAACGTTTTTTTTGCCTTGATTATTTGAAAGTATTACATAATACAGGGATGAAATGGTTACAGATCCATTTAAGCAAATAAATAATTCATTGGAACCCACATTTTAGACCCTGATGACGTGGTAGAGAGGGCCCTGAAGTCCCCTTTCTTCCTTGTTTAATATTCTTCACCTAATTTTTTTAATCAATACAACATGTGACCTCTCACTTATATCTGCTTAGTGACAAGGGTAGAGTTTTGTCTGCCTTTGTTCTTCTCCATAAATATTTAAACCAAACCACACTCCAACATCTCAAGAAGCTTTCCCCTAGGAATGCAATTATGTACACAGAATGTCTCTCAAAACGTGATAGAGCCATATGTGGAAAAAAACAGAGGCATTCTTCCAGCTCTGGAAACAAAACTAGTGAGTGGAGAGAGGAGATTGAATGTAAAAGTTGATGACAAGGCTCCACATGATCTCCCCTGAATTTCTCTTCCGAATGGCCACCCTTGATGAAGAAAATTGAAAATTGATAAAGGTGAAAAGTTGATTTCAGATGTTATCTCCCCTATATTTCTATTTAAAGTACTTGAAGGAAAAATTTTAATGTCTCACATTTTCTTTTCAGAATCCCAATCTTTGCTCCCTTCTCTCTCAGAAAGGTATTTGCTTTCCGAACCCTGTCCAAGATAGTTTGTGTTAGTCAGATTTGCAGAGCCGTGAAGAGATCTAAGCCTGATTCAGCATCACCAGTTGTACAATCCCATTTCAATTCAGCAAAGTTAAGAAGAAATAAATACGCTGGCCCTCAGAGTTAGGGATAAAGCAGTGAACTCATCAGAAGGTTCCCAAGTTCAAGAGTATTTATTCATTTAGCATAGTTACTTGCAGACCCACTAGATGGCACTGTGCATGTAAGTAGTGCTGGCACCCCAAAGTAAGGACCAGTTTGCTGCCAATTCCAGCCACTTGAGAGACTAAGTTCCTGTACCAAGAAAGCTCCCCAATTTGGGAACAGCCTGTAAACATTTTGCCTGCTCAGCAATGTCTAACCTTCCTCACTCAGTCTGAATTACTGATAAATGGTCTTTTCACCAGTTCCTACTAATTCTTCCCAAGAAGCTCCAGTTACTTTTTCCACCTCCTGGCCCACTCCAGAGTTCCAGAGGTTTAGGAAATGTTTGGAAAACCAAAGGTTTCTTTTTTCAAAAGGAAAAAAGAACGCTCTCATCCTAAACCTCTCTCCCAGAATGACCTTAGAAGGATTTGAAATTATGGGTTCTTATGGGTAAATAAAGTTCTCATGTTTAAAAGTGTTTAGGATTTTATTTGTGTGTGTGTGTGGAGCACTTTGATGGCAGTTGGGATAAAGAACCTTCTTTTGTTTGGGATCCCACTGCAATCTCATAGATCTGTACTAGGAAGCCAAAGTAGAGAAATGGTTCCACCTTCTTTGAATGAAATGAGCTACATACACTTTGCTCTGTTAATATCTCTCTGTCCAGTCCTAGATTAGGAGTCAGGAATTTTGAATTCTAATTCTAGTTTCTCCTTTCTCTAGTATTCTAATCTCGGTCAAGTTGCCTAAGCTCTCTGGACCTCAGTTTATTCATCTGAAAAAATGAGACTATGAACCATACAACTGTTAATGATCTATTCTTATTTTAATAGTCAGTGTGTTGCCAATGACCAAAATGCTGGATATGGAGTCACAAAGATGTGGGTTGAAATCCTGTCTGTGGCATTTAGTAATTCTGTGGCCCTGGGCAAGTAATTTAACCTCTCTGACACTCAAGGTAACTAACTGTCTATGATTATAAGTTATAGATAGCTTGAAATCTATATCTGGTGAAGTCTCTGACATTTTCCTACTCTAAAATTTTTTGATTTTATGAAATGTAAGGCAAAACTTTTTGTCTTCGTGTATCCTAATTAATGTAAAAAATATTTTCAGTAATTCAACTGTTTCAGCACTTGAAAATAGGATAGAATCCTATATAGCATTATGACTTTTTTTTGAGAATGTAACAATCTTTCATGGAGTAGGACTTGCTGATGTAAAAGTGTAACTTCATCATCCCTCATTTCCTATACAGATAGGAACTCCTAAATTGGTGGTTCCAACAATTCAGGAATTCCTACAGAAGGAGAACCTCAAATCCTGCCTCTCTCATTTAATACCTACATGATCTTCATCAACTCAGGTAACTTCAGTGCCCCTCAGTTTCTTAATGTGTGAAATTAAGGGGTTATACTAGATCACAGGCACATAACCTTTTTTGTGTCAAGAACTTTTTGGCCATCTGATGAAGTCTGTGGATTCCTCAGAATCATGTTTTTAAATACAAAAAATAAAATATTTAAAATTATAAAGGAAACCAATTATGTCCAATAAGTTATCAAAATATTTTTTAAAAAGCAAGTTGCTTGACACCCCTCGATTAGGAATCCCTGGCCTGGATGACCTCTAAGATTCCTTCTAACTCTAAATCACTGATCTTGTGGTTCTAATATTTCAGCCCTACCTCTCTAAAAGAGCTTAGGATTTTTAAAACACATAATTAAATGAAATTACTTTGGGTGAAAAGCTGAATAGAGCAGAGCATGAATAATTTAATAAGTTATAATATATTAGACAGTGTGATGAATATGAAATTAGATGACCAAGTTTCAAATCTTAGGTCAACATGACCTTGGGTAAGTTACTTCACCTTATTGGTGAAGTAGCAAAGTTGCCACACATATGAAATGAGAAATTTGGACTAAATGATCACTAAGGTCCAGCTCTCAATGCGATGGCCCTGGTTGGAGATTGCCACAACCATCTTCCTTAACTGAATAAATAAATGAATTCCACTTCTTGGTGAGGTAAAGAAGGTGGTGCTGGGAGTACCAGTGAGCAGAAATTACCATCACAGTATCAGCAATACCAAATATTCCAAGAAGGAAGGGACAACTGTATAAATGCATCCTAATTTCCTGTCCCAAACCTATATGATAATTGTCCCGTGTGGACAGATAAGCATTGATCATCCCTCTATACCAAAGGCCACCCAAATGTTTAAAATATCGCTCTCATGATTCCAACTTTTTTTATCATCTTATATGGAAGCGAGCATAGCTTTCCTGGATATTGGAACTCCCTGTCACTCTTTATTGATCAGGCTGGAATGAAGCAAAGACCTCTAGAAGAGTAGGTTATCTTTAATGATTAAGGGACTATGTAACTGGGATCCTACAACTTGGAATCATTCTAGATCCAGGCCTGAATGTGGACTTATATTTTATTAAGTCCAACCTCTTCATTTCAAAGATGAGGAGAATGAAGCCCACAGAAGTAAAATTACTTATCAAAGTTTACAAAGGTAATAAGTAAAAGAGCCAGATTTTGAGCCCAAATCCTACTAATTGTTATCTTCTCTTTTTTATTACTTTCTTTTAATTTGTGGAATAAAACAAGCATTTCCACAACATAGTAAAATTTAAAAAAAAAGATTATTGCATATGTAACTGAAAATCTTTTATGTACAATTTGCTATTCCTTTTAAATATATGTTATCATGTAAATTTCTTTTCTGTCTTTTTTTCTTGCCTCCCCATCCCAGAGATTGCTACCATTAGACACAAAAATACATATATACATACATCAATACCATCATTCTATACATATATTCCAAACATATGTGCTTAATGCTTGGGCTACTAGACACAAAGACTTGAGGGAGGTTGACCCCATTAGAAGGCTATTACAATAGTCCAGGTGACAGGTGATGAGAACCAGAACCAGGATAGTGAATATATGTCTATAAGAGAAAAGAATTTATGTAGGAAAGGTTGTGAAAGCCAAAATAACTAGACTTGGTTAACAGAATGGGTATGTGAAGTAGGGAAGAGAGAGGAGTCAGGAATATCACTGGGTTTTCAAATCTGGACGACTGGAAGGATAGGGGTATCCTGAACAGGGATAAGAAAGTTCAGAACAGCAGAAGATTTGAAGGGAAAGATAATGAGCTCTGTTTTTGGACCTGTTGAATTTGAGATGCTTAAGGGCACAGTTCAAAATATCCAACAGGCATTTGGTGATGTGACAGCTCAGGACACTAGGGTGTAATGAATAGATATGGAGATTTTCTGCACAGAGACAGTAAATGAAGCCATGATGAGATTGACCAGTGAGAGAGTATAGAGTGAAAAGAAAAAACCCAAACAGAGGCTTGGAGAGCACTTATGTAACTGTTTCTCTTTTGGTTAGCAACCATCAGGTCTTCCCCTTCCAGTCTGATTTTTTTGCTTTGCTTTAAATTAAAAAGGTCATCCCTTAGCTCACTTCTTAAAGAGGCCTATTCACTGAATGGCTTTTATCTCACACAAAGTGAGAACCTGAAAAGGCTTTGCCTAAAAGGCGAGGATAATCCATTGTATCGTGGGCCATCTTCAGTCATCCTGATGAATATCTGGCCACTGGTTCCAGATGACTCTGGAGGAGAAAGTGAGACTTGTTACCTTGCAAAGCCTCGCTCCCTCAAATCAAAGCCAACTGTAAGTCATGTCACCATCTTCCTCATGGCATGGTCCTCTTCAAGAATGAAGGACCAATACTACAATAAAAACTGTCCATAGGCTTGATCTAGATGAAAAACGACAACAGTTTAAGAAACTGACAATGAGCAATCAGAAAGGTGGGAGGGTCACCAGAAGCACAGAGTCCTGAAAACCCAGAAATGGCAGGAGACTCGCGTATATAAGAGGAAAAGGTGATGAACAGTGTAAAATGCTGCAGAGAGGTTAAAGAAAAGATGAGGGTTGCAAAAGGCTGTTAGATTTGGCAATTAACAGGTCACTGGTCATTTGGAAAGAGGCACTTTGATTGAATGAGTGCTGGAGAAAAAAGATTGCAGAGGGTTGAGAAGAGAATGAGAGGACAGAAAGAGGAGGCACCAATTATAAACAGCTTTTTCAAGAGGCTGAGGAGAGGAGCTAAACAATGACAGCTGACGGGGAAGCTGATTGAGTATTGGGGTTTTGTTGCTTGTTTTTTATTTTGGGGGTGGTGGTTGCAGGCCAGCATAAATGGAGGAGACTTAGGGAAGTTTGTATTTAGGGAGGTTTGTTGCAAGGAAGAAGCCAGTAAATGAGGAGAAATTGAATAATATGGAGTAAGGAAGATGGAGGCAATCAGCTTTATAAAACAGGAGAGAATGAAATCCGCACAACATGTAGAGGGGTTAGCCTTGAAAAGTAGAGGAGCCACCCCATTATCAGTGACTAGAGGAAAAGCAGAGATCGTGGGAGGTCAACATCAGAGGAATTTAAGATAAGGAAGAACGGAAAAGAGGGGGCTCTCAACCAATGGTCTCAATGAAAAGAGTTCATTTTAAGTATAAAGTGTATATTAAGTGTAAGGATAAAGTGTATAAGTTTCTCTTAAAGGAGGATCCATTCTTAGATTAAAGTAGTATAAACTTTATCAAAATTTGTCACATAAACATCATTCTTTATGATTCATAAGCACTTAAAAATAAAGCTGTACAACATTATCTAAGCAGCTGGTCTTGACATTTCATCACACAATAAACTCAAGTCCTCTTACTGAGTTTGTGGATACAGTTGGTTTCTTTATTAAGCTTTTAAGAATGAAGGTATTTTAAAATCCTAAGTACCATGAAATCAATAAACCTTTCCAGAAAACTCCTCACAGATGTGTATAATGTGAGACTAGTTTGATCTCAGAATGAAATTTCTGTCTTTAATGATTTCATGAGAAAGAAACTATGAAATTTATAGTGTAACTAAACAATCACTAAGGTTACATACCTCATTGTCCTGCATTTTGTCATATCACAATGTACTAAAACAAGTTGAAGATGGCCTCTGTATTATATTGTTTTGTGTTTTTTAGTCTCATGTGAAAGTCATATTAATAACCCTTTTAGCAACAGAGCAAGAAAACTTTCATTTCATTATATGGTAACAATTGTCTAGTTCCTGAGTTATGGTTTTAGAAGCTATAAAAATTCCAGTGTACCTATGAGATAGAGCTGATAAGTAACTTATTCATGGGAGATATTGAAAAAGAATTCAGTTATCTTGATAATGAGAAAAGTCTCACAAGTAAGTGATTTCTGGTCTGCTGCTATTATTTAGGAACATAAATTAAGAGTTGAAAGGGATCCTAGAACCCAGCCCACTCATGGTACAAATGAATAAACTGAGGCTCAGTATTAAGGCCAGATTATCCAATATCACACAAATAAGTATAAGAACTGTGATTGAACTCAGTTCCTCTGACTCTACAATCAGTGCTGTCTCCACTGTTTATAAATATTTCCTATTCAAACTAGCTGAAAGACGAGCATCAGAAATGTACCTGCAATCTCTTATGTACCTCTTAAAAAAGGATCAAATCAGAGAGCAGAGATGACTCAGAATGTTATAATCACTGTCAGAAAAAATTATTTACAAAACATGTTTTCTTGACAATCACATCAAGTCAAGTCAACAAGCAAGGAGAGAAAAATGTATCTGAGAAATGTGCAAAGGTGAAATTGAAAGGCATTGTAATTTATTGAATACTGAATGGGGGTGAGAGAAGGAGTCAAGTATGACACCTTGATTGTGGGTCTGAGTGACTAGGAGGATGATGGTGATATATGCAATATGATATGTGCAATAGTAATAGAGAAGTTAGGAAGAAGGGAGGGTTTGGGGGGAAAGACAAGTGCAGTTTCGGACATGTTGAGATTAATATATCTAAAAGACATCCAGTTTGAAACCTCCAATGATGAATTGGAGATGAAAGACTGGAGGTCAAGACAGAGATTAGGACTGCAGAAATGAATCTAAGAGACATTTGCACAGAGATAATAAATGCATGCATGTCATCTGATGAGATCACTAAGTTAAATACTATAGATGGGGAAAAGAAAAGGATCCAACACAGAGCTTTCATGAACATCCATGATTAGGGAGCAAGACCTGGATAAAGACCCAGCAAAAAAATACTGAGTGGTGGTCAGATGAGTAGGAAGAGAACCAGAAGAAATCAACATTACAAAAATTTAGAGAGAAAAAATTATAAAGAGAAGAGGGTTCTGAACAATGACAAAAACTACAGAAAAGTCAAGAAGGATAAGAATCGAGAAAAGGCCATTAGATTTGGCATTTGAGAGATCATTAATAACTTTGGAGAAAGCAGTTTCAGTCAAATGATGAAGTCTGAAGCCCTACTGAAAAGAGTTAAGAGGTAAGTGGGAAGAAAGGAAGGGAAGGTGTCATGTGTACATGTTCTTCTCAACGAGTTCAGTCATGAAATGGACGTAAGATATAAAATCATAGCTAGAGGGGATGAATGGATCAAATGAGGTTTTTCTTGAGGATGAGGGAGACATGGACACATCTACATGCAGTAAGGAAATGCCAGTAGACAAGAAGATACTGAAGATAAGTGAGAGAGTGGGGATGATAGAGGGGAGCAATATACTAGAGAATATGGATTGGAATGGGTTCACTTGCACATTTAAAATGACTTGGAAAGATGATCTCTTTTTGTGAGATGGATGAAGGAGAACTTAGTGGCAGAAGGCATTTAACTGATATGAGATGAGGAGGAAGGAAAAAGAGGGAGCTCTTAGTGAATGGCCTCACAGATTTAAGTGAAATATGAGGCAAGGTTCTAAGGGAATGAAATGAGGGAGAACCAGGAGAGATTTGAGGAAAGATGAAAAGGTTTGGAAGAACTGCGATAGTGAATGGGATAGGGAATCAATTAGAAAGATGTAAAAAGATTGTTTTGCTGCAGTGAAGGCCAAGTTGAGATTATTTCCTATAAATTTATATTGGACCCAATCAGCACGGGTTTGTCATTTTTCTCTAGCTATATTGAGCAGCATATTAGTAGAAGGAATTTAAGAATAAGGCTTAGTGAGGCAAGATTAGCAACAGTATAAGGGGGTAAGGAACTTGAAAGAACAGTGTAGAGTTGAACTGACTCACCAAAGGGTCAAGATGGAGACGGAAGGAGTATGTTGACAGAATAGGGGTAATGGTTTGGGAGAAAACTGGAGGGTAGTGTTTATAGATCACAGTGAAGGTGAAAAACGGGTTGGAGGTTGAAAGGCAGGGGGAGAGATGGAATAACAACGGATTATGATGAGATCAAAGAATCTCATGTATTTATAAATGACAAGTGACTCAGTAGCACCATCTTCACATCTGAAGATATAAGGTATTATTTCCAAGGAGGTAGCTGGGAAATTGTTCTTTAAAGCAAACACAAGCATGCTGAATAGAGAGAAAAATCATGGAAACCCTCCTGTATCACATCTCATATTTGAATGCTTATAAATTAACTCAACTGTTTAGAGTCATAAGAACTTGGTTCAAGTGCCCACCACTGTTTCCTTCTAGCTATCCAATATTGGACAAGTCACTTTATTTCTCTAAACCTCATTTTCTTCTTCTATAAAATGGGCATAATACTTGTACTACCCTCACAAAATTGTGTTTTTAGGTCAGACCTGTCATTTTATTGATATACAGAACTCCAGAAAAATAAATTCTCCAGTGTAGATAGACACTTGAGTCACAGAAAGTTACCAGGGATACTAAACGGTTAAATGATTGGCTTGGGGCCATTGAGCCAATTTGTGTGAGTTTCTTTGAACTTGCCTTCTTCACATTTTACAAAAAAGTACTGTTAATTGTAAGCATTATCTGTCTGAATAGTATGAGATTGAAAAGGTCAGAATCTAACCAATAGCATTAAGAAATTATCATCTACCAAAGCTATCTATATTCAAATCAGCTTCAGAAAACATGAAGACATCTTCTACAAATGCATAATACAGACTATGCCTCCAGTTTGCAAATAAATGGCAGGGGTTGGCTTGGGGTTTGGTTTCCTCCTTTTTAGGTCTCTTGAGAACATTTCCAGGGAGGTGGCTGGGACACTGTTCTTTCAAGCAACCACAGACATGCTGAATAGATAGAAAAATCATGGAAGTCCTATATGTGGTTTTCTGTAGGCTGCCATGTATGGAAGGAATGTGCAAAAATTCTATTCAGCAAATGGTCACAGTGGTTATCTATACAATTTTTTTTATTAAAGTATATTCTTAAAGTGCTATATATGAAGGGGAGATCATAGGATGTGGGCTAGGCTTGTTGCAAATATAAATATCTGGTATAACGTTTAGGTTTTCATCTTACATGAAAACTGACAAAATGTAATTAAACATTAAGTTATTTTATTTAAGAAGAGAAATTGTGCCAGATCTCACAGTTGAATGATTACAAATGAATCCAACTGCCAACACAATAATTTTGAACAATCCTAATGTGTCCCAGCAATTTATTTTCATGTTCTGTATGAATAATCACTCACAAGCAAAACTTACTTTTCCTGTAGGCCATTGATTATATTAATGAAGTATTTTGTGGGTCTCTTAGGATTATTAAGGCTTTACTCTGAGTACAGAACTAAAACCATGTTTTAAGATTAAGAATCAGGTCCTTTCTTACATATGGGCAAAATAATTACAATATTGCAATGTCAATTCCTCAAGGGTAAAAACTCTCATTTTTACTTTTTATCTTAGAGCTCAGCACATAGTGGGAGCTTAATAAATGCTTGTTTACTGACAGATTGATTGCTTTGCAGAACTTTAGGAAGGTTCTCCACACCAAAAAGACCCCCACCCTACACCTGCCACAGTATAGGAAATTCAATACTTAAATCTTAAGGTTATTTGAGTTAAGGCTTTGCCTCTCCAAGGACCTGCTTTTAAAAAGGAAAGGACACCATTAAACTTTTCTCAACTATTAATACCTTACTCTAGGTTCATTTATTGGATTATTTTTTCTCTGTTAATAAAAGAATTTTCATTTTAATTGGAGGGAAGGAAGAGGAGTTAGTGAATATTTTGACACATGGGATAGCGGACCATAAAGTAAGGATTGGGCAGATGAGCTAATGGGAGTAGAAATGTAGAGAGCAGTCATGAGAAGAACACAAAAAGGGAAGGTGAGAGAATGACAAGCAGTCATCTGTATTTGTATCACTCATGTATTCATTTATTCATTCATTCGTTCATTCATTCAGTGTATGGTTAGATACAGGCTGTCTCCCATTGAAATATAAGATCCTTGAAAGAAGGAATCGTTTCATTCATTGTATTTGTATCCTCAGTACCTAGAACAGTGGTTGACACTTAGTAGGCATTTGACTAAGTACCAATTTAAAAGGGGACTTCCATGTGTTCCATCTCATTCAATAAATGTTACAACCCTATGAAGGAGGCAGGACTGGTGTTTTTTATTGCAACTTTACACATGCTGTGGCTGAGGCACAAAGGAGCCGACTGTTGCACACTCATACAACACACACACACACACACATTCAAGATCAGTAGTATCAGATAAATAGAAACAAGGTCTGCAATAAATATTACCTATATTCTCTTGTATTTTTAATTAATTTGTTAAATATTTCTCAATTTCATTTCAATCTGGATCTGACCATACTCAGGACTATTACGGGCAGCAATGGGGCAGCATGTTTGACACCTCTACTCAAGGTAACCTTGGAGGCTCTTCCAATGCTGAGATTTTGTGATTCTATGAATGAATTACATTTATTTGTAGAGTAGATTGAATAATAAAGTTATGAATCCATCAAAAATATTTATTCAGAGCTTTTCATTAGGCAGGGTAGTATAATAGAAAGCATGATAGATTTCAAGTAAGAAGACCTGGTTTAGAACCCTGATGCTGCCATGTACAACCTATGTGACTTTGGACAAGGTATTTCTATTTGCTTTGTGTTCATAAAAATTGTACAACTGCCTAACAACTCTTGCTCTACCTTAGATTAAGGCACCACACCTCTAACTTATCAACATTATTTATTAATTGCTATACACTAACTCATTGAGTAGAGAGAGGGGCAAATCTGTATCCTTTATGAAAACCTATTTGAAAAGATAAAACTGAGATTTGAAGAGGTAAAGACCAAGGGGATGTAATGTTAATTAGATCTTCTCTGCCCATTAATAAGCTTCAAGCACCTTTTCCTAATTTTTCTTGAGGCACTGGGTCAAAGGGTCCTGTCCTCCAGCTCTAAAATGTGTATAAATACTTTGAGTGAGGTCTTACTTTGGGGCTTAATCATTGGAAGTAGTTGTTTGGGCAGATGAGACTCTGGGCAGCTGCTAAGGAGCCCCCTGGCTTTGAAAACCCAGATGTTGGTGCTTCTCTCTCTGGTAACTGTGTGTGTGTGTAATAGTCAGACAGTTGGATCTGTCTGTTGATTTGTGATGTATTGAAGTCCTGTCTCTTGATTATTATTTCTTTGTATTTTCTCTGAAATTCAGGGTGTTGACTTTTTCCCCTGAAATAAGTGAATGATATATGTGCTTGATTGAAGTGATTGTTGATCCCTCCAAAGTTGCTTTCCTTTTAGAAGAGCAGACCTGTACAGCAGGCCCTCCTGTATGCGTTGGGGTCCTTGCTGATACAGGGGAAAGAAGAAAGAAGAAGCTAACCTAGGAGAGACAGAGAGAGACGCAGAGAAAGAGAGAGACACAGACACAGAGAAAGAGAGGCAGAGATCAACAGAGAGAGAAACAGACAGACAGACAGACAGAGGCTTCTTTCTCCTACCTGGAGAAAATGGCAAAGGCTCCTCAACAAACCAGGTCTGAGACAGAGATTTGTCCAACACCTTAAGTGTAAATAAAACTAATATATAAATCAAAAATGGCAGACAGCAAGCTACATAGTACAGAGAGATGTACGAAGTTCTCTATCATCTTCATCTACCTCTGTCTATACCTTTTATTTGGACCATGACTCCTTGTAAATGTGATAGTATTCTGTACTGCTAAAATATACACAACACTTTCAAAAGTCTTATGGAAACAAATTCACGCAACAAGAAGTTTAAATTGCAGGTGATGCACTTTCTTTTCCATTTGTCCTTTGAAGTTTATTCTTTTAGCAGAAATTCAGAAAAGTGCCCATGCTATCTCTGAGCATCACACCGGTCTTTGTTAAGCTTGAATAACAGATTGTTGCTCTCTTTTATCTCATCCTCCTGCCAAGGCAAAATTTTCCCTAAAGTGAATGTGGTTTTGATTAGTTCAGTGATTACCTCCCATCTTGACCAATTGTATCTTTGGCTTAATAAATCCAATTTAGATTTTTTTCCCATTTGCCAAGACTAAAAATCTATTTGTTAAATGAAAAGTCTTCCTCCCGTTTTAAATCTGTTTGATTATTTCTACTTGAAGCTCACAAAGAGATAATTTTCTAATGTCTATAATACTGTCTACATCATCTCATTAATAATTATGCAGAATCATAGAGTTAAAACTGGGAAAGACAGAGGTCACATGAGCAGAACATGGATTTAGAATTGGAAAGGACTTTAAAAAGTCATTATTCCAATTCTCTCATTTCTAAAACTCAGAAAAATAAAATCTATTTGCCTAGAGTCATATGGGGAAGAAATGGCAGAAGGTGGATCTCGGTATAGGTTCCCTGACTCGGTATAGGTTCCCAGTGATCTTCCCAATGGACTGTGTTATTAGAATATTCCCTTATCTATTTATTGAAATGACCGAATGGCAACAACAAAAAAATTGTATCCTGAGAATTGCACAGTGCCTGGTACAGAATAAATGCACGAAAAATACTTGTAGACAGATTGATCACTGTATATTTAGTGCCTGGGTCACCATTAGGCTGAATGCCTGACGGACAAAGATCATCTTATTTCTTGCTCACACTTCATTCCACATACTAGTCCCTGTCTTGCATAATACCTAACATAGTTTGCAGTACATAATTCTGTCTGCCAGAAGCCACACTAGACTAAAGTCCCATTGAACTGGAATTGGTGTCTATGGTATGATTAAAAGCATGATTTAGGCAGTACAACTCAAGCACACAACTCTTGCCACACCACAGTGATGTAAATGTGTCAACCATATGCCTCTTCTTGGTTGCCTACAAGGACCACATTTATAGATTTTGTTACCTTGGAATATCCTTGGTTCTCTGTGCTGGTGACCCCAGTCTGTCTGAGATAATTTTTTGGATGCCCTATTCATGTCTTCGTGTCATTCAAAGGGGTCAATGAATGTTTTTTCAATTATATATCTAGCCCCAAGCTGTAATAGTAGATCGAAGACTGAGAGTGGGAAGGAACTTCAGAGGTCAATCCTCTTTCTTTTTTAAAGATGAGAAAATCAATATTCAAGGTTAAGTAACTTGTCCATAGTCATATAGACTGTACATGGCAGCATCAGGAATCCTTTTCCTCCAAATCCAGTATGCTTTCTGTTATACTACTCTGCCCCCCTAATTAATAGTTTTGATGGATTAATAATTTTATTCAATGTGCCCTACAAATAGATGTTATTCATTCATAGAACTGCAAAATTTCAGCATTGGAAGGGCCTCAAAAGTTACCTTGAGAGGAGGTGTCAAACATGCTGCCACATTCCTGCGTGTGACCAGAACCAGATTAAAATACATTAAAAAAGACTTAATAAACTAAATAAAAATGCAAGAAAATATAGATAATGTTAATATGTGATTTGTTAAGCCAATATGGAACCAAGTGGCCCCTGTTTCTATTTAAGTTTGATAGCACTCACTTAAGTGTGTGTATGTGTGTGTGTGTGTGTGTGTGTGTGCAAGCTTCTGTGTGTACATGCACATGCTCCTGCCTTCTGGAGATAACAGCTAGAGATGATACCATTTTTCAGCAATCTCAGTTTAAATATCAAATGATATCAAAATAACTAGTCAGTTGACTGAATGCAAATGTGTTTCTTTTCAGGATGGATGAAAAGATAAATGTTAATGAGAAAAAGCTTAAAAGAGTACTAATAGGAGCAGTACTGTCATTGGCAGGACCAGTGATAGCCCAAAAAGCAGCCTCTCCATACAGATTCCATCAATGTAGCATCACTAGCTATGCAATCAGCAGTATCACCACCATCATTACTACTGCTATGGACTTCCAGTTGAATTTTTGTTTAATGCAACACTTTCCAAAATGCCAAATATGCTGTTTGAACCCATATCTTCCAAGGTGCACTTAAGTTAGGAGGAAGATCTAGCAGATTAATCTCTGTCCATGTTATTATGGCAAAGCAAGTCCATGTTTAATAAAAAAACAGGTCTTTTGAGAAGTCAATTTCATCAGACAAATCAAGCCTTTTACCTGACCTTCATTCCCAATGATGGGGACTGACCGAATGGATCTCTGTCTTCTATTTTCTACCTCTCATGCCTCCTTTTCAAACTCTGCGTTGTTTATAGAAATTCTAGTTGCTGAAATGACCCAGGCTTTGTCCTACACTGGCTTAGATCTTTTTGTTAAACCTGCCACTTCTCCCAAAAGGAGAGGGTTCTTTCTCAGTTACACCAATTATCTTACCATTGGAATGCATTAATTCCCCTATAGTCAGGGCAGTGCATTCAGCTCTTCTGTGATTAGGGTACATATTATTAAGAAAGAATTTAATATGATCACCGCAAAATTTAATATCCATCATAATTTTTTTTATCTAATAATACAAAGCTAAGTTTACCCCACCACCACGAAGAAAAGGGGGGGTAATCATCTGATTTGCCCATTTCAAAATCTGTGGAAGTAACCTGAGAGATTGTGTGTGCAAATGAATGCTACAAAGACCCACAATATCAAAAATAACCTTTTGGTAAATGGAATCCTTTCAAAGAGTGACTCAAAGACCACAATGAGCACTCACATTGCAAATAAACAAATTATGTTACAGATTTTAATCACTGCCATGTGTTCATTATCAACAAGTTAGACAGGATTTTCCCTATTTTTCTTTTTACTGATGCAATATAGGAAGAATAAGAGAGTTCCCTGACAAAACAAATACGAAAACTGCTTCAGGGGAATGAGGAGGGTGGGGAGAGGAAAAGCAGTCATTAACCATAATTTCCACTCTCTGTTTGGTAGCAATATGTTCTTTTGGATGAAAACTTGGGTGCTAGACCTTGTAAAGTATTTACCCTGTGCTTTCCATGACATTTTTCTTCAAATAAAAAGGCATCCAAGTAATATGAATAAACTCTCAGCAATGTAGCATAGAAAGTTCCCTGGCCTAATAACGAAGCCCAAGTAGGATGCTCAATTTAATGAGCTTACCAGGAGGTGAACCTTTGATTGTGCAGACTTCTGCTTTATAGCAGATGTGGATGTGGCCATGACTATATCATAAGGAAGACAAAAGGCAACTCCAGATTAAGTCCTGGTAACTAGAACTGCCCCAAAATGAAGAAATTGGTTCAGAGCCACACTCTAACCTCCTCCAAAGTTGCTTTCCTTTTAGAAGAGCAGACCTGTACAGCAGGCCCTCCTGTATGCGTTGGGGTCCTTGCTGATACAGGGGAAAGAAGAAAGAAGAAGCTAACCTAGGAGAGACAGAGAGAGACCAGAGAGAGACACAGAGAAAGAGAGCAGAGATCAACAGAGAGAGAAACAGACAGACAGACAGAGGCTTCTTTCTCCTACCTGGAGAAAATGGCAAAGGCTCCTCAACAAACCAGGTCTAGACAGAGATTTGTCCAACACCTTAAGTGTAAATAAAACTAATATATAAATCAAAAATGGCAGACAGCAAGCTACATAGTACAGAGAGATGTACGAAGTTCTCTATCATCTTCATCTACCTCTGTCTATACCTTTTATTTGGACCATGACTCCTTGTAAATGTGATAGTATTCTGTACTGCTAAAATATACACAACACTTTCAAAAGTCTTATGGAAACAAATTCACGCAACAAGAAGTTTAAATTGCAGGTGATGCACTTTCTTTTCCATTTGTCCTTTGAAGTTTATTCTTTTAGCAGAAATTCAGAAAAGTGCCCATGCTATCTCTGAGCATCACACCGGTCTTTGTTAAGCTTGAATAACAGATTGTTGCTTCTTTTATCTCATCCTCCTGCCAAGGCAAAATTTTCCCTAAAGTGAATGTGGTTTTGATTAGTTCAGTGATTACCTCCCATCTTGACCAATTGTATCTTTGGCTTAATAAATCCAATTTAGATTTTTTTCCCATTTGCCAAGACTAAAAATCTATTTGTTAAATGAAAAGTCTTCCTCCCTTTTAAATCTGTTTGATTATTTCTACTTGAAGCTCACAAAGAGATAATTTTCTAATGTCTATAATACTGTCTACATCATCCATTAATAATTATGCAGAATCATAGAGTTAAAACTGGGAAAGACAGAGGTCACATGAGCAGAAGAACATGGATTTAGAATTGAAAGGACTTTAAAAGTCATTATTCCAATTCTCTCATTTCTAAAACTCAGAAAAATAAAATCTATTTGCCTAGGTCATATGGGGAAGAAATGGCAGAAGGTGGATCTCGGTATAGGTTCCCTGACTCGGTATAGGTTCCCAGTGATCTTCCCAATGGACTGTGTTATTAGAATATTCCCTTATCTATTTATTGAAATGACCAATGGCAACAACAAAAAAATTGTATCCTGAGAATTGCACAGTGCCTGGTACAGAATAAATGCAGAAAAATACTTGTAGACAGATTGATCACTGTATATTTAGTGCCTGGGTCACCATTAGGCTGAATGCCTGACGGACAAAGATCATCTTATTTCTTGCTCACACTTCATTCCACATACTAGTCCCTGTCTTGCATAATACCTAACATAGTTTGCAGTACATAATTCTGTCTGCCAGACACTGTTCTTTCAAGCAACCACAGACATGCTGAATAGATAGAAAAATCATGGAAGTCCTATATGTGGTTTTCTGTAGGGCTGCCATGTATGGAAGGAATGTGCAAAAATTCTATTCAGCAAATGGTCACAGTGGTTATCTATACAATTTTTTTTATTAAAGTATATTCTTAAAGTGCTATATATGAAGGGGAGATCATAGGATGTGGGCTAGGCTTGTCGCAAATATAAATATCTGGTATAACGTTTAGGTTTTCATCTTACATGAAAACTGACAAAATGTAATTAAACATTAAGTTATTTTATTTAAGAAGAGAAATTGTGCCAGATCTCACCAAGTTGAATGATTACAAATGAATCCAACTGCCAACACAATAATTTTGAACAATCCTAATGTGTCCCAGCAATTTATTTTCATGTTCTGTATGAATAATCACTCACAAGCAAAACTTACTTTTTCTGTAGGCCATTGATTATATTAATGAAGTATTTTGTGGGTCTCTTAGGATTATTAAGGCTTTACTCTGAGTACAGAACTAAAACCATGTTTTAAGATTAAGAATCAGGTCCTTTCTTACATATGGGAAAAATAATTACAATATTGCAATGTCAATTCCTCAAGGGTAAAAACTCTCATTTTTACTTTTTATCTTAGAGCTCAGCACATAGTGGGAGCTTAATAAATGCTTGTTTACTGACAGATTGATTGCTTTGCAGAACTTTAGGAAGGTTCTCCACACCAAAAAGACCCCCACCCTACACCTGCCACAGTATAGGGAAATTCAATACTTAAATCTTAAGGTTATTTGAGTTAAGGCTTTGCCTCTCCAAGGACCTGCTTTTAAAAAAGGAAAGGACACCATTAAACTTTTCTCAACTATTAATACCTTACTCTAGGTTCATTTATTGGATTATTTTTTCTCTGTTAATAAAAGAATTTCATTTTAATTGGAGGGAAGGAAGAGGAGTTAGTGAATATTTTGACACATGGGATAGCGGACCATAAAGTAAGGATTGGGCAGATGAGCTAATGGGGAGTAGAAATGTAGAGAGCAGTCATGAGAAGAACACAAAAAGGGAAGGTGAGAGAATGACAAGCAGTCATCTGTATTTGTATCACTCATGTATTCATTCATTCATTCATTCGTTCATTCATTCAGTGTATGGTTAGATACAGGCTGTCTCCCATTGAAATATAAGATCCTTGAAAGAAGGAATCGTTTCATTCATTGTATTTGTATCCTCAGTACCTAGAACAGTGGTTGACACTTAGTAGGCATTTGACTAAGTACCAATTTAAAAGGGGACTTCCATGTGTTCCATCTCATTCAATAAATGTCACAACCCTATGAAGGAGGCAGGACTGGTGTTTTTTATTGCAACTTTACACATGCTGTGGCTGAGGCACAAAGGAGCTGACTATTGCACACTCATACAACACACACACACACACATTCAAGATCAGTAGTATCAGATAAATAGAAACAAGGTCTCCAATAAACATTACCTATATTCTCTTGTATTTTTAATTAATTTGTTAAATATTTCTCAATTTCATTTCAATCTGGATCTGACCATACTCAGGACTATTACGGGGCAGCATTGGGGCAGCATGTTTGACACCTCTACTCAAGGTAACCTTGGAGGCTCTTCCAATGCTGAGATTTTGTGATTCTATGAATGAATTACATTTATTTGTAGAGTAGATTGAATAATAAAGTTATGAATCCATCAAAAAATATTTATTCAGAGCTTTTCATTAGGCAGGGTAGTATAATAGAAAGCATGATAGATTTCAAGTAAGAAGACCTGGTTTAGAACCCTGATGCTGCCATGTACAACCTATGTTGACTTTGGACAAGGTATTTCTATTTGCTTTGTGTTCATAAAAATTGTACAACTGCCTAACAACTCTTGCTCTACCTTAGATTAAGGCACCACACCTCTAATTTATCAACATTATTTATTAATTGCTATACACTAACTCATTGAGTAGAGAGAGGGGCAAATCTGTATCCTTTATGAAAACCTATTGAAAAGATAAAAACTGAGATTTGAAGAGGTAAAGACCAAGGGATGTAATGTTAATTAGATCTTCTCTGCCCATTAATAGGCTTCAAGCACCTTTTCCTATTTTTCTTGAGGCACTGGGTCAAAGGGTCCTGTCCTCCAGCTCTAAAATGTGTAATAAATACTTTGAGTGAGGTCTTACTTTGGGGCTTAATCATTGGAAAGTAGTTGTTTGGGCAGATGAGACTCTGGGCAGCTGCTAAGGAGCCCCCTGGCTTTGAAAACCCAGATGTTGGTGCTTCTCTCTCTGGTAACTGTGTGTGTGTGTGTGTAATGGTCAGACAGTTGGATCTGTCTGTTGATCTGTGATGTATTGAAGTCCTGTCTCTTGATTATTATTTCTTTGTATTTTCTCTGAAATTCAGGGTGTTGACTTTTTCCCCTGAAATAAGTGAATGATATATGTGCTTGATTGAAGTGATTGTTGATCCCTCCAAAGTTGCTTTCCTTTTAGAAGAGCAGACATGTACAGCAGGCCCTCCTGTATGCGTTGGGGTCCTTGCTGATACAGGGGAAAGAAGAAAGAAGAAGCTAACCTAGGAGAGACAGAGAGAGACACAGAGAAAGAGAGACAGAGATCAACAGAGAGAGAAACAGACAGACAGACAGAGGCTTCTTTCTCCTACCTGGAGAAAATGGCAAAGGCTCCTCAACAAACCAGGTCTAAGACAGAGATTTGTCCAACACCTTAAGTGTAAATAAAACTAATATATAGATCAAAAATGGCAGACAGCAAGCTACATAGTACAGAGAGATGTACGAAGTTCTCTATCATCTTCATCTACCTCTGTCTATACCTTTTATTTGGACCATGACTCCTTGTAAATGTGATAGTATTCTGTACTGCTAAAATATAACACAACACTTTCAAAAGTCTTATGGGAAACAAATTCACGCAACAAGAAGTTTAAATTGCAGGTGATGCACTTTCTTTTCCATTTGTCCTTTGAAGTTTATTCTTTTAGCAGAAATTCAGAAAAGTGCTCATGCTATCTCTGAGCATCACACCGGTCTTTGTTAAGCTTGAATAACAGATTGTTGCTGTCTTTTATCTCATCCTCCTGCCAAGGCAAAATTTTCCCCTAAAGTGAATGTGGTTTTGATTAGTTCAGTGATTACCTCCCATCTTGACCAATTGTATCTTTGGCTTAATAAATCCAATTTAGATTTTTTTCCCATTTGCCAAGACTAAAAATCTATGTGTTAAATGAAAAGTCTTCCTCCCATTTTAAATCTGTTTGATTATTTCTACTTGAAGCTCACAAAGAGATAATTTTCTAATGTCTATAATACTGTCTACATCATCGCATTAATAATTATGCAGAATCATAGAGTTAAAACTGGGAAAGACAGAGGTCACATGAGCAGAAGAACATGGATTTAGAATTAGAAAGGACTTTAAAAGTCATTATTCCAATTCTCTCATTTCTAAAACTCAGAAAAATAAAATCTATTTGCCTAGCGTCATATGGGGAAGAAATGGCAGAAGGTGGATCTCGGTATAGGTTCCCTGACTCGGTATAGGTTCCCAGTGATCTTCCCAATGGACTGTGTTATTAGAATATTCCCTTATCTATTTATTGAAATGACCAAATGGCAACAACAAAAAAATTGTATCCTGAGAATTGCACAGTGCCTGGTACAGAATAAATGCATGAAAAATACTTGTAGACAGATTGATCACTGTATATTTAGTGCCTGGGTCACCATTAGGCTGAATGCCTGACGGACAAAGATCATCTTATTTCTTGCTCACACTTCATTCCACATACTAGTCCCTGTCTTGCATAATACCTAACATAGTTTGCAGTACATAATTCTGTCTGCCAGAAGCCACACTAGACTAAAGTCCCATTGAACTGGAATTGGTGTCTATGGTATGATTAAAAGCATGATTTAGGCAGTACAACTCAAGCACACAACTCTTGCCACACCCACAGTGATGTAAATGTGTCAACCATATGCCTCTTCTTGGTTGCCTACAAGGACCACATTTATAGATTTTGTTACCTTGGAATATCCTTGGTTCTCCGTGCTGGTGACCCCAGTCTGTCTGAGATAATTTTTGGATGCCCTATTCATGTCTTCGTGTCATTCAAAGGGGTCAATGAATGTTTTTTCAATTATATATCTAGCCCCAAGCTGTAATAGTAGATCGAGAGACTGAGAGTGGAAGGAACTTCAGAGGTCAATCCTCTTTCTTTTTTAAAGATGAGAAAATCAATATTCAAGGTTAAGTAACTTGTCCATAGTCATATAGACTGTACATGGCAGCATCAGGAATCCTTTTCCTCCAAATCCAGTAGGCTTTCTGTTATACTACTCTGCCCCCCTAATTAATAGTTTTGATGGATTAATAATTTTATTCAATGTGCCCTACAAATAGATGTTATTCATTCATAGAACTGCAAAATTTCAGCATTGGAAGGGCCTCAAAAGTCATCTTGAGAGGAGGTGTCAAACATGCTGCCACATTCCTGCGTGCAATACTTCTGAGTGTGACCAGAACCAGATTAAAATACATTAAGAAAGACTTAATAAACTAAATAAAAATGCAAGAGAATATAGATAATGTTAATATGTGATTTGTTAAGCCAATATGGAACCAAGTGGCCCCTGTTTCTATTTAAGTTTGATAGCACTCACTTAAGTGTGTGTATGTGTGTGTATGTGTGTGCAAGCATCTGTGTGTACATGCACATGCTCCTGCCTTCTGGAGATAACAGCCAGAGATACCATTTTTCAGCAATCTCAGTTTAAATATCAAATGATATCAAAACAACTAGTCAGTTGACTGAATACAAATGTGTTTCTTTTCAGGATGGATGAAAAGATAAATGTTAATGAGAATAAGCTTCAAAGGGTAGTAATAGGAGCAGTACTGTCATTGGCAGGACCAGTGATAGCCCAAAAAGCAGCCTCTCCATACAGATTTCATCAATGTAGCATCACTAGCTATGCAATCAGCAGTATCACCACCATCATTACTACTGCTATGGACTTCCAATTGAATTTTTGTTTAATGCAACACTTTCCAAAATGCCAAATATGCTGTTTGAACCCATATCTTCCAACGTGCACTTAAGTTAGGAGGAAAATCTAGCAGATTAATCTCTGTCCATGTTATTATGTCAAAGCAAGTTCATGTTTAATAAAAAAACAGGTCTTTTGAGAAGTCGATTTCATCAGACAAATCAGGCCTTTTACCTGACCTTCATTCCCAATGATGGGGACTGACCGAATGGATCTCTCTCTTCTATTTTCTACCTCTCATGCCTCCTTTTCAAACTCTGCGTTGTTTATAGAAATTCTAGTTGCTGAAATGACCCAGGCTTTGTCCTACACTGGCTTAGATCTTTTTGTTAAACCTGCCACTTCTCCCAAAAGGAGAGGGTTCTTTCTCAGTTACACTAATTATCTTACCATTGGAATGTATTAATTCCCCTATAGTCAGGGCAGTGCATTCAGCTCTTCTGTGATTAGGGTACATATTATTAAGAAAGAATTTAATATGATCACCGCAAAATTTAATATCCATCATAATTTTTTTTATCTAATAATACAAAGCTAAGTTAACCCCACCACCACGAAGAAAAGGGGGGGGGGGTAATCATCTGATTTGCCCATTTCAAAATCTGTGGAAGTAACCTGAGAGATTGTGTGTGCAAATGAATGCTACAAAGACCCACAATATCAAAAATAACCTTTTGGTAAATGGAATCCTTTCAAAGAGTGACTCAAAGACCACAATGAGCACTCACATTGCAAATAAACAAATTATGTTACAGATTTTAATCACTGCCATGTGTTCATTATCAACAAGTTAGACAGGATTTTCCCTATTTTTCTTTTTACTGATGCAATATAGGAAGAATAAGAGAGTTCCCTGACAAAACAAATACGAAAACTGCTTCAGGGGAATGGGAGGGTGGGGAGAGGAAAAGCAGTCATTAACCATAATTTCCACTCTCTGTTTGGTAGCAATATGTTCTTTTGGATGAAAACTTGGGTGCTAGACCTTGTAAAGTATTTACCCTGTGCCTTTCCATGACATTTTTCTTCAAATAAAAAGGTATCCAAGTAATATGAATAAACTCTCAGCAATGTAGCATAGAAAGTTCCCTGGCCTAATAACGAAGCCCAAGTAGGATGCTCAATTTAATGAGCTTACCAGGAGGTGAACCTTTGATTGTGCAGACTTCTGCTTTATAGCAGATGTGGATGTGGCCATGACTATATCATAAGGAAGACAAAAGGCAACTCCAGATTAAGTCCTGGTAACTAGAACTGCCCCAAAATGAAGAAATTGGTTCAGAGCCACACTCTAACCTCCCTAAGGATAGTTTTAAATATAGTTTTAAATAGCTGGAGCAATGACTCAAGAGAAAGGTTGGTATTTGAAGGCCCAGACCCTGAGATTAGATACAGTCAATGCAAGTTCAAAGCATGGGGAAACCTAGACCATAAGTTATAACTCATAAAATGTCCATTTAAAGGTCAAGAATCTCAAGCAAAATAATGAAAAGAAATGGGAATAAGGTTTTAGGTCTATATCATGTGAAGTAAATGTATCTAATATTCTAGTGTTCTACAAATGCACAGCCCACAATGCTAGCCCACAATCACTGGGCTAAGTACTTATCATTTGGCAAAAACTGCTAGGAAAATTGGACAGCAGCATAAAAAATAGATTTAGAGCAACACTTCACACCTTTACAAAGATAAGCTTCAAATAAGCATATAACTTAGATATAAAAGGTCATATTACCAACAAATTAGAGAGATGCAGGAAAAGTACCTATCATGTTTATGGATAGGAGTGAAGTTCATGACCAAACAAATATTAGGGAGAATTACAGAAGATCCACAAATGGATCATTTTGATTATATAAAATTCCACACAAACAAATCCAGTAAAACTAAGATTCAAATGGAAACAATAACTGGGGGAAAATAATCTTTTCAGTGTTTCTCTTATGAAGGTCTTGTTTTCAAAATATCTAGGGAACTGATTCAAGTTTTTAAGAAAAAAGAGAAGTTTCTGAGTTAAGAAATCATCTAAAGATATGAACAGACTTCTTAGGGGAAGAAAAAAAAGCAATCTACAGTCTTATGAAAAAATTCTCCAAATCCCTACTAATTGAAGAAATGCAATTTGAAGTAATGTTGATTTTCTACCTCACACTCATAAGAGTGATAAAATGGAAAAAAAGAAAAATAATAAAGGTTGACGGGCCTTTGGGAAAATAGTTCCATTAATATATTTTTGGTAGACCTATGAAAGGATACAACCATTCTGGAAGGTAGTTTGGAATTAAGAGTTACTAAACAATTAATGTCCTTTGACTCAGTTATACCACTGTTAGACCTATATCCAAAAGAGATCAAAGAAAAAGGGAAAAGTCCTTTATGTACAAAAATATTTATAGCAGCTCTTTGTGTAGTGACCAAAAAAAACCAAACCTGGAAACCAAGGGAATATTCAAGAACTGAAAAATGGTTTAATAAGTTGTAGTATATGAATGTAATGAAATATTATGCTAGAAAAAATTGGTGATTTCAGAAATGCATGGAAAGACTCATATAGGGGAAGCAATGAAGTGAGAAGAAACAGAACAACTTATGCTTTAACATCAATATTGTAAAAATGAACCACTTTGAAGACTTTTATAAACTAAGGAAGAATTAAATGAGCAGAGCCAAGAGAATAATTTATACAACCATAACACTGTAAAAACAAATTACTTTGAAAGCTGCTAAGAATTATGAACAATATAATGACGATTCATGATTCTGGAAAACCAATGAAGAAATATTTTATGCATGACAAGATGGCACAGAATTAGGGTACAGAATAAAACATACATTTTTGTAGATAGTCATTGGGAGAATTTGTTTTGCTTGACTATAGATATGTTACAAGATATGTTACAAGAAATATGTTTTTCTTTTCTGTTTTGATGAGGTGCGTTGATGGACAGGAGAGAAAAAAATAGATTTGTGTTCATTTTTAAAAAGAGGATGGGGTGCTACAGTTGTGAAATACTGCTTTTCAGATGAGATCATTCCATTATTAGCTTTACTTAATTGTTTAATTTTGTTATAAGAAACTCCTTATATAATATTAATATTATATAGATTATATTAATCTACAAATATTTGTAATGTAAAAACAAAGTATATCAACAAAACTTTTTTTAAAAAATAAAGAAAAACATAAAAAATATACAGGGATAGCCTTCAATCACACCGTTGAAGAACATATGAATGGCATTAAAAAAACTATTTTTTTCTGACAATTACCTACTTATGAGAATAAATGCTAATACAAAAATACAGGCCCTGGAGTCAAATACAAGCTAAAAGACCTTGTGTGGTTGTCAAGAAACTGGCTGCTGCTGACCTTAAAGACACCATATCCCAGCATGTCAGTGGTTGGTCTTCATGTTTATATTCCTAAACTGTCTCTCTTCCAATTCTGAAAAAGAAATTTATTTTTCTTTTTTTTCTCTTTCCTCAAACATAGATGACTCTCCTGGGATTTTTGAATTCCTGCATGAATTTTTTTCCCTTTCTTAGATATTTTTCAGAATACAAATGACAACACGTAGAAAAGTCATGAGTTCCCTAGGAAGATTTTTTTTAAGTGTATTGAATCACATTTTGACCCAAGTTAAATAGGATGAATCACCAAACAGCATAAAATAAACTCTCAAGGGGCAGCATATACAGTAAGAGACGAACTAATGTTATTTTCGCCTAGGGACTAAATTTGGCAATGGAATTAATTGCCTTTTAAACAAATCTCTGGGGAAAAGAGAGGATTCATTTGCACTTATAAGGGAGGAATCAGGAAAACCTTGATCATTGGCCTGAGGAACCTCTCCACAAGCTAGACATGCACATTCAGGCTCCATGGGGATGGCTATATACTTTGGCACCTTGCTAAAGGACATGTGTGACCACCTCTTGTTCTTTGGATCCTGCCTGACTTACAATCCAGTTTTGCTTGGATTTCCAGGGAGAGGTCAGAGAATGAATATAACCCCATGGAGTTAAAGAGCCCAGCCCATCTCAGAGTACAGCTCAGGGGGTTTCCTGTTACCCCTCATCATACAGCAAATTTTGGAGACCTGTCAGTTCTTGCATACTTCTCCTATGTATCTCATAACTATCACATGGTGAACGGTGCTTTGCCCTGCAGTCCATGTGATATGGGAGGTGGTGGGGGAGGAGGGGTGTAAAGGGGAGGGAGCAAGCCTTTATAAAGTACCAACTATATGCCAGGCACTGTGTTAAAAACTTCACCATTACCTCATCTGATCTGAACCACAACCCTGCAAAGCAGGTGCTATTCTTATCTCCATTTTAAGTTGACCACATGAGTATCTACATGAAAAACTGACAAATTAGTAACTGAAGGCATTTTCCATATATCTTCCCATAATTCTTTGCCCCAGATTTGTTTGCCATGAATTTCCCAATTTTGATTTTTCCACATGGGCATCCATGTAACTAATCTATTAGCTATCTCCCATAATCAGTGAATATATGATGCTGTCCTCCTTGTTCTGTTTTGATAGCTTGGTGTACTGCGTAAGTTCAGCATATTAACTCCTTCCACCTCTCCCAGTGCTTTCCAAAGCCCACCTAGTACATGGGTCATAGGCTACTACTTTCCAATGTCTTTTGTGGTCAAATATTTTGCTGTCTCATCAGTAAACCATGCTTATGTCTTTTGTTCTTCAGTTAATCTATCATATCACTCATTCCATTTTACCAAGGACTGTAACTTTGTTGCTTTGGTTCAGAGAGTGTATCATTTCCCTCAGTATCTATGTTTGCTATAGATTCATGTAAAACAGAAACTCCACTTTTTCCTGTTTTAGATATATTTTGAATATACCATTTCCATTTAATTATGCTAGCTTTCTGTATGTCTAATTCCATGAGAAGCTGGGGTACTCATTACCCAGGTCATAATTGGGATTCCAGGCTTTATATTTTCTCATGGCCTAAAGTTGGCTGTCGAATCTTTACCAAAGCCCAGTATGCAGTTAACAACTGCTTTTCAAAAGGGGTATATTGTACTCCAGATGAAGGGAATTCCATTGACCAAAATCCTAAGATTTTGCTTTGTTGTTTTTGTCATAAGCTCCAGTTTGCATATTCATCTTGTACAGTCACTTCTAATTCCACTGGGCCACTTTGTGCAGGCCGTTAATCTAGGGCCAACTGTATAGTGGCCTTTGCTTCTTCAAAAGTTCTATTATGCTCAAGTCCCCCAAACAAATTCATATTTTTTTCCTAGCAATTTTATATAAGGGTTTCAAAATTTTTCCTGATATGTGATGTTGCTGATATCCAAATAATCCTATAAGTTTATGGCTCTCTTTCTTATTTCTTATCTCTTTATTATCAGGAATAGGAAAATCCTGAATCTTTTTTTGGGCTTGCAGAAGAATTTCTCATAGCCCCTGATTCCATTGCATACCCAAAAGCTTTATGGTTTGGGCTAGCCCTTGAATTTTTTCAGGGTTAATCTCCCACCCTTTGCTTTCCATAAGCTTAATTAAAAATGTCAAACTGTTCTCCACTTCTTCTAGTTTTTCTCTGTATCATAATCATCTATGT
Organism: Bettongia penicillata ogilbyi; assembly: GCA_023548195.1. Classification (NCBI taxonomy): domain Eukaryota; kingdom Metazoa; phylum Chordata; class Mammalia; order Diprotodontia; family Potoroidae; genus Bettongia; species Bettongia penicillata. The sequence continues at coordinate 857,370 of JAJHZJ010000032.1, read as the reverse complement.
AGTAGGTAAGCTGTATGTCAGGTAGTTCTAATTCATCCAAATGTTCAGCCACAATCCTATGACAAATAGTGGGGCTATGCAGATATCCTTGTGGCAAGCATATAAAAATATATTGTTGGCCCTGCCAAGTGAACCCAAATTGTTTTGAATCTATTGGGATAGCAAAGAAAGTATTGACCAAATCAATAACTACATACCAAATCCCATTATATTTCTGCATCTTTTCTATTAAGGTAATGTTATCCAGAACAGTAGCATACAAGGGAGGAGTGACCTTAATCAGTTATTTATAATCCACTGCCATCCTCCATGTCTCATCTGACTTTCATACTGGCCAAATCAGGTTTATTCCATTGAGTAGATGTAGGGACAAACACTCCTGCCTCAACATATTCCTTTATAGTATTGGTAATTTCATCTTGTCCACCTGGCACACAATATTGCTTTAAAGTAATCACTTCAGAAGGTTCAGGTAAGGTGATTGGGCCCATTTTTATTTTATTTTACCCACTAAAATTGTATTAACTCCTATCTTTCTTACTGCAAATTGTTATCTTCCCTCAGATAAATTTAAAGTCATATCTCTTAATATATCTATGATACAGGAATGGGTACAATTACCATGGTGTACTTTTTCTTAGGTAATTGTCCAATTTTCATTGTTAGGTTGACTTGTCCAGCTGATATTTCAGACACTCCCAGTCCTGTGACGGTGATAGGAATTCCATGTTTAAACCCATCAGGGTTTCCATATATAAGGGAGGCTTCTGCCCTAGTATCTATTAATGCTCTAGTTAAGGCATTTGATTCATTTTTCCAATATATGATCAAACTGATATGGGGTCTGTAATCCCATCTGTGTATTTCTTTAATCTGAGTTGGGGCCTGGTCAACTTCCAATTCTCTCTGATGGTGTGACAAACTTGGATATAAGGGTTCAGGAGGACATGTAGAACCAGTTCTTACTTCTCTGTTTTCTTTAGTATCAAGTCCCTTTTCTCAGTACATTCTGTATAGTTCATTAGTTGGAGTAGTATCTATGCTTCCAAAGTCTACTTCTGCTCTCAAGAGATTCTTTTTCTGTCAGTCTATTCTGATTTTGAATCCACTGGCTACTTACTCTTCTCACTCTAGGAAATTTGTCTTTTCCCCAGTCCCCTAAGTCACTGAACTGTGAAATATTATCCAGCACCTCTGAAAGAGGGCACCCTATTTCCCCAATTATTTAAGTCAAAATTAAGTGTTTGTAAGCAGGAGAAGCTGTCTTCACTATTATATTGCTATGAGAAACTACAAAAAGGGTATCATAGTATGCATCTGCATTTCCAATCATTGTAGTAGTCTTCATTACCTCTTCCTTTAACTTTCTTATACAGTGAATACCAGTTTCTGTCTCCACTGGGCCACATAGAATCACTAGGATACTGCCTACTGCAGCCTTCTGCAGTCAAAGCTAAAAGGTTAGTTACATTGTTACCTCCTTGAATATTGTAATCTCTAAAAGCTTGGTGTACAAAAGGATTCTGATCAGTACCTATAAATTTCAAGCAGTCCACACCATCTATAGACACTCCTCCTGCCCCGTGACTGATTCTCATCATCTAAGATATTGATTCTCCCACCCTTTGGATGAATCAATTCAAAATATCTGTGACCTCCTGCTGAGAAAACTCCTCAATTATTTCCCAAAATGCTGTTTTACCTCCTTGGTTCTACCTTTTCCACCTCACTATTGGGCATGCTTCTGCCTGAGAAACTTCTCCCTCTAACAATATTTCACTTTCTTGCTCTGACTTCCTTATGTTTTCCTCCCATGCCCTCTTCTGGCAGTCATCACTGTGGCAACTAGGTTGGGTCTGTACAAAAGTCATATGTGCCTTTCTTTTGTCAGCCTTCTGCTTCTTCTGAGCTAAAGGAACCTTTTCTTCCTCCTGAGACTCCCCACCCTGCTCTTTTAAAGGAAAAAGGTTGAGAATTCCTATGCAAACTAGCTAATTTTTTCCGTCTAAATTTTTTCCTTAAGCAGCTCACCTCTGCTTTTACACATAATACAGTAACCTGTTAATAAAATCTAGCCTCTCCTACACACTTCTGCCAGCTCCTTACCTGATCTTATTGGCATTCCTTACAAGTACCTTTCCAAATCTCCAGGTTCCCCCTCCTGTAACCTCACATCCCAGTTTTCACAGGGTCCAGTGCTTTTAGCCCATTCCCTTGCTAAGGAAGAATATGGTAAATTATCCCAACCTGGGATATTAATTTCTTCCTCTCAATCCTTTTTGCCTCCAAATATAGATTTTATACCTTGTGATCCTGTTCATGACATCAAATGTATCACCAAAGCAATATTCACAGTACTTGTGGTGACTATGAATATGCCAGCATAACACTCAATTCCAAAGTATAACAGACTCTCCATATAGAAGGAAGAAGAAAAGAATTTATTCAGATGCCAGAAAGTCAAATCCCAGAACCAGAAAGTTAAATCTGCCACAGTAACCAAGAAGTCAATATGCAATATCACTGCAGAGGGCAAAGCCATTCCCTACCGCCCATCCAACTGGGCCTTCCCACAAGGAAACACTCACAATAGCTGTGCCTGTTGGCCTATGTCCTCTCTCCTCTGCCTCTACCACTCTCAATCACTTCCACCCAGTTCTGCTCTACCCTTCCTGTTCCACCCATCCAACAAGATCCTCCCACCACATGGGACATAGGCTTCCAGGTAATTTAAGCAAGTTACATGGGCCTATTAATGATCATAGTTGATCATCACACATTGTTGCTGACACTAAGCACAATGATTTTCTGGTTCTACTCATTTCACCTTGCATCAGTTCATACAAATCTTTCCAAGTTTTTCTGAAATCTTCCTGCTTATCATTTCTTATTACCCAGTAGTATTCCATTAATTCATATACCACAGCTTGTTCCACCATTCCACAATTGATGGACATCTCCTCAATTTCCAATATTTTGCCACCATGAAAGGGCCTGGTACAATTATTTTTGCATGTATAGGACCATTTCCCTTTTTTTATAATTTCTTTGAAAAACAGTCTTCACAGTAGTACTAATAGATCAAAGGATATGCACAGTTCCGTTGCCCTTTGGGCATAATTCCAAATTGCTTTCCAGCATTGTTGAATCAATTCATAACTCCAACAGTGCATTAGTGTCCCAATTTTCCCACATCCTTCCAACATTTATCATTTTCCCTTTTTGTCATATTAGTCAATCTGACAGGTGTGAGGTGGTATCTCAGAGTTGTTTTAATGTACACTTCTCTAATAAGAAGTAATTAAGAGCACTTTATATGCCTATAGATAGCTGTCTTTCAAATCGTTTAACCATTTGTCAGTTGGAAAAATACTTGCATTCTTGTAAATTTGCGTCAGTTGTCTATATATTTGAGAAATGAGTCTTTTTTCCAGAGACATTTGCTGTAAAGAATGTTTTTGGGGGCAGAAGCCAAGATGGCAGAGTAGAAAGACTCACATATGCTAGCTCTGAATCCACAGCCCAAAAACTTCCTGTAAAAAGAACTCCCTACAAATTGTGGAGCATTGCAAGCCACGCACCAATGCAGTGGAGAAGATTTCCTTTCCAGAGAGCCCTGAAAAACTGACCCCAAAAGTACATCGCACACCAGACAGCAGAGCCCAGCCCTGCACTGCCCTGCCCACATGGCCCCAGAGGAGCAGATCCGAGCAGGCTTCAGGGACAGAATCTCTGGCGGCTGCGAAGGTCCCTCCACCCACAGGTGCTACAGGTCAGTGAGAGAGACTTCTGGGCTGGATGATAGGGGAGCGGGGTGTCTCTGTGACCCAGGTCCCCTCGGGAGGCAGAGGCAGCGGCAGAGGCAGTAGTGGCCTGGGACTCCCCAAGCAGGCAGGAGCTCAGGGTCATTACCGAAGGTCTCTGCATAAACCCCCTGAGGGAACTGAGCCTGGGAGGTGGCCCTACCCCCACCCAAGTACCACAACTTAAGCTCACATTGAATAACAGCTGCGCCCGCCACAGAAAGCCCTGAGGCTTGGGAGTAGCATTTGAATCTCAGACCCCAAGCACTCGCTGGGCAGATCTAGGCAGGGGTGGAAAGGAATCTCAGAAGTCAAGTAACTGGCTGGGAAAATGCCCAGAAAAGGGAAGAAAAATAAGAACATAGAAAGCTACTTTCTTGGGGAACAGATGTTACTTCCTCCTTTCATTTCTGATGAGGAAGTACAATGCTTGCCGTCAGGGAAAGACGTGGAGGTCAGGGACTCTGTATCGCAGACATCAGAGGTGGATGTCCAGTGGGCTCAGGCCATGGAAGAGCTCAAAAAGGATTTTGAAAATCAAGTTAGACAGGGGGAGGAAAAACTGGGAAGAGAAATGAGAGAGATGCAACAAAAGCATGAAAAACGGGTCAATACCTTGCTAAAGGAGACCCCAAAAAATGACAAAGAAAATAACACCTTGAAAAATAGATTCACTCAATTGGCAAAAGAGGTTCAAAAAGCCAATGAGGAGAAGAATGCTTTCAAAAGCAGAATTAGCCAAATGGAAAAAGAGGTTCAAAAGCTCACTGAAGAGAATAGTTCTCTCAAAATTAGAATGGAACAGATGGAGTCTAATGACTTTCTGAGAAACCAAGAAATCATAAAACAAAACCAAAAGAATGAAAAAATAGAAGAGAATGTGAAATATCTCATTGGAAAAACAACTGACCTGGAAAATAGATCCAGGAGAAACAATTTAAAAATTATGGGACTACCTGAAAGCCATGATCAAAAAAAGAGCCTAGACATCATCTTTCATGAAATGATCAAGGAAAACTACCCTGAGAGTCTAGAACCACAGGGCAAAATAAGTATTGAAGGAATCCATCGATCACCGCCTGAAAGAGATCCAAAAAGAGAAACTCCTAGGAACATTGTGCCCAAATTCCAGAATTCCCAGCTCAAGGAGAAAATCTTGCAAGCAGCTAGAAAGAAACAATTCCAGTATTGTGGAAATACAATCAGGATACCACAAGATCTAGCAGCTTCTACATTAAGGGATCGAAGGGCATGGAATAGGATATTCCAGAAGTCAAAGGAACTAGGACTCAAACCAAGAATCGCCTACCCAGCAAAACTGAGTATGATACTTCAGGGGAAAATATGGTCTTCCAATGAAACAGAGGACTTTCAAGCATTCTTGATGAAAAGACCAAAGCTGAAAAGAAAATTTGACTTTCAAACACAAGAATGAGAAGAAGGATGAAAAAGTAAACAGCAAAGAGAAGTCATAAGGGACTTACCAAAGGTGAACTGTTTACATTCCTACATGGAAAGACAATATTTGTAACTCCTGAAACTTTTCAGTATCTGGGTACTTGGTGGGACCACACACACACATGTACGCACGTGTGTGCACACACACATACACACATGCACACACATACAGAGACAGAGAGCACAGAGTGAATTGAATAAGATGGGACCATATCTTAAAAGAAATTAAGGTAAACGGTGAGAGAGAAATGTAGTGGGAGGAGAGAGGGTGAAATGGAATGGGGTAAATTATATCTCATTCAATAGGCAAGCAGGAGACTTTTTAGTGGAGGGAAAAAGAGGAGAGCTGAGAAAAAAAAACATGAAGTTTACCCTCATCACATTCGACTAAAGGAAGGAGTAAAATGCACACTCATTTTGGTATGCAAAAGGAAAGTGGGGGAGAAGGAGAGAAGCAGGGAGGGAGGGATGATGGAAGGGAGGGCAATGGGAGGAGGGAACAATTTGAAGTCAACACTCGGGGAGAGACAGGATCAAAAGACAGAATAGAAACAATGGGGTGGGCAGGATAAGATGGAGGGAAATATAGTTAGTCTTACACAACATGACTATTATCAAAGTCATTTGCAAAACTACACAGACATGGCCCATACTGAATGGCCTGCCTTCCCAAAGGGAATGGGTGGGGAGGGAGGGATGGGAAGAAGTTGGAACTCAAAGGTTTAGGAACAACTGTTTAGTATTGTTTTTGCTACTAGGAAATAAGAAATACAGTTAATGGGGAATAGAAAGTCATCTGGCCCTACAGGACAAAAGAGAAGATGGGGACAAGAGAAGGGAGGGATGATAGAAGAGAGGGCAGATTGGTGATAGGGAAAATTAGAATGCTTGGTGTATTGGGGTAGGGGGAGGGGAGAAATGGGGAGAAAATTTGGAACCCAAAATTTTGTGAAAATGAATGTTAAAAGTTAAATAAATAAATTTATATTAAAAGAAAAAAAAATAAGAATGTTCCCAGCTCTCTGCTCCCCTTCTAATCTTGGTTGCATTGGTTTTATTTGTACAAAAGTTTTTAATTTAATATAATCAATATCATCTGTTTTACATTTTGGAATGCTATCTCTTATTTGGTCATGAATTCTTCCCCTCCCTGTAGATCTAACCAGTAGACTTTCCTGCTCTTCTAATTTGTATATGATGTCATCCTTTATGCCTAACTCATGCAAAAGATCTGTCATATATGACTTTTCTAATATTCTATTTACTTCTTTAGTTTCTTTCTTCCTTATTTTTTTTGGATTTATCAAGTTCTGATAGAGCACAGTTGAGGTTCCACATTTAGCGTAATTTTTCTATTTCTTCCTGTAACTCGCTTAACTTCTTCTTTAAGAATTTGGATGCTAGACCACTTGGTGTATATGTGTTTAGTATTGATATTGCTTCATTGTCTATGGTACCTTTTAACAAGATGTACTTGCCTCCTTTACTTCTTATAATTAGGTCTATTTTTGCTTTTACTTTGTCTGAGATCAGGATTGCTACCCCTGGTTTGTCATTGTTGTTTCTTTTTTTATTCCTTCAGTTGAAGTATAGCTCTGGTTCCTTGCCTTTACTCTATGTGTGTCTCTCTGCTTCATGTGTTTCTTATAAACAACATATTGTAGGATTCTGAGTTTTGAACTGCTGTGCTATCTATTTCCATTTTATGATTATTTTCTCCCATCTTGTTCTTCCTCCTGTTTGTCCTCTCTCCCCTTTCACCCTTTCCCTCCTCTCCACTGTTTTGCTTCTCTCTACCATCTTCCCTGATGTCCTCCCTTCTCAGTCTCCACCCCACCTCCTTTAATTGATCTCCTTGCCTCCCACTTTCTTGTAGGGTAAGATAGATTTCTACATTCAACTGATTATGTGTATGATTCCCTCTTTGAGCTAATCCTGATAATAGACAATTTCAGATAATGTTCATCGCCCAGCCTTCTATCTTTTCCTCCACTATAATAGGTCTTTTGTGCCTCTTCACATGAAATAATTTACCCTACTCTATCTCTCTCTTCCTTCTGCACTCTTTGTATTCCTCTTTCTCATAACTTAATTTTTTCATGTCATTCTCTCAGATTCATCTTATACCTGTATCCTCTGTCAATGTATATTCCTTCTAGCTGGGCTATTACTGATTTAGAGATCGCTAAAAATGCAACAATAAAAATAAATCTATTCAATGATCCTCTAATTAGTAATGTCCAGGCAGCTAAGTGGTGCAGTGAAGAGAGTACTTGGCCTAAAACCAGGAAGACTCATCTTCATGAGTTCAAATCTAGCCTCACACACTTACTAGCTATGTGAACCTGGGCAAGCCACTTAACTCTGTTTGCCTCAGTTTCCACATCTGTAAAGTGAACTAGAAAAGGAAATGGTAAACCACTCAAGTATTTTTGCCAAGAAAACCCCAAAAGGGGTCACAAAGAGTTGAATACAACTGAAATGACCCAAAACAACAACAATTAGTTTTTATTTTGAGATCTCTCCCCTAAGTGATTGGTGGATTCTTTCAATGCCTATTTTTCACTCTGGTTCCAGGATATCAGGGCAATTTTCCTTGATAACATCTTGAAAAATGTTGTTGAGGTCCTCCTTTTGATTATGACTTGCAGGTAGTTGAATGATTCTGATATTATCTCTCCTCCTGGATCTATTTGCCAGGTCAGTTGTTTTTCCCATGAGTTATTTTACATTTTCTTCCATTTTTTTCATTCGGTTGAATTTGTTTGATTGATTCTTGATGTCTCATAGAGTCATTAGCTTCCACTTGCCCAATTCTCATTTTTAAGATACTGTTTTCCTCAAATAGCTTTTGTACTTTCTTTTCCATTTGTCCAATTATACTCTTTATAGAGTTGCTTTCTTCCATGGATTTTCGTATCTTCTTTTCCACTTGGCCAATTCTACTTTTTAAGTAGTTTTCTAAGCTGTTGAGTCTTTTTCATAATTCTCTTGCATCACTCATTTCTTTTCCCATTTTTTTGCTCTACCTCTCTTATATGATTTCTAAGCTTCTTTTTGAACTCTTTCATGAGTTCAGTCTGGGCTTGAGACCACTTCATTTTTTCTTTGGAGTTTTGCCCATAGGTGTTTCGACATAGTTGTCCTTTTCTGAGTTTGTGTGTTTGTCTTTCCTGTCATCATAATAACCTTCTATGGTCAGATTATTTTTTTGCTGTTGTTTTTTCTCATCTTTTTTTGATGGGGGAGTGGAGGGCTTTTTTCCTTTCTTTAAATTTGAACTCTGTACCCGGGGTAAAAGGGGAACTGTCTCAGGCTTCTTGGGCCAGTGGCTGTAGGTCCTGACTATTTACCTGGTGCTACACTGTTTCCCTGAGGCTCCCAGGAGACCCTCATGTCTGGTGCAGGTCATAGGGTTCCGGCAGCTCATCTGGTGCTGAGTTTAGGTCCTAGTGGTGGTATATGGCATGTGCTCAGTGTCTGTGCATTTGTCCAGGGCACGTGGAGGTCTGGCTGCTGGAGGATGTCTGTTTGGCTAGGGCTGTGCTGAAGCACATGGACGTTCTCAGAGCTGGAATCTGCTGGTTCTCTTAGTTATGCTAAAGCACATGGTTGGAGGTAGGGTGGCCACAGTCCCGGTCTTGGTGTCTGCTTGCTCAGGATCTCCCCATTACTTCTACTTTATAGATGAGGAAACTGAGGCAGATGAAAGTTAAGTGACCTGTCCAGGATCACATAGGTAGTAAGTATCTGAGGCTGAATTTGAACTCAAGTTTTCCTGACTCCAGGCACTGTTATCTGTTTACTTTTGTGATCTAACTACTTCACAATAATACATAGCATTTATATCATGCTTTTAGGTTTCTGAAGTATTTTACAAACATTATCTTATTTTAGTGTGTAATATGTCTGTGTTTCCTCCCCTTTTTCCTCCCTATGCTACAAACATTTTATTTATTCAGGCTGTGCTAGAGTCCTGTTGGAAAAGGACAAGTCACCAGAAGAGAGAGTCTATGAATGCCACAGTAAATCACAAAAATCCTAGACTGTAAATCATGAAAGTAATCTGAGGCACAGTCCTATCTCGTTTAAATAACAAGATTTTAATATAGTATCTGTGAAATTAATTTTTTAAAATTATTTCAATGTAATTGGTTTCCTATGCAATTTTATGTATTTTTTATTCATTTATAAATATTCTCAGAAGTGATCCATAATCTTTGTCAGACTGTCAAAAGAGTACATCAAGAAGAAAGAAAAAAATGTTAAGAATCCCTAATCTGGAGTTATGTTTGAAAGATTCATGTATAATATCTGTTCAATTTATCACATTAGTAGCACAGTTCAAGTGTAATAATGTAAGTGAAAGTGTATAGAAAACTAGATGCATATACAGAAAACTTTGTAATCTGTCTGATTTGCTAATCCAAAAATATTATGAACATGTAGTCTTCATTCAACTAATTGAATACACATGTATTTATATAATATATAGCAGACACATACACACATATATTAAACTATGCAGCTTGTTACTGAGGGATCAATTTTTTAATGTTTAAGTGTTCAATATGAGAAGGGCAAGGGAAGAGACATTAATTTTTAAAAGGTAAAAAAATTTTTAAAAACCTTTAAGTGTTAATATCTTCCATATTTGTGTGTGCATATACATGTATGTATATACATATATAATATATTAACATCTATATTTGTGTGTACATATATATGTGTATGTGTGCATACATATACACACATATATATGTGTATGTATGAAAATTTTATATATATATATATATATATATATATATATATATATATATACACACATATAGAAGACATTAATCAACACTTTAGGTAAGGATTCTTATAATTTTTTCCAGATTTTTAAGCACCATATATATTGGTTGTTCTCCTTCGTTCTCAAAGAGGACCAATATAACATCATCATGATAAGGTGAAGTTTCAGTGTATCCAATTGTGGCTGACCACACGAATATGAGCTCAGAGTACTCTATCACAGGTTGGGTACAGATAGTCCATGTGACTATTTGGGGTGGATACCCCAAATTTGCACATCTTATATTTACTTTGTGCTGTCTCAATTCTGCTTTGCTCATAGAGCACAGCACCTTTTTGATGTGGGCACACTATACTGAGCGGTCCTGTGCCAGTGTCTCCCATGCTGCACAGTCAAATTCAAAGTTCTTGAGAGAGATCTTGAGAGTGTCCCTGTATGGCAACTTCTGACCACCATGTGATCACTTGCCCCATGTGAGTTCTTCATAAAATAGCCTTTCTGGCAAGCATACATTCTGCACTCAAATGACATGGTCAGTCCATCAGAGTTACATTCTCTGAAGCATAGTTTGAATGCTTGGCAGTTCAGCTGAAGCAAGGATTTCAATGTCTGGCACTTTATCTTGCCAGGTGATCCTCAGAATCTTCCTAAGACAGTTCAAATGGAAGCAATTCAGTTTCTTGGCATGGCACTAGTAGACTGTTCATGTTTGTCAGGCATACAATGAGGTCAGCACAACGGCTCTGTAGATCTTCAGTTTGATAGTCAGTCCAATATCTCTTCTCTCCCAAACTTTTCTTCAGAGCCTCCCAAACACTGAGCTACCTCTGGCAATGCTTGCATTAACCTCATTGTCACTGCATACTAGAAAGTACTACCAAGGTAAGCAAACTTATTCATAGCATTCAAAACTTCTCTATTTTTTGTAACCGATGGTTCCACATATGGATGGTGTGGTAGTGGCTGATGGAGCACCTGTGTTTCCTTGGTATTAATGATTAGGCCAAAATTAGCACAGGCAGCAGAGAATTGATACATACTTTGTTGAATCTCAGTTTCAGAGGCTGTACTGAGTGCACAGTCATCTGCAAACAGAAAATCATGCACCAACACTCCCTCCACTTTGGTCTTGACTTGTAGCCTTTTCAAATTGAAGAATTTACCATCAGTACAGTAGCTGACCTTGATGCTGTGTTCATCCTTATTGAAAACATTTGACAAACATGGCTTAAAACATCATGCTAACAAGCATGGGAGTAAGCACACAGCCCTGTTTCACTGTACTGGTGAATGGGAAGGCATGAGAGCATTGTCCACTATCCAGAATCCAGCAAACATGCCATCATGAAATTGATGTACAATATTGATGAACTTCTCCGGGCAACCAAATTTTGACATAATTTTCCATAAGCCCTCATGACTAACAGTGTCAAAGGCCTTGGTCAGATCTACAAAAGTTGCGCACCAACCTCCGTTCTGTTGCTGCCATTTCTCCTAGAGTTGTCAGGCAGCAAATACCATATCAACTGTGCCTCGGTCCTTTCTGAAGCCACATTGGCTCTCAGGTATATAACCATCTTCCGGGTGAAGGATCAGCCTAGAAAGGAGGACTCTAGTGAGAATTTTTCCAGTAATGAATAAGAGTGAGACCCTCTGCCATGTGATTGTCTCAAGACAATCTATCCCCTTTACCTTTACGGAAATGGACAACAGAGGCATTCTTGAACTCCTGGGAGAAAACTTCCTCTTGCCATATAACCTGGAAAATTTCAGTCAGCTTTTGTATGAGCAATAGTCCCTGTACCTTGTAAATCTTAGCTGGAATAGAATCAGGACCAGGTGCTTTGTCACAAGAAAGGAGACTAATGGTCCTCAAAACCTCTTCTTGTGTTGGAAGTTCAGGTAAGGAGGGATTGACTTCAACCTGAGGTTAACAGTCAACGGTCTCAACCCTGATTGATGATGGTCTGCTGAAACCACTACGGAAGTTTTCAGTTCATCCTCTAGGATCATGTCCTTATCACTAATCAATGTGGTTCCATCAGCACTGAGTAGTTGTGATGTACCATAGGTTTTTGGTCCATAAATAGCTTTCAGGGAATCATAAAAGTGCTTTGGATTGTTACTACCAGCATAAAACTGAATTTCATCTGCTTTCTTACTGAGCAGGAATCTTGCATCTCTCTAAGCTTTGCTTGTACTTTGCTTTTGATGGAATTAAATTCTGCCTTCTTAGAGGTGGATGAACTATCCTGCTGGTAAATCCTGTGGAGTTCTCATTTTTCGTTTAGCAACTTCTGAATTTTCCCATCATTTTCATCAAGCTAGTCTTGGTGTTTGGGAGTGTTCTGAGCCAGATGAGCAAATGCAGTGCTGTACACCAAATCTCTGAAAGCTGCCCACTCCTTTTCTGCTCCACTGTTGCCAGCTATGTGTTAGCTCAACTTTCTCTCCAAGTTAGCAACAAAGTTCATGTTCAGAGAAGAGCTCTAATTTGTTGACATTGACTCTTCTGATAGTCATTTTGCCTTGGGGGTGGCACTTTGGACGAATGCAAATATTTAGCTTGGAAAGGATAAGTCTATGATCAGTCTAGCCCTCTGCACCACACATTGCCTTTGTCACTCTCACATGTTGTCTGTCTTTTCTCCTTACAATCGCATAGTCTATAAGATGCCAAAGTTTGCTGCAAGTGCATCCATGAAGTTTTTATTGCATTTAGGTAAATGGAAAACAGTGTTGGTGATGAGAAGGTCATGCAGTGCACAAGTCTTCACCAATAAATGACCATTGCTGTTGCTGTTTCCAACTCCATTCCTCCCTAGGACTCCTTGCCATATCTGGTAGTCTGATTCTACTCTAACATTAAAGTCACCCAGAATTATAAGCTTGTACTCTTTTGGCACATTGATAATAAAGATATCTAGGTCTTCATAAAATTTTTCTTTGACTTCATCAGCATTTGTCATGGTGGAAGCATAGGTACTGATGATGGTGGTATGGCATTTCACTGCGAGTGGCAATCGCATTGCCACGAGCCTGTCATTCATCCCTTTTGGCAGGTATACCAGCTTGTTGATTGATTAGTTTTGATTGCAAAACCCATGCCAGCTTCACAGTGCTCCCCTTCACTGTGCCCACTCCAGAAAAATATGTATCCAACTCCAACTTCAGTAAACTGGTCTTCACTTGCCAGCCTTGTTTCACTCAGGGCTGCTATTTGGATGCAATACCTGTTGAGTTCTCTTGCATATATTATATACATATATGGGATATCTAGTCTTGATTTAACTAATTGAATTTGTAGTGTACATAGATTCAATATGTGTGCATATAAATGTACATTTATTCACACATATCTAAGGAATCTCTACACATCTATATATATATATATATATATAGATATATATAAATACTTTAATTAAATTAAATACTTTAATAACAAATAAATGAAAAATAAAGCCCCCAATATATAACGTCATTGTCCGATAAAAAAAAACGTTCCCCATTAACCGTATTTGAAATTACATCTCTTCATTTGAAGTTAGGATGTGAGGAGTCAGAAAGTTAGGTGGGGTACGAGTGCTATGTTTCATCTTCATTCTTTTGAATTCATGAGAAGAGTCATTTCCTAATTGATGAAATGTTCATCTATTCTCTAATAAATGCTGAAAAAAATCTCATTTTGAAAAAAGCATAACTAATTCCAAGGTTATAATCACAACCTTTACTTTGAATATGTTACCATAACTCCTGAGATCTCAGTTAAAGTCAAATGATTACTCCATTGGCTTAATGTGTCTAAAATTCATTTCTGTCTTTCAACTAATTTCTCCATAAAACAGAAGTTAGAGAGCAACAAGCAAAAGATTGATCCAATACTGCTAGCTTTGTATAACAATAAGCATATCTGAATTTCTATATCTGTAAAACTGAGATGATAATGCTTATAACACCTACCTCATGGTGCTGTTGGGAAGAAAATACTCTGTAAACCATAAAGAGATTTTAGAAATATGAGCTATTAATATCTTTCTACTAAAGTCACAAATATTTCACTGCCTTGTTTGAACATTCTTTTTATCCAAGCTCTTCCAGATAGAGCATGGATGGTCAATAAGCATATGGGTGGTAATTAAGTCCCTGTAATCTTTTTTTTTAATACAGACCTGAACAAACATCTGCTCAGAGTTTCTTCAGAAGGATTATGTGAAGAGTGAGGTAGAATGAATGATGTCCCACTAAAAACTGAGAATAAGACAGACAATATTAGCATTGCAAGAGTGGGGGTTTTTTGGTGGTTGTTCATTTTTTCTTTTTTTCTTCACATAACGGTACATTTAAATATTATCTTCACAGACAAGCAGCTACTAGTAAAGAGAGGACTCTCTTCCAGCAAAAGGTTTCATGAAAAAAACAATTTAGGAAAGCTACAAATGTCACTCATATCAGCATGGGGCACTGCCAAGGGCCTCCTGGACCAGTAAAAGCACGGGATGGCTCCAGCACTCACATGACTCAGATGCCGTGAAAGTGTTCTGGAGAAACCTTTCAAGGTTACCACTAGTGGGGTGCTGGGAGGAATCTAGACAGTCAGGGATAACAATAGCGTCTGGATGAGACATATAGGAATTAAAATGAAAAAAAAAATAAGCTGTAACAGAAGCAAAGTCTAATTGGTCAAGGGTTTGTAACCTCAAGGCAGCCCTGCCCACAACAATCAGCATCAAATCCCACTTCACATGGCTTGGTTCGATCAAAGGGGCACCATGGTTAGTCCAGCTACTAATTGACCTCTGCAAAGCTGCTCAGGTTCCAGTTTAAATTGGAGAATCTGACAACTCAGTTCAGCAACTCTTACCATTTGCTTATGTGTGTGTGTGTGTTTCCTCCCCTCACCCCTACCCCGTCTCTCCTAGGAGTGTAGTATGTGTTGATGTCATTTTAATTGCTGCAGTAGATGTACTCTTCAAGACTAGCTGAGTGATATAATAGGTAAAAAGCTGATTTGAAGTCACTAGGACACAGACTGGCTGTGTGATCCAAGGCAGTTATAAGTAATTTTAAACTATCAGTACCCCTAGGCAATTCTCTAAGATTATAAAGCTATAGAAAAAAGTATTGATTTCAGTGGAAGGAGTTCTTGATGACAGCTCCCTAAATCAGTGAAATTTCAGGTCCAGTTCCACCCCTTCCCCAAAATATATTTTTCCTCCAAAAAACAAGATTTTATCACATATTAGTACCTGGCATATAGTAAACATTTAATAAATGCTCAATGACTATTTTCTATGTTTTGTTGAGTTGTATATAACTCTCCCCATAACTGATCCCATTCCGGTATTTTCTTGGAAAAGATATTGGAGTGTTTTGTCATTTCCTTTTCAGCTCATTTTTTACAGATGAGGAAACTGAGATAAACAGGGTTAAGTGACTTGCCCAGGGTCACACAACTGTTATGTGTCTAAGGCTGTACTTGAATTCAGGAAGGCAAAACTTCCTTCAGGCCACAGCAATTCATACTTCACATGTTTACTAGAGATATCTGTACCAAACTCCTAAATTTATAGATAAGGAAGCTGAGATCCAGAAAGATAGATGATTAGTCTGAGACTATATCAATTAACTGATATTAAAGCATATTTCATGAATTCTAGTTCCTTAGTCTAATTTCTCAATGAGCAAGTCTCATCTGACCATTTGCAAATAAGCCAGTTTCTCCATCTGGACTAGAAAACAATAACAAAAACCCACCATAATCCCTATTTAGCTGCCAAGTCCTGTATATTCTACTTGTATTCATTTGGACAGAGTGAGGCTAATAACTTCGTGCATCTCTGCCCCACTCACATCCAATTCATACACGAGTCAAGGCATCACCCTCATGATGGCATTGGTCTGCTTCAAAAATAAAGACAAACAAGGTCACTATATCCCATTTCAATTCATGCTTCACATATTTACTAGAGTAATATTCTTAATATATAGATTTATTAAAATGCTTTTCTTCCTTCAAAGTGTATCTTAGGTCCCACTTTCACCATGAAACTTTTCCTGATCTTCCCAGATCATAATTATTCCTTCCTCCTCTAAGCTCTCATGCCGCTCTGTTTGACCTCACTTGCCTACCTAATCCTATTCTACCTTGCTTTTATAGTTCTTTGAGTAGTGTCTTTTGCTCCCTAGTACCTAATGTTCTCTTTGAGAAAGGGGCTGTGTCATTGTTCATGCTTATACCCCCCATTCTTTGCTCAGTGTTTTGTAGATACTTAATAATTATACGTTGGAATGATAAGGAAGAGATCAAATAAACCTGGAGGAATTTAACTTACACTTCTATGTTTTACAAATGACTTTTCTTATAACAGGCTCATTAAATATATGGAATAGCTATCATGACCCCCATTCAAAGATGAAGAAACTGATGTTGCCAGGGATTAAGTGGCTTTCCCAAGCAAACAAAATTAATAAAAATAAAAGCAAGAATTCAAAATCGGTGTAATTAAAATTAGAAGGGAAACAGGCAGTTGGGTCATATGGAAGAATTCTAGGACTACTAACAAGAATACAGCTTGGGGCAAGAAAAGAAAGAAGAGAATGCATAGGGGAAAGCCATAATGAGAGAAGAGCCAGGGTCAAGAATAAACACGATGTGTTCATTGGACTGTTAGGGTACCTAACTAGGGCAAGGGGTGCATATTAGGGAGGCGTGTAAAGTTAAGACTGAAGCAGATGTTGCAACACCCTGAAAGCCAAGTAAATAAACAAGTATCATGAAGTAGAGAATTTGTGAAATATTTTCAAACAGCAGAAGAGAATAAAAATGGTGGTTTGTACAAATCTGTTAAATTTGCATAAATTAAGTTGTGCCAAGAGAAAGACAAGAAGGAAGGAAGGAAGGAAGGAAGGAAGGAAGGAAGGAAGGAAGGAAGGAAGGAAGGAAGGAAGGAAGGAAGGAAGGAAGGAAGGGAGGGAGGGAGGGAGGGAGGGAGAGAGGGACGAAGGGAGGGAGGGAGGGAGAGAGAGAGGTAAAGAAGGAAGGAAAGAAGGAAGGACAAAAATGTCGAATCATCATTCTCTTTCTCAAATGGCAAATTAAGGGTTTATTGTGGTATTCTAAGTCCCCACAGATCTCAGTGCACCTCTTACTTTATTCATAGAGAGAAAATGGTGACAACATTGAAAAAACATGTATAGAAAATGTATAAAGAAACTATTAAAGTAATGAAACTCCTACTACCAACAGGACTACAGTAGGAACTAGGGCTATCTGGTTACTTTTTGTTTGAGTTTTGTTCTTTTTGCTTCAGATTTGAAAGTTTCAATCCATAGGTCCTAAACATAACTGGAATATTCTCCTTCCTCACTTACATGTCTTGGAACCTCTAGTTACTTTCAAAGTTTAGGTTTCATGACATCTTCTACAATAGACCTTTCTTGATTGTCTTTGCTGTTAATATCTCCCCTGACCCTCCAACAATAATCTCTTTGCATTTATTTAGAATATATTCTATAATTTTTCTGTGAATATGCAGTACCCTATTTAATCAAATGTGTTTGTCCTTCGTTGCCGAAAAAAATCATGCCATCAGAGAAATGATGATGTGACTTGCACTTGACTTTGTTTTAAGTGAGGGAGGGCTGTGCAGGTCACCAGCCTCACTTCTCCTCCAAAGCAATCTGAATCCAGTGACCAGATAAACATCAGGATGACTGAAGATGACCCAGGATGAGGCAATTGGGGTTAAGTGATTTGCCTAAGGTCACATAGCTAGTGGGTGTCAAGTGTCTGAGGTGAGATTTGAACTCAGGTCCTCCTGACTCCTGCACTGGTGCTCTACTCACTGTACCACCTAGCTGCCCTACCTAATGGAAGGTCCTTGAAAACAGGAACTATCTCAATTTTGTATTGGTATCCCCAACGCTTATTACAGCTCATCACACATAGTAGGTGCTTAATACATGCATGCTAAATGAGTAATTGAACAACTCTCAGATTGTTAGATTTCCCAGAATTTCATCTACTTATCTAAAGAAAGCAACAAGCTTTCCTCTATCAGTAGGACTAACGTTTGCATAACTTACAATGTTATTAAGGATTATATATCCATACACCTTGACACCTAATAGCTAACTCTGTAACAAAGTAGTAGGAGCTAATTTTGGTTTAGACTTTTTCTTTTTCTTTTTTCCTTCATTTTTTAATCACCTATTCTGCTTGGTTTCAACTCTATGAACATCATGCTTCCCCTTAGATCAATTTATCACTTGAAATCTAATCATCATGAAGACTGATTTAGCTTTAACACTCAACACCTTATCAGAACCCTCAGTTGTCGCTCGCTTAGCAGGTGGAGCGATAAACTCTCCCCAAAGCCTTCCTTTGTAGATGACTCAGAATTTTCCAGCTGATTTTCATTTTTCATCAGTTTCTCTGCTTGGTTTCAACTCCACAAATGTCATGTGCCTGTGACTAGTACCCTGGTGTCTCCTCCTCTGCTTTTTAGCTTTCCTTTGTGTGTATTAAATGATCTTAATTTACTTGACAGCAAGAACTGTCTATTTTTCTTTGTCTTTTCAGTGCTTACCACAGGGTCTGGCACATAATAAGTAAATGTTTATTGACTATTGACCTAAACAGAGAAGTAGGCACCATATATACATACATACATAATATACATATATATATATATTATTTCAGAAAGGAAAATTGTCCATTACACAAACTAAAATTAAACAAACCTCCCTATCAGCTGATTAATATCCAAAATTAATCAAAAAATTTAAATCCTTTAGCTTAAGGCTTTGAATATAAATATTCCTGCCTGTTATGAAGCTTATATAGTCTAGAAATAATTTCTAATCTTTTGTTGAGAGTGAATAGAAGAAAGAGAAGCTGAGAGGATAGTGAACATGTAAGGAGTCATGGGGATGTCAGACCAGTGATGGAAGGTAGCGTCAGTAGTGAGATCATCTTGGAATTCAGATCTATTTGTAGGTAAATTCAATATATCAAAGGAGATTTCATAACAAACTAGACTCTCAAGCCTACCTTGAAGCAAAAGAACCTAGTTTGAGCCCAAAGTCAAGTTGCCTTTTTTGATGAACAAAAGTGGGTTTGTGTAATGGATAGAGAATAAGAGAGGAAGGGTATAGATGCAAGTTCAAAAAGAAGGCAGAATTTCTGGAAAGATAATATTGAGTCACAGGAACTAGACTGGTGAGGGGGATTTGGGAATTCCTTCACCTGAGGAATCTGTATAGGATAACTGTGGGTATAGTTATGCCTCAAGGTAAGGAAATGGTCCTCAAGAAATCCCCACCAGTTCTGTAATTCCCTATGACCTAGCAATGAACTCATCATAAATTAAGAGTATCCACCCCAAATGTTCATGCAGACTATCTGTGCCCAATCTGTGGCAGAGAATTTCAAGCTCTTTTTGGTCTGATCAGCCACAGTTGGACACATAAAAACTTGCCTTTGTCACGGTGATGTCATAGATGATATCACAGTAATGTCCTCTTTGAGAACAAAGAACATCCACCAACCAACCAAGCAGCAATCAATTCTTATCAGGCCCACATTTACCCTTGAGAAATTTACAGGGCTGACATGCACCAAGTTTTAGGGTTTCCTGAACTGGGTTTAGGAGCATGAAGATATGAAAAGCATGGAACAGGAACCAAAAAGTTCATGCAGGGGCAGGAAAATGATTGAGGACAATATTTCTTAACTATTTTTCTGTCTTGAGCCCCTTTGGCAGTCTGGTGAAGACTATGCACCCTTTCTCAGAATAGAATTTTTAAATGCATAAAATAAAACAAATAGGATTTCAAAGGAAACAACTTAGATTATTAGATTTATTAAATTAGAAAATTAGATTGAAACCAATTGCCAAAATATCACACATATAAATTCATGGATCTCAGGTTAAGAACCCCCAATCTAGACAGAGAAAGATATGGCATCTTCCACTAAATGGCATGGGAAACAAAGGAAGCAGAAGACAGCAGATTCCAAATAGGCAAAAAGGGGGTAAGAAAGTTAGTAGAAAAGAGAGTAAGCAGAAAGAACAAAATAAAAGTGATGTGATCACCAGAATCTTACACGTCTGAATCTCAAAAAAATGGCAAACTAGATAGCATAGTGGATGGAATTCAGGATCTGGACTCGAGAATACCTGAGTTTAAATCCTTCCTTAGACATTTACTGACTGTATGACCTCGGGCAAGTCATTTAACCTTTCTGTGCTTCTGTTTCTTCATCTGTAAAATGGGAAAAATAATAGCACCTAGGTTTATTGTGAGGATCAAATGAGTAAGTACCTGTTAAGTGCTTTGCAAACTTCCAAGAGTTATATAAATGCTAAATATTTTTATCATCATTATTATTATTACATGTGGCTATGGGTCTACCTAAGGAAGAAAGGATTCAGGGAGGTAAGAAGGGAAGACATACATAGAGCATAAATAGTCTTAATCTTCAAAGTTACAGTCAGATTCCAATGTGCAAATAGCGGTATAAGTCAACATGTGACCTCTCAAAATAAAAATTTCCTGGAAGCAGAGGGTGGAGGGAGGGAATGACAGAGGTGGAGGAACTTTTATTAGCCAAAGGAATGGCTGCAACTTGGAACTCCATATAGGTTATTTCTTCATGCCAAGATTCTCTCTATGCCAAGGGATTTTCAAAGAAGTGAAATAGAAACACCTGTCATTATCCTGGGTGAACATTTTGGGACAATTTGGCAAAAAATTAGCTCCTTTGGTGCCTTGGCCCAGAGTACACTGGTTATGCTCTGGAATTACCCAGAAATCTGAGGTGTTAGGTAGAAAACATATTCCATGTGAATCACCCATCGTGTGACTGAGTCTGGACTGATGCCTGTATTTTCCCTATAAGTTGCATAGCCTGAGGCTTTTCTGTGTCTTTAGGGAGCATTATAAACTGCTGTTGAAGTCAGTCATATGACCTGGTTGGGAAGAACTCATTCCACCCAACTGTGTAGCATCACCAGTCAGCTATGAATTGCCTTCCACATCTCTAGGGGCCTTCCAGACAGAGATAGACCATGTGGGAAACTATACTAAAGGAAAATTTACAAAAGGACAAAAGGCCAGACCTGGGTAATGTTGTAAAGTAGGCAAAATTTGTCTTCAGTGGTTCCTTTTGTCACCTCACAGCCATAAAACTCACTTGTCATTGCTTGTACTGGTATCCTCTCTCTTCTGGCCAAGCTAACCTCCTTATGTTCCTCACACATAATGTCCCAACTCCATGACCCAAGTACCTATGATGCTTGAAATGTCCTCCCTTTCCACTTCTACCCATTATAGTTATTATTACTATTTGATGATGATGATGATGATGTGTGGCTATGTTGCTGTGCCTTAATTTCCTTCGTAATTGAACTCACATCCAACTTCATACCTGAAGCCTTTCCTGATTGCCCCTACTGGGCCTGTATTTTGCATACATTCCCTATGTGTATATAGTGCCTTCCCCAGTAGAATCAACCTCCTTAAGAGAAGGTACTAATTCATTTTTGTCTTTGTATCTTTAGCACCATAATACCAGAGTGCTTAGAACCTTAGGACAGTAACGGAACTAAACACCTGGTCAAAAAGATATTACAAGGGACCCCTGGGCTAGCAGTGGGTGCAGGACTTGGTGCCATTTGGCGATTCCTCTGCCATTACCTGCTTCTAGGTGGTAGTTGCAGGATGAAAAGAAGTGATTACCCTCAAAGTCATAAAGAAGGAAAGTTCCTGACTAGGTAAGGACCACAGCACAGGCCAGGAGGATAATGATCAAACTCTCCTCAAGGGTTTGTATAGCAGACCCTTAAATACTTTTTGGTCAATTGCTCAGTAATTGTATTTGGAATCAAAAAATAGAAATCTAGTAAAAAAAAAAAAACAAGTGAATGCAGACAAAAGAAAGAGAAAATAGTACTCAATGAGCATATATATATGCTACAGACATTTCCCAACCTCCTCCTTCTGGATTCTAGTACCTTCTCTGTTGGTATCTCTACACTTGGACAAGCCAATTAACTTCTCTTAGACCCAGTTTATTTACTGATAAAATGAAGGGAACAGACTAAATAATATCAAAAGTCTTTTTCTATCTCTAAGATTCAATTATTCTATCACCAAAAGAAAAATTTATTTCCTTTTTCCTATTTCTTTAGATCTATAATCTCCGCTAATATAGAATTGAAGTAATTTTCAATCAAGGTGATAATGGAATGTTACTGTGCTGTACAGTATGATGGAAGGGATGAAAAGTTTAAAGGTAAAGATGAGTGGGAGGGCAGTAGGAGCTAGGGGGAATCAGAAAAGGTTTTACACAGAATATGGTGCTTGGGCTATATCTTAAAAAAAGAAAGGGACTTCACAAAGTAGATGTAAAAAGGAATGAATGATGGCCCGTGAAAAGGTATAGAGATGAGAGTTAAAATGTTATAAGAAACAGAAAGAAAGTCAGTTTGACTGGATCACAGAGTGGTTGGTAAGGAGGAATATCCTATGAGGTTGAAAAGGTTGTTTGGAGTCAACTTGTGAGAGGCTTTAAAAGCTAAAGAGAGAAGACTATATTTCATCCAAAGGCAATCCAAGAGGTGGTTGAGTAGAAGAATCATATGGTCAGATTTTTGCTTAAGGAAAATTTCTTTGAAGCCCTGT
Organism: Bettongia penicillata ogilbyi; assembly: GCA_023548195.1. Classification (NCBI taxonomy): domain Eukaryota; kingdom Metazoa; phylum Chordata; class Mammalia; order Diprotodontia; family Potoroidae; genus Bettongia; species Bettongia penicillata. Next base: position 834,624 of record JAJHZJ010000032.1, on the reverse strand, counting down.
GTAGGATGAAACAGGTAGAGCAATTAGGAGACTATTGCCATAATCTAGGCAAGAGGTAATGAAAACCTAAATTAAAATGGTACCAGTGTAAATAAAGAAAAGAAGTTAGACTTGAGAGATTGTAAAAATAAAAATGGCAAGATTTGGCAACACATTAAATATGCAGAGTGAGTGAAGAGGATAGTGACAAGGATAATGCCATGAAGAAACTGAGACAATGGAAGGATGGCATTGCCTTGGACATAAATTGAGGATTTTGGAAGAGGAGAGAATTTATGAGGAGAGATAATTAATTCAGCTTTAGACATATTGAATTTAGGATGCCTCTGGGACATCCAATTTGAAATGTTCAATAAACAATTGGTGATACAAGACTCAACCTTGATGAGAGAGCCTGGAGTTGATCATAAAGATCTAGGAGTCTTCTCTACAGAGATGATAGATAAATCCATAGGAGCCAGTGAAGTTGCCAAGGGAACAGAGACAGAGAATAGAAGAGGACCCAAGATAGATAGAACCTTAGGGAATACTCATAGTAACACAGAGTGATATGAGTGATGAGCTGGCAAAGAAGATGGAAAAAGAATGGTCATACAAGTAGAAAGTGAACAAGTATAAAACAGTATCAAGCAAACATAAAGAGAGAGGGATGAAATGTATGGAAACTGGCAAAAAAAATAACCACAATCCCCGTTGTGCTGCGGCTGCCACGGCCTGTGTGTCCCCCAGCCCCGCCATGGAACCCGGGCGCCAGCCATCCGCGAGGGTTGGTTCCGGGAGACGTATAGCCTGTGGCCGGGCCAGGCCATGTCCCTGCAGGTGGATGAGGTGCCCACCACCAGTGCTCCCACTACCAGGAGATCTTGGTCTTCCGCAGCAAGACCTACGGCAATGTCCTGGTGCTGGATGGAGTCATCCAGTGCAAAGAGAGGGATGAATTCTCATACCAGGAGATGATTGCCAACCTGTCCCTGTGCAGCTATCCCAGCCCATGAAAGGTGCTTATCGTTGGTGGTGGGGACGGGGGTGTCTTCGGGAAGTAGTGAAACATCCATCCGTGAAGTCTGTGGTCCAGCGTGAGATTGAGGAGGACGTGATCCAGGTCTCTAAGAAATACTTGCCAGGCCTTGCCGTGGGCTGCTGACATTGCACATTAGAGATGGATTTGAATTCATGCAGCAGAACCAGGATGCCTTTGATGTCATCATCACCGACTCCTCGGACCCTATGAGTCCTGCAGGGAGTTTGTTCAAAGAGTTTTATTACCAGCTGATGAAGACAGTGCTGAAAGACGATGGGATCCTCTGCTGTCAGGGTGAGTGCCAGTGGATGCATCTGGACCTCATCAAGGAGATGCGTCACTTCTGCAAGTCTCTGTTCCCTGTTGGGGAATTTGCCTACCGCACCATCCCCACGTACCCCAGCGGCCAGATTGGCTTCATGCTTTGCAGCAAGACCCCGTGCTAACTTCCGGGAGCCAATGCAGCAGCTGACCCAGAAGCAAGTAGAGAAAATGAACCTCAAATAGTACAACTCCGACATCCACCGTGGGGCCATTGCGCTGCCTGAGTTTGCCCGCAAGGCTCTGAGTGATGTGTGAGGAGACCAATATGTCCACCAAGGCCTCTCCCAAGGACTTCAAGCCACAAGCGCCCATTCCAGGATGCCCCTTTTCCTGCTCTGAGGGTATTGACTGGCACTCGGCACCCCCTCCGACTGAGGACCTGCCCCTCACCAGCCATCCCACCCGTTGACCAAGTGTTACCGAACCCAGGACATGATCAAGGGGCTCTCCATGCCATGCTCTGCTGGGCAGGTGGGGGAAGAGTACAAGATGTCCGTCTGTCTCTGTCTCTGTCCAGTCTGGTCAATTAGTGTCTCTTAATATTGATCATCTGTGTACAGAACGATCCTTCTCACCTCTAACAAGCCCCTTCACCGAACAGTGTATTTATAAAAAATAATAATAATAACCACTGAGAGATCACTGGTAACTTTGGAGAGATGAGTTTCAGTTGAATAATAAGGGCAGATATCAGATTGGGTTTGGGGGAGAGCAGATCCAAGATGATAGAATAACTTGAGCATTTCTACTGAATTCTCCCAAATTCATCTTTAAAGAAGTTTTATAAAAAAACATGTCAAATCAAATTTTGAGTGGTATAATCAAAAAAGAAATCACAGTGACTCATTTTTCCAAGCCAAGACAGTTCAAGAACACAGAAAGAGAGTTCTGCAAACATTGGGGTAGAGGTCTGGTCAGGAGCACTGTGTGATGGCAGTAACAGCAGCAATGACAGCACCAAGGGTGTTTAGAACATTAGGATGGAAAAGAAACTAAACACCTGGTCAGAAAGATATTACAAGGGACCCCTGTGCTAGCAGTGGGTGCAGGACTTGGTGCCATTTGTTGATTCCTCTGCCATTACCTGCTCCTAGGTGGTAGTTCCAGGATGGAGAGGAGTGATTACCATCTATGGTAAGACATAAAGGAGTAAAGTTCCTGACTAGGTAAGGACCAGAGCACAGGCCAGGAGGATAATGATCAAAACTCTCCTCAAATCATACAACCTAGGAAGCACTGAAAAATAATAGTCCCCCATATCTAGACACAGTTTAAGTTGGCCTCCCCCACCCAGGTGTGAACAAAGACGAACTCTAACATATGTCCTAAATCAAGAAATAAGCTGAAAAAAATGAACCAACGATAAAAAATAGCCTCATCATAAAAAACCTTATTTGGTGACAAGGAAGCTTAAGACATAAACTAGGAAGAAGACAATGTCTTAAAAAATCAACAATCAAATTTTAAGGGAAAAATACAGATGGGACGTAAATCCAACAAGCTGCTAGAAGAGCTAAAGAAAGAGATTTTTAGAAAAGTAAAAAATTATTTTTAAAATCAAATAAGAGCAGTAGAGGAAAAAAAGGTTGAAAAAGATGAGAATAATGCAAGAAAATTATGAAAAGAGAAATGATAGTTTGGTAAAAGCTACAAGGGCAGCTAGGTGGTGCTAGGGATGGAGTACTAGGCCTGGAGTTAGGAAGACTCATTTTCCTGAGTTCAAATCTGGCCTTTGGTCCCTTATTAGCTGTGTGACTCTAGGCAAGTCACTTTACCCCATTTGCCTCAGTTTCCTCATCTGTAAAATGATCTAGAGAAAAAAATGACAAACCACTCCAGTATCCTTGCCAAGAAAAACCCAAGTAGGGTCACGAAGAGTTAAAACAAGACTGAAAATTACTGAATAACAACAATAAAAAGAGATCTAAAACATCAGTGAAGAAAATAGTTCCTTAGAAATTAGAATTTGTTAAATGGCATCATTTGTGAAGCACCATAAAATAATAGAACAAAGTCAAACATCTAAAAAAGTCGAAAAATATGAAATGTTCCACCAGAAATACAATTGATTTAAAAAATAGATTGAGGAGAGATAATTTAATAAATATTGAAGTATCTGAAAGATATAATTTTTTTAAAAAAGGGGGAGGGCTGCCTAAATGTCATATTTCAAGAAATTATAAAGGAAAGAGTCATATCATAGATATCATAGAACTAGAGGACAAAGTAGAAACTGAAAGAATCTACTAATTACCTCCCAAAAGAGATCCCAAAATGAAAATTCCCAGGAATATGTTTATAGACAGATAGATGATAGATAGATATATGTATACACACATACATATACATTACATATATAATATACATAATACATACATACATATACATGTGTGTATGTGTATATATATATACACACACATAGTCACAGGCTCACACAAGATGTAGCAGTTATAACTACAAAGCAGCAGAATACTTGGAATATGATATTCTAAAGTCAAAGGAGCTATGGTTACAACCAAAAATAGCCTACTCAGCAAAAGCAAGTATCATACATACTACCAATAGCAGGGAGGGGAATAATGAAATAAAGGACATTCAAGAATTCCTGATGAAAACAACAGAGCTAAATTGAATATTTGACATTCAGACAGAAGTCTCAAGGGAAACATCAAAAGATGAACATGAGAGAGAAATCATAAGGAACTTAATAAGGTTAAAGGGTTTACCTACTCATATGGGAAGATGTTATATGTAACTCCTAAGAACTTTGTCATCATTGGGAAAGTTAGAAGATGTCTACATAGACAAAGGGCATAGGATGCATGGCAGGGAGTAAATTATTTTGGGATGATCTTTAAAAAAAAGAATGAAAGGGTGAAAAAAGAGGGATGCACTGAGTAGAAAGAAAAGAAATGAAGCATGATAGAAATTATTTCACTCAAAAAAGAAGAGATTTTATAGTGGAGGGGAGAATGGGAGGGAGCAGACAATGTTAAACCTCACTCAGCAGAACTGGTCAAAGAGGATGCAATACAATTGAGTATAGAAATTCATCTTACCCCCTAGAGAAGTAGGAAGAGAAGGGGCTAAAAGAAAGGAAAGTGGGTAAGAGAAAAGATAGATTATGAGAGGCAGTGATCAAAAACTAAACATTTTTAAAGAGGACACAGGGTAAAAAAAGAGAAGGATAAATGGAGGAGAATTATAAGGAAATAAATATACAATAGCAACCATAACTTTGAATGTCAATAGGATTAACTCACTCATAAAACAGAAGCAGATAGCAGAATAGATTAAAAACCAGGAATCAAGAATATGTTGTTTATTAGAGACACACTTTAAATAGAAAAATATATACAAAGTTAAAATAAAGAGCTGAAACAGAATCTATAGTGTCTCAGTTGAAGTTAAAAAGGCAACAATATCAATCATGGTCTTGCACAAAGCAAAAGCAAAAACAAAACTCATTAAAAGAGATATTCAGGGAAACTACATTTTGCTTTTAAAGTACCATAGACAATGAAGTAGTATCAATACTGAACATATATGTACCAAATGGCATAGCATCCAAACTATTTTTAACATTTTATTCTATCCATTTACATGTAAATATAAATTTTAGCATTCTTTTCTTAAAATTTAGAGTTCTTATTTCTCTCCTTCCCTCCCCACCCTTCCCTTTAATCGAGAAGGCAAGCAATTTGATACATATTACACATGTGCAGGCAAGCAAAACGTTTCCATATTAGGCTTGTTGTGAAAGAAAACAAACCAAACAAAACAAAAGAAGAAAAGTAAAGTTTAAAAAAAATATGCTTCAACTTGAATTCAGATTCCATCAGTTCTTTCTCTGGAGATGGATAACATTTTTCATCATGAGGCCTTTGGAATTGTCTTGGATCATTGTATTGCTGAGAGAATAGCTAAGTCACTCACAGTTGAATGTCACACAATATTTCTGTTACTGTGTACAGTGTTCTCCTGGTTCTGTACACTTCACTTTGTAGCAGTTCGTGTAAGTATTTCCAGGACTTCCTGAAATCATCCTTCTTGTCATTTCTTGTAATACAATAGTATTTCATTACTATCATTTACCATAACTTATTCAGTCACTCCCTAATTGATGGACATCCCATTGATTTCCAATTCTTTGTTGCTATGAAAAACAGCTGCTGTAAATATTTTTGTACCTATAGGTCATTTTTCTTGTTTAAATTCTCTTTGGAATATTGATTTAGTAGTGGTACTGCTGGATCAAAAGGTATGAATGATTTTATAGTCCTTTGGGCATAGTTGCAACTTGCTCTCCAGAATAGTTAGATCAGTTCACAACTCCACCAATAGTTCATTAGTGTCCCAATTTTCTCACACCCCCTCCAACATTTGTCATTTTTCTTTTCTGTAATATTAACTAATGTGATAGGTGTGAGGTGGTGCCTCAGAGTTTCGTTTATTTACATTTCTCTAATCAATAGTGAGAGCATTTTTCACATAACTATAGTTTTGATTTATTGATCTGAACACTGCCTGTTCATATTCTTTGACCATTTTTCATTTGGGGGACAGACTTTTATTCTTATACATTTGACTCAGGTATCTATATAGTTGAGAAATGAGGTCTTTATCAGAGAAGTTTGCTTTTTATTCTTCTTTTGAATTTGACAGTCAGTTTCTACTTCTATTTATCTCCAGTCCTTTGAAAGTCCTTTATTCCATTAAATATCCATTTATCTCCCTAAAGGATTATATTCAGTTTTGATGGGTAGGTGATTCTTGGTTGTATTTCCATTTATTTTGCCCTCTGGAGTATTATATTCCCAGGCTTCTGATCATTTAATATGGAGGTTTGTGTTAATATGTGTTTAACATGGAAATCTTGTGTTATACTAACTGTAGTTCCATGATATTTGAATTGCTTCTTTCTGACTGCTTGCAATATTTTCTCCTTGACCTGGGAGCTCTGGGATTTAGCTATCATGTTCCTGGGAGTTTTCATTTGGAGACATCTTTCAGGAGATGATTAGAGGTTTCTTTCGATTTCTTTTTGACCCTCTGGTTCTAGAATATCAGGACAGCTTTCCTTAATAATTTCTTGAAGATGTTGTTTAGATTCTTTTCTTGATCATGGCTTTCAGGCAGTCCAATAATTCTTAAATTACTTCTCCTGGATGTTTTATAGGTCAGTTTTTTTTCAAATGAGATATTTCACATTTTCTTCTTTTTTGCATTCTTTTGATTTTGTTTCACTGTTTCTTGCCCATAGAGTGTCACAGAGTTATTAGTTTCCAGCTGCCCAATTTTAATTATTAAGGAATTATTTTCTTTGGTGAGTTTTGGACCTACTTTTCCATCTGGCCAATTCTACTTTTTAAAAAATTCTTTTCTTCAGTTAATTTTTGTACCTCTTTTTCCATTTGGCCGATTCTACTTTTTAAGGAGTTCTCTTCAGTGAATTCTCATGCCTCTTTTACCTTTTCCAAGATATTGACCTTTCTTCATGATTTTCTTGCATTGCTTTCATTTATTTCCCAATTTTTCTCTAGCTTTCTTATTTGACTTTTGAAATCATTTTAGTAATCCTTTTTGAGTTCTTCCAGGAGTTTTTTTTTTCAGGCCTGAAACCCATTCACATTTTTCCTTTGAGGTCTTGAATCCTATCTGTTTTAATTTTGTTGTCTTCTGAGTTTTGACCTTCCCTTCAGCATCGTAACTTTCTGAGGTCAGGTGCTTTTTTGTTGTTGTTTGCTTATTTTTCTAGCCATTTTTTAAGAACTTTTGGTTGTTGGTTGGTCATTTTTAAGTTGTGTCTGACTCTTTGTGATTTCATTTGGGATTATCTTGGCAAAAGTACCCTAATGGTTTGCCATTTCCTTCTCCAGCTCATTTTACAGATGGAGAAACAGAGACAAACATGATTAAATTACTTGCCCAGAGTCACACAGCTAATAAATGTCTGAGGCTAGATTTGAACTCAGAAAGATGAGTCTTCCTGTCCCCAGGTCATACTCTATCCACTGCATCACCTAACTATCCCTCTTGACTTTTAACTTTATGTTAAAGTTGGCCTCTGCTCCTAGGGTAGAAAGAGTACTAGTACTGTCTTCATTTTTTTTTCAGGCACAAAATTTTAGGTTTTGCATACCCTTGTTTTCAGAGCTAGTTCTGGGGATCTGTCGTTTTTCAGTTCTTCCAAAATAGTATGATCCAAGGACAATTGTGATCACTGCTCTCCTAGCCTGTGCTCTGATCCATGAGCAACCACAAGCACTCTTTTCCTCCCTGGAAATCTGACCAGGGTCCCTGTTCCTCTGTGGTCATATGCTTTAATGTGTTAGTGTTCGTTCTCACCCTAAGACTGTGATAACGAAGGGCCTATGGGCAATGCAACAGAGTCCTGCATGCGCTGAAGCAAAGGATTCCCTGCAATCTCCTGGTAACCAGTTGTTCAACTACCATACCATTGGTGGACTGAGAGTTCCTGAAACCAGTGCTGCCAATTTAGTCACCCTCAAGGCCTGCTTCTGGCTTGCTGGAACAGTGCCTGAACAGTATTATGCTCCACTCTCATCCCAGTGAGAAAAATCTTTCTGCACATCTTCTAAGCTGTCTTTGACTGAAAAAAAAAAAGGTTCACTCCAGAATTCATTTTGAGGTATTATTTAAAGTTATTTCAAAGGGAACTGGGGATAGCTGTGAATTCCTGCCTTCTTAACTCTGATCCCCAGTTTCTTACTCATTTTTGTTTTTATTTTATTTTGTTTTATTTTTAGAAGCTCATTATTATAATCAGGTTCTGATCCCAAGTTGTGGGTAATGTTGCCATAGGCCTCAGGTCTTCATTGTTATTTTCTGAATTCTATCTTGGGGTTTGTCCCCAGGGACTCCTCTTTTCCCCTAAACCACAGTTAGTTTTCCAGGAAAAGATAGGGCTTTTTTTAAGTGTAATTTTCTTTTCTGGAAGATTTTGTCCATGACAACCTCCCCCCCAAGCAACACTGTTCCAAAATGTTCTTATTCCCTATAGGTACCACATTCACTAGGTATATGCTCAATCCTCCTCATCAATAACCATAGCCCTGGAACATCTCCAGGCAGCCCCACCAAGGCCAACCTCCAGGAGCAGTGGGGACAGGAGTGTGGTCATCAGTCCTCCCCCACTCAGCCAGATGAAAGCCTATGAGGCAAGAGTTCATAAGGTAAAAGTCCCAGAGGCCCCTGAGGTAAAAGTTTATGAGATGAAATCTCTTGAGGTCCACCCAACCTCCCAATGGAGCCACTCCCTAGAGCCCCACCCAGGCCAAACCTCAGTCCCTGGAGGTCCCACCCCCTCTAAGGTCCTCCCAAGCTACCCTAGGAGGACAACTGCCCCACCTCTTCACCTCCAAGCCCCACAGTTATCCTGTGGTTACCCCTATCTGGACATGAAGGAAACGTAGAGAGCCTGAAAATCCCCAACCCACTCCACCATCTTCCCAGAATGCCCTCCTATCTAAACTTTTGAAGGACAAGTTAAATGAGCTTCAGGAATAGACAATAAAACTATGTTAATGAGGGACCTCAGTTTACTCTTCTCTGATCTAGATAAATATAATCATAAACAAACAAGAAAAAAAGCTAAGGCAATGAATAAAATTTTAGAAAAGTTAGATATGATTATAACTTTTCTCAGTTGTACATGGGACCTTTAGAAAACTTGTTCCATCTTTATGCAAAACCATGGTGTATCTACCAATGGAATGCTACGTGCTGTTTGAGGAGGTTTTTCAAAAAGGATATGAAGAAGCTGAAGACATTCCAGAGAGTGGCATCTGAAATAACAAAAAGAGATGGGAGGTGGGGTGGGAGTAGAAGGCGTTAAGAGAATCTTATAATCAGGACTCCAGTCTACCAAAACAAAAGCTAAAGAGAAAGATGATTAAGGGATATTTATAAAACCTGTGAAGAGTAAGTATAGAGTGAATATGGACTTATTCATCAAAATTCCAGACTAGAAGAATGAAGGTGATACTTGCTGAAATTTGATAGAATGAATAAAAGGAATTCCCATGTGATACAGAGTGTGTATTAAACTCATGAAATTCTTTACCATAAGATACAGTACAGGTAGAAAACACTGAAACACAGAAAATTCATTGTTCAGTTATCACATGAAAAGGGCACTAGATTTGAAGATAGAGGACTTGAGTTTGAATCCTGGCATGGCTACTAACTAGCTTTGTGACCTTGGAAAAATCACTCCACCCCTCTCAATCTAGATTTTCTCATTTTGAAAAATGAGGGGTGTTTGGACTATATAATCTCTGACTGCCAATATTATATCTGTGATACTATATGACTTTTCTCCTATCTTTCTGATATCTAATATTTTTTCTCAGTCTAGCCCTTCTCTTTCTTTACTGTTTGATCAATTCCAAAAGAGAATTCCCTGAATATATTCCGATATTGAATAAAGCCATCATTAGCTGGTCTTGCAGACATAGTGCTTAATCATTTCATATTGTTATAGATCCCATACCCATCTTCAAGGAAACTGTTAGCCTTTGTAGTCTCTATAGATAGAATGATGGAGCATTTCATTATGAAGCTAGACACATTCAAACCAAACTCCAGCCACTGGGAATGCAATGGTTACATGGGTTTTGGTAGTTGTGACACTGGCTTCAGAAACATACTGATGAACTGAAAGCACAACTCCTAGTACAGCTGGATGAATCAAAGCACCTGGGTTCAAGTGCTAACTTTACCATTTACTTTAGACAAGTCCCAGTCTCTCTAGATCTCAGTTTCCTCATCTGTAAAATGAGGGGGTCAGATTAGGTGATCTCTAAGGTCCCTTTTCAGCTTTAAGTATCTACAGTCCTATGAGCTAGAGACAAATATGTTCTAATAGGAACTCACAAGCTCTCTTCTATAAATTCTTTACTATTTTAGCATTTGTTTTCTTATTAGAAATGAAATTTAAATTCTAAGAATGTTGTCCTATTCTGCCAGCCTTATTTTTCAGAATAAACAGTGAAGTTTTTCCTCTAACCTCTTTGCAAATAAAGATAACTGAACAATTGTACTCTTTGAGTACAATTTAATGCTTTAACATTTTTATTTTTAAATTTATAAGCTCAGAATTGTTTACTGGAGCATCATCAAACAGGGAGACCATAAACTTCCTAAATGAGCCAAAACCTTTGCTGTCTCCTTTCAAACACAGGATAATTTTTCAGTATTAAGAGGTGTTAACATTTTTAGATGACAACAGTTTTCCTAAAATACAAATTCCTAAGTGTTCCTTACAAGACAGAACTTTACCAAGCTGGTGGGAACACCGACATTTGAGTCACAGATGCAATACTATTCACCTATATGTTTAGATTACACTAATTTAAGGAAAGAGAAATTTTCAAAGGCCACATACTAGCCAATGATATTGAAGATGTGGCTTGGCAAGCATTGAGTGCAATTGATTTCTGATAGCCAGATGAACATTTAGTCAAACTGTCACTTGATTATGGAAAAGCATTCATGACATCAAAAATCCTATGACTGCGTTTTTTTCCTCTCTTAAAAATCCTCTTTAAATTTCCCTTTTGAAGCATTCCCAACTTTGCTGAGCGGCAAGGGGTACACAGATATAAACACATTTCCACCTCTTTCCAGGAAAAGATAGGACCCTTTTTTAAGTGCAATTGTCTTTTCTGGAAGATTTTGTCCATGAAAGCCAACCTTGTACCATGAACAATATGCATTTGGATCCCTCCTCTCCTAAGGAGATTATTTTATTCAGTTAGGGTCAATAGAGTAGCTGGCAAAGGAATGTTCCAATTTTCTCTTTAGGACTGAATACTCAAACTAAGTGCATCCCTTGGTCATCAGACATCTTAGTGGATACAAGGGGGGAGGGTGACTATCCTCATTTAGCAGTGGTGTGTGAAAAAAGAGAAGCAGTGTGGCCTATCAGATAGAGTATAGTTGGGGTTCAGTTGTGTCTGACTTTTCATGATCCCTTTTGGGATTTTCTTGGCAAAGATACTGAAGTGGTTTACCATTTCCTTCTACCGTTCTTTTCACAGATAAGGAAATTAAGGCAAATAGGGTAAAGTGACTTGCCCAGAGTCACACAGATAGGAAGTGTTTGGAACAGATTTAAACTCAGGAAGATTGGTCTTCCTAACTCCAGGTCCAACACTACGCACTGTGCCTCCTAGATACCTTATGGTGGAAAGGGAGGAGACCTCAAAGCCAGGAAGACAGTCTGTTGAAAACCATGGTCTACTTCTCAAAATAACGTTTTTACAAAGGAAACCAATTATGCTGAAATGCAATCATCAAAATTTTTTTAATGTTATAGACCCTAGGTTAAGAATTCTTGCATCAAAGCAATATAAGTTCTTGAGATAGTGATAAGTTGAACTAGTAAAGGGAGTTTCCTCTTCTGGATCTTCTTCATACTAATAAAATCCCAGGTCCAACTTTAATCCCTATCCTAACCCAGACTAAAAATGTAAAGAAGAAGAAAAAAAAAAGAAATGAATTCATTAATTAATGATTTCATCCTACATAAAAGTAACCCTTGAATCAGAAAGTCTTCTGATGTCCTACAGTGTATGGGTGAATCACAGATTTAGAGCATTTTATAGATGAGGAATTGTAGATTCAGAGAGCTAATGTGATCTGACTAAAATCACCTAGTAATTAAAGTAATTACATTAAAGAGATTGGATTCAAACCCAGGTCTTCAGACTCCAGTTTAAACACTGTATCAGCCTCTTCTTGATTTTATGCAGAGAAGCAATGCAGACATTGATGACTTGTCATAGTTGAGTGAAATCTGTTGAAAAGCAGTGTTCCATTGCTAAGGGCCACACTGACTCTATGTGGTCATTGCTTATAACCATTCCTTTAATAAATTTGAATTTTAATCAGTAGTGGTTTACAGAATCCATTCTCTTTCCTTGTACAAAAGTTGGGACATTGCTTCCTTTTGATCCCATTCTCCATGACTTTTCAGAGATCTTTCACAGTGGCTCATCTACCATTTCTGTTACCACTGTAGGATGGAGATTATTTTGGCCTGGTGATTTAACCTCATTGAGGATCACTTACTATTTTTCTGTTTAATTCCCTATAAGCCATTTTTATCTTGTCCTTGATACTCTAAAGGTCATTCTCTCTGGCAGAAAAAGCAGAAATAAAATTAGAATTGAAAAACTCAGAAAAGGGTAAGCCTGAGCCAATTCATACTGACTCAAAAACCCAATAGTTAAATTTTCTGTGTGAGCACTTATACCTTAGAAATCAGCAAATTCTAGAAATTGGAGTTTGTGTTACTGTTTTGTTGATGGTCTAGACTTAAAGCAATGGAGAAAATGTTAATAATTCATATTAAGCTTTAAAAGGGTATTATAGGTACATTTTTCCCCAAGAGTGTCACTTATTAAATATCTACCAGACACTGTTGGACTCAGTCTTATCTCTGTTATCTGTTATTATCATCCCATACAATATTTCCTCCTTCTTTCAATCCCTTTTTGTCGCCTTTAACTTTTCCCAGAGGCTTTAACTCATCCTGACACTATTCTTTTCCAGCAAGAAATTTACAGTCCCAGTTCATTATTCAGACTCTTAAGTGAATTTTGTGTTAATTTATGTCATTACACACTTTGGCACATCTTTGTGTGATCCAAAGCAGAAAATCAGGTTATAAAGATGAGATATCACAGATTCTGGTTTCATAGAAATTATTTCACATTGAAATGTTGTTGATTCCTTCCTCATTTCTTATTCTTTAGGCATGCTTCATAAAGTAGAGATGCTTGTCTAGTTTAATTCCAACTTTGAAAATCAGTAGCTAAGTTGACAGCATTTGGAATTGTTGGACTGATCTGTGTTCTGTGAATGAATCTAAGCTGAAAGGACAGGTCTAGGAGGGCACATCAGCAATGGAAAGAGTAATTAGGGAGAGCAGGTTAATACAATGGGTAACAAATGAGGAAGTAAACCTTTATCTTTTCACACATAGCCTACCTTTAAGAGCTCCACCAAAAGGATCAGGATGAGGTGCAAAGGGAGACGGAGGTAAAGCTGCCTTCCGGGGTTTAGGCTGAGAATGCCATGACCTGATGTTAGTCCTCAGATTATCGCAATATTTGTTTGTTGTGTGACAGCTGGATAGTCAGCATGTTGCACTGATGCCTTTGTGATGTTGAGAGAAAACTGGGAAGGGTTCTAACACACTAGGTAGACACTTCATGGCAAACTTTTGGAGCACATATGTCATTTAGGATGGACAGATCTGGTTGGTCTGTGTTTTTGTGTTGTTCATCCTTCATTTTCAAAGGGGACCAGTGACATCACAGGTGACATATTGACTTTTGCGTGAATAGGATTAAAGTGAAGCAGAATTGTACAAAGTCATCAGTCTCACTCTCTTTTCCTGGGTCATCCAAGTCCAACGACAGGACAAAAGACAAAATGATTGGCAATGACCAGGGATACAGTGGATGACCTTGGTCTTGGCATCTTCCATGCCTGACTAAACTCTAAGTGCTTCATAGTGCCTATTTCAGTCATTCTCATGGCCATTGGAACAAACTGTCCTGATCTGCCCATTTTTCCAGGGGAAGTCTTCACATGGTTGGATTAAACACTCCCCTTACTCACTGACACATTTTAGGCCTGTCAGTTGCCCTCAACCTGGTTTATTCCATCTGCCAAGATGTTCTATCAGAATGTGGCCACTGCACTTGCTATATTAGCTTCTTGCAATCACAGTGACTGTTTGAATCAGGTGAACATCAAAAATGAATGAGCAGAGGTGCTAGTCTTCCAGAACATCTCATATACCTGTAATGTGTATCATTAGAGGGGCCTTCTAAACTGATGTGATCATGGATCCATTGGACAATTTGACTATTTGAGTGTCTATATTTTAATTCTTACAAAATTAATGGCAAAATATTTGGCTTGTTCACCAAATTTTGATTACTAATTTTGAGGGCAAGTCTTTGCTTTTAGGGAGAGATATTTCATGATTCCTTATAAATTATCTGAAACATTGAATTAAGAAGCATTTCAGGTATGGTAGTCAGTCTCACTTTAATTGAAACCATTTCATTTGTGTGTGATTTTTCTCTTCTATAAAAAAAAGGGAGGTTGGACAAGATATTACCTGAAGTCTCTTACATCTCCATCAGTCAGTCAACAAGCATTTATTAAGTGCTTACTATGTGCCAGAACTGGAAATACAAATACAAGCAAAACAAAAGCAGTCCTTGACCTTAAGGAGCTAACACTCTAATAGAGAAAACTATATAAAGAAATTCAGGGGGTGGAGCCAGGATGGCAGAATAGAAGGATGGAATTGCCCTAGCTCTCCCTCATAACCCTTAAAATACCTGTAAAGAAATGACTCTAAACAAATCCTAGAGCTGTAGAAACCACAAAATGACAGAGTGGAACATATTTCCAGCCCAAGACAGTGTGGAAGGCTGACAGAAAGGGTCTATCGCATCAGGCTCAGAGAGGAGCACAGCCCAGCATAGGCTGCAGGAACAGGACTGGAGCAGTCTTGAGGGTGGGGAATCATGGGCAGCTACTATGGTTCCCAGATTTCTCAAGCCACAAACACTAAAGACAGCTCAGTAAGAAAGCTCTTTCACCTGGGTGAGCGGGGAGCGTGGTGTAGCCCCGACCCCAGTCCCAGGGCAATGGTAGCCACTGTGGCAGCAGTGTCCACTTTTGAAGCCCTCAATCTAAAGACCCTGGGGGAATCAAGCAGCTGATCTGGGTCTCAGTACTGAGTGGCAGTCCTGGGGTGAGAAGGAATGCCAGCATGGCAGAGCTTGTGGTGGCTATGATGAGGGAATCCTGTTTGCAATTCCAGGGCAGAAAAGAGTGTTTTTGGTGGCTCACAGACCAGAGCACAGCCCAGGAAAGGAGGAAGCCCCCCCCCCTTTATTGGGCCACCTTGGAGGAACTGAGAACTTACAGGTCTCTAGAGATATCTCAGAGAGTAGCTGCACAAAACTCTCTGAAATCTAGGGTGGCATACCCTTCACTTGACAAAGGACTCTAAAGTCAAGTAACTGATTGGGAAAATGCTCAAAAGGGGAGAAAAATAAGACATAGAAGGTTACTTTCTTGGTGAAAAGGTATTTTTTTCCATCCTTTCAGATGAGGAAGAGCAAAGCATATAATCAGAGGAAGAAAGCAAGGTCAAGGCTTACAAAAAATATGCAGTGGTCTCAGGCTATGGAGGAGCTCAAAAAGAATTTTGAAAATCAAGTAAGAGAAGTAGAGGAAAAATTGGGAAGAGAAATGAGAGTGATGCAAGAAAATCATGAAAAGCAAATCAGCAGCTTGCTAAAGGAGACCCCGAAAAAATGCTGAAAAAAATAAATAACGCCTTTAAAAATAGACTAACCCAAATGGCAAAAGAGGTCCAAAAGGCCAATGAGTAGAAAAATGCTTTAAAAAGCAGAATTAGCAAATGGAAAAGGAGGTTCAAAAGCTCACTGAAGAAAATAGTTCTTTAAAAATTATAATGGAGCAGATGGAAGCCAATGACTTTCTGGGAAACCAAAGAAATTATAAAACAAAACCAAAAGAATGAAAAACAACTGACCTGGAAAATAGATTGAAGAGAGACAATTTAAAAATTACTTGTCTACCTGAAAAACATGATCAAAAAAAGAGCCTAGAAATAATCTTCCAAGAAATTATCAAGGAAAACTGTCCAAATATTCTAATACCAGAGGGTAAAATAGAAATGGAAAGAATTTACTGATCATCTTCTGAAAGAGATCTCAAAAGGAAAACTCCTAGGAGTATTGTAACCAAATTCCAGAGTTTCCAGGTCAAAGAGAAAATATTACAAGCATCCAAAAAAAAAAAAAAAAAACAATTCAAGTATTGTGGAAATATAATCAGGATAACACAGGATTTAGCAGCTTCTACACTAAGGGATCCAAGGGCTTGGAATATTATATTCCAGAAGTCAAAGGAGATCAGATTAAAACCAAGAACTACCTACCCAGAAAAACTGAGTATAATACTTCAGGGGAAAATGAAATTTCAATGAAGTAAAGGACTTCCAAGCATTCTTCTTGAAAAGATCAGAACTGAATAGAAAATTTGATTTTCAGATACAAGAACCAAGAGAAACATGAAAAGGTAACAGAAAAGAGAAGTCTTAAGGAAGTCATTAAAGTTGAATTGTTTACTTCCCTACATGGAAAAATGTTATTTGTAACTCATGTGAACTTTTTCAGTATTAGGATAGTTAGAGAGAATATATATATTCTCTCTCTCTCTGTGTATATACATATACATACACACATAAATATACAAGTATATGATGTGTATATATGTGTGTGTATGTATGTACATAAGTATGTATGGATATGTATGTATGTGTATCTTATATATGTATGTATGTGTGTATGTGTACATGGGTGTATGTGTGCATATGTGTGTATGTATACACACATAGAGGGCACAGGGTGAGCTGAATATGAAGGGACAATACCTAAAAAATAAAATTTTCTATTGAGTGAAATGTACTAGGAGTAAGAGGAAAGGGAGAGGTAGAATGTAGCAAATCATCTCACATAAAAGAGGCAAGAAAGGGCTTTTATAATGGAGGGGAAGAGGGGGAAGATGAAAGGAAATAAGTTAGCCTTCCTCTTATGAGATCTGGCTTAAGGAGGGGATAACACAGACTCAGTTGAATATGGAAATCTATTTTACCTTGCAGGAACACAAGGGGGAAGGAGATAGGAGAGGGAAGATAATGGAGGGACAGCAAATTGGGGAAAGGGATAATCTGAAGCAAACATTATTGTGGAAGGACAGGTCAAAGGACAGAATAGAACAAATGGACGGTAGGGTAGGACAGAGGGAAATGTGGTTAGTCTTTCACAACATAACTATTATGGAAGTGCTTTGCATTGTTACATATGTATGACCTATATTGAATTGCTTGTTTTCTCAACGAGGATGGGTGGGGAGGGAGGAAGGGAGAGAAAATGGAATTCAAAGTTTTAATAATGAATGATAAAAAATTGTTTTAGCATGCCACTGGAAAATAAGGTGTACAGGCAATGGCATATAGAAATCAGTTTTGCCCTA
Source organism: Bettongia penicillata ogilbyi (assembly GCA_023548195.1). Lineage (NCBI taxonomy): Eukaryota > Metazoa > Chordata > Mammalia > Diprotodontia > Potoroidae > Bettongia > Bettongia penicillata. The sequence continues at coordinate 817,157 of JAJHZJ010000032.1, read as the reverse complement.
CTAGAAAACAGAGGGGAAGGAGAATTTAAGAGGGGGGTAATAAAAGGAGGATAAAGTGGAAGAAGAGATGGATGGGGTACAAGCTGTCCTGGGGTGAGGGGGGCAGAGATGGGGAGAAAACTTTGAGTTCAAATTCTTGTGTAAGTGAATGTTGAGAACTGAAAAATAAATACATTATATAGTAAAATAAAAAGGAAATTCAAAAGGGGGAAGGGGAAGTCAGGGAGAAAGATTTCAAGCACAGGGTCATGGAGAAATTCTAAGGAGTCCCTTTTGCTCCACCTGTCTAACTTGATTTTCAAAATCCTTTTTGAGCTCTTCCATGGCCTGAGCCCATTGAATATTTATTTCAGATGTTTTGGATACAGAAGCCTTGACTTCTATCTTTACCTGATGGTAAGCATTGCTCTTCCTCATCTGAAAGGAAAGGAGGAAATATCTGTTCACCAAGAAAGTAACCTTCTATGGTCTTACTTTTTTTCCCTTTTCTGGGCATTTTCCCAGCCAGTTACTTGACTTCTGAGATTCCTCTCCACACCCACCTAGATCCACCCAGCTAGTGCTTGGGGTCTGAGATTCAAATACTGCTTCCCAGCCTCAGGGCTTTCAATGGGGGCAGGACTGCTATTCAGTATGAGATTAAATTCAAGTGCTCAGGTGGGCTCACCTCACAGGGCTCAGTTCCTTCAGGGGGTTTATGTGGAGACCTTCAGTAATGGATCCGAGCCCCTGCTTGCTTTGGGAGCCCCTGTCTGCTGCTGCCTCCGCTGCCCCCTGAGGGGGCCTAAGTTATGGGGACACCCCACTCCCCTCTTGGCAATCCAAACTGGCTCTCTCACTAACCTTTAGCGTCCGTGGGTGGATGGACCTGTGCGGCCACTGGAGATTTTGTCCCTGAAGCCTGCTCAGATCTGCTCCTCTCAGTGCCTGCGTGGCCAAGGCAGGGCTGGGCTCTGCTCCGGGTCTAGTGCGCGATGGACCTTTCGTGTCGGTTTTTCAGGTCTCTCTGGAACAGAAATCTCCTCCACTCCGTTGTTGTGCAGCTTCCACTGCTCCAGAATTTGTTGGGAGTTCCTCTTTACAGGTATTTTATGGGCTGTGGTTTAGGAGCTAGCATATGTGAGTCTTTCTACTCCGCCATCTTGGCTCCTCCCCCTAAGGAGTCCCTTTTGGTAGGAGGCACCAAGCAACAGCTGTTAAGAGATGACTGGCCTGGATGCCCTCCTTAAATAAAGGTTCAGAGAGGAACCACCTGAGCAAAGCTTCCTGATTCTTTCATAGTATGACAACTTCACAAACATACCCATTAATGCACCACAAATTCAGAGTCCTTTGTCATTATTTAGTGATTTTTTCAGTCCTGTCTGACTCTTCATGACATCTTTTGGGGTTTTCTCAGCAAAGATACTAGAGTGGTTTGCCATTTTCTTCTCCCTCTCATTTTACAGATGAGAAAACTGAGGCAAACAGGGGTAAGTTACTTGCCCAGAGTCACTCAGTTAGGAAGTGTCTAGGACTGGATTTGAACTAAGAGGAGTGAGTCTTTCTGACTCCAGGTCCAGCATTCTATCCACTGTACCACCTAGCTGCCTGAAGTCCTTTAACACATAATAATTCATTATTAATGTGAATAGTTGAAGATTCATTGAAGATTTTAATTGATTGTATAAATGAAAAGACTATTGAATTGGGGTATTTTCCACTGGGTTAATGAGTTAAACCCTCAAATTTCACATAGGAATAATAAATTCAAAACTTTTTTATTAATGGGAATTATTTATGTCATTTCAAAGTTACTGCAAATCTTGAATTTGTGGTTTCTAAATGAATGCATTTTCATGGTACTGAGTTTCAAGTATATGTTGCTGAATAAAAATCACTGGGTGTGCCTGGATCAGCAGTAACCAACGTTGTTCTGTTTCTATTCATTTATTCTTTTGTTAAAATAATCAACTTAAAATCTTCTTCCAAGGAGCAGTTTCCTTAAAAAGAAATGTTTAGGGATAGTTGCTTTGAAACAAATCTTCGAACTACACTGTCTTCTCAGCAAACATAAAACATAGAATTAAAGAATCTCAGAGTTAGAAGACCTCAGAAGTCTTCTGATCCAACCCAGTCACTACACAGAAATCCTTGTAAGAATTATACTTCTGGTTGGATTCATGTTTGCATTGTTTTGTTTGGTTATTTTATGGGAATAGTGTTAAAAGTTGCATTAACCTAAAATGTTGCTAGAGATCATTAAGGCAACTGGAGCTATCAGGCTAATCAGTTAGCAATCCCAGAATTTATTGAGCATCTGCCACATTCAACACTGCGGCAGAGAATATCAGGAGCACAACAGAAGAAAAAAGCATAGTGTTTCTTCTCAAGGAGCTTAAAATTTTATTTAGCATCTTATTTTCCCCAGTTGCATGTAAAAACAATTTTTAACATTTGTTTTTAAAACAAATTTGAATTTCAAATTATCTCACTCCCTTATTCCTACCCCCATTGAGAAGGCAAGCAATTTGATGTTAGCATGTGTAGTCATGTAAAACATATCCATAAGAGTCATATTGTGAAAGAAATCATAGATAAGAAAAGTCTTTTTTTTTAAAGTATGCTTCAATCTGTATTCAGACATCATCAGTTCTTTCTCTGGGGATGGATAGCATAAGTCCTTCAGAGTTGTTCTGGATAGCTGTATTACTGAGAATAGCTAAGTCATTCAAAGCTCATCATCTTACAGTACTGCTGTTACATTGTACCCAGTACATTTCACTTTGCAACAGCCCATGCAAGTCTTCCCAGGTTTTCCTGAGAGCATCCTGCTTATCATTTCTTATATTACAATAGTATTCCATCATAATCACATACCACAACTTGTTCAGTCATTCCCTAGTTGATAGTAATCCCCTCAATTTCTAATTCTTTATGTCCAGAAAAAAGCTGCTATGAATATTTTTTTACATATAGGCCTTTTTCCTTTTTTGTTTTTTATCTCTTTTGGGATATAGACCTAGTAGTGGTATCATTAGGTCAAACAGTATGCATGGCTTTACAACCTTTTGGACATCGCTTCAAATTGCTCAACAGAATGGTTGAATCAGTTCACAACTCCACCAAGTGCATTAATGTTTCCTTTTTCCTCTTTCCCTCCCCTAACATTTGTCATTTACCTTTTCTGTCCTATTAGCCAATCTAATAGGTATGAGATAGTATCTCAGAATTGTTTTGATTTGCATTTCTCCAATCAATAGTGAGTTAAAATATTTTTCATATGACTATAGATAGCTTTGATTACTTCATATGAAAATTGATATCTTTTGATTAATATGGTTCTTATCTAATCAAATGGTTCTAATTTTTATAATTTTTACTCAGTTGTCTGTAAGTTTGAGAAATGAGGCCTTTATCGGAGAAACCTGTTTCAAAATTTTTTTCACAGTAACCATGGCTAACTGTATTTCCCTCCAACCTATTCCTTCTACCCCTGTTTATACTATTCTTTATCTTCTTTCACCCTGTCCCTCCTCGAAAGTATTTTGCTTCTGATTACCACCTCCCCCAATCTGCGCCCCACTTCTATCAACTGTTCCCTTCTCTTATCCCCTTCTCCTACTTTCCTACATGGTAAAATAGATTTCTATACCCAATTGCATGTGTATGTTATTCCTTTTTTGAGCCAATTCTGATGAGAGTAAGGTTCACTCACTCCCCTCTCTTCCCCTCCACTATAAAAGCTTTTTCTTGCCCCTTATATGTGAAATAATTGACCTCTGTTTCTTTTTCCCAGTACATTCCTCTCGGCCCTTAATTTTATTTTTTAGATATCCTACTTTCATATTCAACTCACACCTGTGCCCTCTGTCTAAATATATTCCTAACTACCCTTTCCTGCTCACCTTCCAAGTTGTCTTGGCCTAGAAACTCTTTTTCACTCCATCTTTTTGTGAGTTCTGCTGCTCTAGAATTTGTTTCGAGTCATTTTTAAAGTTATTTGAAGGGATTTGGGGAAGAGTTTAGACAAGCCTGCCTTTACTCAGCCATCTTGGTTCCACCTCCCAGAGCTTAAAATTTTAGTTGAGAAGATGAGTCTAATTCACATGGACCTTACAAAAAAGCATGTGTAATTCATGCAATAAAATGAGTGATATAGAGAAAAATCTATATTCAGAGGAATGAAGAAGACAGTCTACAAGATAGTCCAAAAGTCTTAATGTGGGTTTAAGCTATTAAAACTTAAAATTGCACTAAGATTTTTGGCTCACCATATATATTTTGTGAAGAATGCATAAAATCCAAAGGAACTTCAAAAAATAAAAATTATTAGCTTTCTTCTATATGAGACTTTTAAAAATATAGATTGGAAAGTTTATTACTGGTCATTACCAACTTAATCTAACCCCAAGAACTAATTGGACTTAAAGAATTGGAATATTAAATTATACCAAAAGCTCATACAGATCAATATCTATCACTTACTATGACACCAAGAGATGATTTGTGAAACAATACATTCAGAGATATGTTATAAATAGCCCTGGCTTCTCTTAATCATTTTGTCATGGACCTATTAGCCATGAATCTCTTTAATCCTCCTTTAGTATTTAATGTTTTAAATATGTACTGCATCTTGAGGTAAATAATTTCATAAGTTTAATACTCAGTATATAACATACAAATTCCTTTTATTCATTCTATCAAGCTTCAACAAGTATTACCTTCATTCTTCTAGTCTGGAATTTGATGATTAAGTCCATATTCACCCTATTCTTAACCTTCATATGTTTTATAAATACCCCCTTAATCATCTTTCTCCTTAGTTTTTTCTTTCCAGACTGGAATCCTATTACATGATTCTCTTAAGGCACCTTTTATTCCCACCCCTTCCCCCATTTTCCTTTGTTATTTCAGTTGCCTTTCTCTGGAATTTCTCCAGCTTCCTCATGTCCTTTCTGAGAGGCCTCCTCAAACAGTATATATTATTCCATTGACAGACACACCATGGCTCTGTACAAGAATAAAACAAAATTTTCCCTATATCCTCCCTGATAATGTTGAGTCTTATATGGAAATTTTAGAGGCACTACATAGTGTATTCTCTCCTGAAATATCTTTTCTATATAATAATTAATAACACAGATCTCATCATCTTATAAGTTGAGTTTTGGTCATCCATGTTTCTTGTTTCCCACACTGATTGCTCCAATATCATCTCCTCAAAGGTTCCATTAAAGTCTCCCTCTGATGCCTCAATATGGTGTGCGCATGAACCTGACTTCTTAAAGTCTGTTTGCCAGAAGAACACAAACTTTGGCAAGATATGCCAAACTAGACAGGGCAGGCATCTGTCCTCCAAATTGCTGCCTAGCCAAAGACAGAGAGACCCATCACTAAAAAGTTAATGACTAGGGAATGAATCTTTTTTTTTGGGGGGGGACATTGCATCTCATGAAGACCATCTATGGAATCACAGAGAAATTGGCAAAGGGTGTATCTACACAGATGAAAAACATATCTTAGCATAATATAAGGCAACTAAATGGCATAATGGATAGAGTCTTGAGCTTGGAGTCAGAAAGACCTGAATTCAAATCCAGCCTCAGATATTTACTAGTTGTGTGACTCTGGGCAAGTTATAACCACTGTTTGCCTCAGTTTCCTCATCTGCAAAATGGGGAGATTAATAGCACTTACCTTGCAGAATTGTTTAGAGGATCAAATGAATTAATAACTGTAAAGCACCTAGCACAGTACCTGATATAATAGGTGCTCTGATTCAATTGAAACAATGTATTCTAGTAAAAAGAGTGGTGGATTTGGAGAACCTGACCTCTTCCACTTGCTACCTATGTGACCTTGGAAAAATCATTTCACTTCTCTAGGCCTTACTTACCTCATCTGTAAAATGAAGTTGAACTAAATGACCATTCTCAGTTTTGAATCTGAGATTCAATATAAAACCACCTTAGTATCTTCCCCCATAATGAAACACTGACCAGCACAAGATTTCACCACCTGAAGATGTCCATAAATTTTACTTGAAAAAATACACCTAATCTGGCACTGTGAAAGAGTTATCACACTGCAAAGGAAGATAAATTAGCATTGTACAAATTGATTTGTAAGATTGTATATGTGAATATGTGTGTGTATTTTCTTCTTTTTCTCTTATCTTTAAAATGAAACAGAATGAATGACACTAGAAGTAATCTCTCTTAAGCATCATATCAGGCAAGAAAATTGAAGAGCATTTGCTGCAGATGGCAAAGCGTCATATTCATGCCCCAAAAATGTTACTATTGCTCAGTCTGTGTGGGATTTGCATAACATTAACAATAGGCAGGGTGTTTCCTTGAACCCCAGGGCCTTACATGTAAATGCAAGCCCACATAATCTCCCTTCATATATCCACCTTATTTAAGTCTCCCATTTGGAATCGCCCACTCCACACCCAAACTCTCACAGAGAAAGATCTATAACTTAAAGGGCTATCTTTGTAGGTAATCAGGTGTGTAAGATTGTTGTACAGGCAGAGACAAGGGGCTGTGCCAAAGTCATTCGTTCTTCTTCAGGTAAATACCCCGCCTATTTTGGCAACCTTGTCTTCAAGCCTTGTTTGGTTTGGCTGCTGGGATGACTGAGAAAAAGAAATGAAAAAAAGTCTCCTCTTTTCCCATCATCAGAAAAGAACAAGACACTTGGCAACTTCACCTTTAAATTATCATTTTCTGGCTAGGACTCCATCTTGTAATCTGTGTAGCAAATGCTGAATTCATGGTTGATCAACTCATTACTCCCACTAGATTCAAGCTAAGATCCCCCAGACCTATTTGACATTGAAATAAATAATAGCCATTTCATGAAATGGTAGCTGATGGCCTGCATGAAAGAGGGATCTAGGTAAGCTCCCTAAAGAAAGCTAACAACTCACAGAATTACACAATCTTGGAATTAGAAAGCATCTCAGACATCATCTAATTCTACCTATATCTGAATAAGCATCTTTACTACAAGGAATCATCTACCTTTGGTTGAGAGATTTCCACTTAATAAGATTTTCTTGAGTCAGACCCTTCTAATTTTAGATAGTTCTAATTATTAGGAAGATCTTTCCCCCTTCTTATCAAGTCTAAATTTGTCTCTTTAGAACTTATCTCCATTTTCTATTAATTCTTCCCTTTTAGAGCAAACAGAACAACTCAATTCCTCTATGTTATAGCCCTTCAGATACTTTAAGAGAGCTATTTCTTACCATCACAGAGAGAAAGTCTTCTCTTCTTCAATTTAAACAGCTGATTTCCTTCACTTGACTCTCATACATCACAATCTTGAGAACCTTCACCATCCATGTTTCCCTCCTCTAGATGCTCTTGAAAGTTTATGTCCAAATCTTATTTTTAACTGGTCATATGATTTCAGGGATAGAGAATATACCCACTGAGTAAAATCCCTTTGCATATTAAGATCTTCCTCCCCTCTATTCTGTAACTTAAAGCCTTTGGGAGTTTTGTGATACTTGCTGAAGGTCACACAGTCAGTTGGTGTGAGGTGAAACTTGGATCTAGATATTTCAGACTTAAAGGTTAGTTCTCTACTCACACTACCCCACCACTTCTCATAGAACTAAGTATTTGGATGCAAAATCTTTCACTGGCTCTTCTCAAAATCAACTGTAGTTTCTCATTAGGTATTAGGAGAAGCAGATGACCTCAATGACCAAATGGATATTTGCATGGTAGCCTGTAAGTTAAATGATACTTTTTTCCCCTCATAAGTGTAGGCTGTGTAAGAGTAGTGTTGTGTTTTAAAGGTAAAGCTTCATTTTTTTCAGCTTGCAATCTGACCCTAAGTGCCAGGTTGAGACCAAAATTATAGTAGTGTCATTTTTTAAATTTTGATTAGGATTTTTTTGCTGCAGCCTTATTTCCTTTAGACTTCAACTGATTTCTTTCAGGTTAAGGGAATACGTACCATTTATTTAAAATTGACTGAACTACTTGAACAGAATTTAAAATGGAACATACATCAAACTTATTTTCCTGTCTAAAAAAAAAATCTGAGCCTTTAAAGTTTTCTGGTTGGTATGGAAACAAGTCAAAATGTTTATGTCACATGGAGGGAAGTAACTCCTGTGTAATTTAAAAGTGAACTGAAAATACTGATGAAAGATTTTGCCTGTGTAGTAGTGTGACTGAAAATATATGCCTTGTCAATTGTAAAATAATAATAATAGCAGTAATAGTTAAACTAAACCAAACCAAAGCTGAAAAAGGAAAGCGCTCTAACAATGGAGTAAGGGATATATGATCCCCCTGGTTTTCATCCACTATAATTTGCCTATCCAGTTTTAGCTTGAATCAACTTATTCCTCTATAAACCCTTCACAATTTACAGGAATACAACTAACCATTATTTTTGTCCAGAAGTATGTATTTATTCCAGAACTTATTAAAGGATATAATGGGTTTGATATAAAAGTTACATTCTATTCAGGAAAGGTCATTTTATTCAGCTGCTCTCCCTCCCTGAAACTATAGAATTATAGGCAAAAAAACTATATTTCATACTAATCTAATACATGTCATCCAAGGGACTCAGATTCATTTCTATTAGCCTACAGGTGATAGCAGAGGGTTTACTTTCTTGTAAACTGAGAAAGCAAAGCAAAAGACAAGTTGAAGAAGTATGTTTCTTTTGCTTTTTGAATTTTTAAAATAAATATTTTATTTATGCTTTTCTAAAACAAGGTATGTGCCATTCTACACCTGTAAGCCATTACTTTTCTTTTAACATACTTAAAGAAATCTTTCAAAAATCTCCAGAATGTAGAGAAGCAGAGGTGAGTGGGAAAAATGCAATACACCAGACCATTCTGCATGCTGCAATTAGAGATTCCATATCCTGGCAGGGAACAGAGATTTGGACATAGGCAGATATGCAGTTATACAAAATGATGGCAAAAAGCAGAAGGCCCTGAAGTAATAAGATTGATATTTCCTGGGGTGGACATGTGTCACCAGGACATTGGTTGTTTCTCAAGGTGTACAATGAAGAAGATGTTAACTTCTGTTCCCAATGTCTTTGGTTCCTGTGGTTGTTCAAATCTCATCCAGGCTTCTTAACTTATTCTGGAATAATCTTAAGGCAGCAGGAAATCTAAAGCAATTCTGAAAGACCAGGTCCCATTATAAATGTCAAAAACATGACAACACCGAGGATTAGAAAATGTCAATGGGTCTCTTCAAAGCTTATACCTAGCATGGAGAGAAAACCAAAGATTTCTGTTGCTTTTTTAAAGATTCTACTTTTCAATAAATTAGTTATGGAATAATGCACTTAGAAATAAGAGAGATAGATGATAGATAGATAGATAGATAGATAGATAGATAGATAGATAGATAGATAGATAGATAGATGAGATGAGATGATAGATAATGTGATAGGAAGACTCATCTTCCTGAGTTCAAAACTGGCCTCGGACACTACCTAGCTGTGTAACCCTGGGCAAGTCACTTGACTCTGTTTGCCTTAGTTTCCTCAACTGTAAAAATGAACTGGAAAAGGAATGACAGACCATTCAAATATCTTTGCCAAGAAATCCCCAAATGGGGTCATGAAGAGTTAGATACAAGTAGAAAACGACTGAACAATGCCTATAGCACCTATCTCACAGGGTTGTTGTAATTCTGAAATGAGATAATATCTGTGAACTATTCTGAAAATATTAAAGCTATATATAAATGCCAGCTATTTAGTTGTTGTAATTTTTACAACTATACTTCAATAAATATTAATTAAGCACTTATTTGGTCACAGGAGCATATATTTAGAGGTAAATGGAACCTTAGAGTTTATTGAGTCCAATTGTTCCATTTTATAGATGAGAAAATCGAAAGTTAAGTGACTAGTCCAAAGTCACACCAGTGTCAAAGGTGGGATTTGAACCCAGATTCTTTGACTCCAAATCTAATACTCTTGTCCACTATGCCATGACACCTCTAGCATGGTGACACACACTGTGTTAGGCTCTGAAGAAACAAACACAAGAAAAGGAACAACTCCTCTCCTGAAAAGAGCTTAAAGGGAGTTCTTAAAGGGAGAAAAATAACCTGTATACAGATCAGTAAATTAAAAATGTGAACAAAATAAATTCAAAGCAATTTTTTAGATTGAGGAAGGAATAGAAAACAAGACCATCAACAAATTACATTATTCCAACATGTTGTAAGTGGAGGAGAAAAACTCTGATATGGAGAATTTAAGAAGTTATTCTGTCATCCAGTGGCTAGGTCTACTGAGTCAGCAAACTCCCAGGCATCTGAAGTCATTTGTTGGATTCTCCTTGTCTGTAAATTCAGACTTGCTTTTGTTAACAAGGGTGAACAATCACACCAAATATTATCAAATTCATACTATTCATATGGCCATTTTAATTTATTCCCAAGTGATGTGAAGTCACAGCGGTAAAACTAACTTTAACTCTGTCTCTAGACAGAGAATCGATGATATTATTACTGGGAAGAAACTGCAACTTTTCCAACTTCCCAGAGACATGCTCTACTCACTTGACCACATTGCCTCATCTAAAATATTCTGTACATGAATTATTTTTTTAAATCACTCAAGAGTTTGGTTACACTGAATTCCAATTTTTGCTGGCTGCTCCACTTTGCAAACACTAGCTGCCAAATATGCATAAAGTGTCTATTGAGAAGTTTATAGCTTCACTGGGAGATTAAAAGAAGTAGAGTACTTTCCAAGCAAGGAGATCACATCCCTTGCCAGAAAGGAACATATCCAACTCCTACAGATGTCATGGTGAAATAGATTTTCAAAGGAGATATGGTGTTCCAAAATTTGTCACTGATTAAGCAGGCAAGGATGAAGGCACCATTTAAAAAGAACCAGTGAATTGAGATGCATCACAAAAGTAGCCTCAAAAAAAAAAATCTGTTGCCTTGATTTAATGTCCATTCAACTCAATAAATAGAGTCACCCATCAGTCTATGAATTGATTAAAGATGTGAATGACCAGCACTTTCATATGATCCAATCTGGAACATAGCAACAAACAATGAGGAATCACAAAACTTATAGTAGAATTCCAGTTTAAATTTTGGGCTTTCAAACAAAAATATTAGGTTGGGCCCCTCTTGTCAACTGGAAAATAAATATCTTCAGGGGTAAAGGATTCTATCTTTTTCCAGGGCACCTAAAGGGCTGTCTGGTATTTATGCCAGGGCTAAGTGTGATGATAACGAGACATACTTTTAAACCAACATGCCAGAAGTTATAAAGTATTAATTAAGCATCACCTTTCAAAGTAATCACTTGAGAACTTACGTACTTACTTCAATAATTCTCAGATGATTTTTGGAACCCCCTCATCTCTGAAATTGCCTTTAAAAGTGAATTTGCATGCTGGGATAGAAAATTGTTCCATTATTTTATAGCCACACCTTGTATGTAGGGGTGGAGAGGGTGGGAGTTTAACCAAAGATAGTTCATGGTATTTTACTTACCTGACATGGCTACAAAAGATTTGAGAAATATTTCTAAAATGAAATAAATCTTCAAAGGATAAAAGTATGCCACCCCTGAATTAGACCCTTTTGCTCTAGAGTAAACAAGAATTGAAGTATGCCATGAGGCCTCTGAAGACAATCCTCAGAAAGAAGTCTTGAATTTCCAATGATGGTGCCCCAAACTGAGAGTATTTTCTTCAGGGAAGACATTATGAAATATGTCTTAAGTATTGACTGTCTCTTTATAAAAGGTTTCTCACCTCCCAAGGTGACATCTCTAAAGGGGAAAATACTCAGAAACAGAAACAATACCTTATGATCATGTATGAACATGCAAAACCTTGAACTCTGCTCATCTAACTCCTAGGCTCTTCCATTCTACCACTGGCCAAAACACTTTGAATTATTTAGTTCCTACATGATCCAATCTTACCCTCAATTTTGAACACTTCCTTTTGACCACAACTCTCAAAATTACTTTATATTTATAGCATTCATAGTTTCTATTTACTTTTCTGTATATCTTATACAGAAAAATTATATCTTCCCATTCTTCAGTAGAATGTAAGCCTTTTGAGAGCAGATATTGTTTTCATATTTGCTTTTGTATCCCTGGGACATCCTTCTTCAACTGAACATTCCTATCTTTGGTTATATTAGTGCAAGAGGTTCCATCATCATTTTCTTGTAGAATTGCTTAGAGTCATGCATTTAAAGTGCTTCCAAAACTTCTTTCAGTTGTAGCTGAGGAGTTACTCTTCATCTATCCAAAGAGAAGAGTTAGCTATCCAAAAACCTATCAACCTCTTCTCTTCAGAGAAGCTGAGGGCTACTGGAATGGAATGAAGTACCTATTGCCAATGTATAGAGGGGCACCTAGGTAGCACAATGAATAGTGCACTGGGCTTGGGATCAGGAAGCCTCACTTTCATTAGTTCAAATCCAGCCTCAGAAACTTATTAGCTGTGTGATCCTGGACAAATAAAAAGCTAGTTTGCCTCAGTTTCCTCATCCGTAAATTGATCTGGAGAAGGAAATGGCAAACCACTCCAGTATCTTTGCTGAACAGTGTCATGAAGATTTAGACATGACTGAAACAAATCAACAACAAAACGACATCACTACTTGGTCTTAAATTAATACTGTTTACATGGAAGTTACCATTCTCATGTTCTTGTGACCAGAAAGATCAAGATACTGAACTCTCTGTCTCTGCCTCTCTTTGTCTCTCTCTCTCTCTCTCTCTCTCTCTCTCTCTCTCTCTCTCTCTCTCTCTCTCTCTCTCTCTCTCTCTCTCTCTCTCTCAGTGTCTATCTCTCCCTTTAAGTTCAAATTTATCCTATTGTTAAAGCTTTACTCACTAAAATTGCTTAGCACACTTTGATTCTCTGTATTGGACTGGAGCTAATCTTTTCCATCCAGGAATCCCAACAATACTTTGGCAACTGATGACACAAACTTCTAAAATGAAATTTAAAATGGAAGCAACTCTTTTTTTAATCTTTAGAAAGCAACAGAGGGAAGCACTTAGAGGTATTTGACAATATTGATTTCCAAGAACAACTTCTCAGATAACCCTCATATGGGGTAAACTATTCTCTTTTTTTTAAAGGATATATTTTAATCCATTTCCTAAAGGATGAAAATACATCTTTTCTTCTCTGCCTGACTGGAAAAGGACTTAGCTGTTCTCTGTCAGAAAAGTATATACAGCAGTAGTGAGTATGCCAGCACGCCAGTGGTTTAAGTATGAGAGCTTCTCCTTAGGGTATACATTACAGAAACTCTATGCATGTCTGTTTACTTTCTCTTTTTAACATCCTAGAGAATATGGCCATAGTTCTAGAATGGGCCCCAGAGACTATCTAGTCTAACCTCCTCATTTTACAATTAAGAAAACTGGAAGCCAAGGACATTGAGTGACTGATTTGCCTAAGGTCACTTGACTAATAAGTGTCTGAAGAAGGATTTAGCCCCAGTTCCCTTAATTCTGGAGTCAATGCTCTTTCATCTATATCATACTGCTCTTCTCTGTGTTCTACCATCTTTACTTAGGTAGTATTTTGATCTGGATAGAGTACTTAACCCGGAGTCATGAAGATCTAGGTTGAATTCTCAACCTCTACCTGCCACATCCTAGTTGTTTAACCTTAGACAAGTCTCATTTCTTTAGCCTCATCTGTAAAATGGGAGTATAACCCTGTTGTACTCATCTCATAGGGTTTTTGTGAATTCAAATATAATAATGTATATAAAATACTTTGTAAATCTTAAATCGCTACACAAATATCATCTAATTGTAGTGATGCCTTGAGAAATATATCCCAAAATGTATGCACATACTGGATATTTTGTAGAGAAACTCTGGGAGGTCATGTGCATTGGAGACTGGGGTTTGAGGAGTTCTGGGAAAGAGACAGAAGATAAGAGAGCTGCGGTGTTTAAAAGGACTAGAAGTATTCTCCCTCTTGAGAAAGACAGCAGCAGTACTTCCAATTTGTTTGCCCTCTGTGGCTCCCATCCAGAAGAATTATGAGAAACACTGCTTTTAGAGAAACATCCTCTGGTCTACTTCAGATGGGATCTGATTAGGTTAAGATGCTCCCCTCAGGCAGCCCTTGTCACAGAGGTTGCCAGCCAAAGGGGTAGACACTGATCAACTGCACCCCCCCTACTTCCTGCTCTGGAGAGTCATAAACTCACCAGCTACCATATTTCCATTGTCTGTGCTTAGCACTTCCCCTTGACACTGTGTGTTCTGTTGACTTCACTTCTTCACTTTATGTTCTTATTCATTTTCCCTGATATTAAAATTAATGTAGCATGCTCACCTGGATTATGTGAGTATGTGGAGAAGCACCAGATGTGAGAATACAGAACTCATCTGAAATAAACAAAAGACAACTTCCAGTACTCAGAATGGAAACCAGACCCAGGCAGAGAAGGGGGCAGTCAAACAATGGACTCCCCTTGGAATTTATCAAGCCCTGAATTTAGCAAAGACTTTCTAAACAGGTCCTAAACAAGGACCAGAGAGGATGGTTTCTAATCTATTACTGGAAGTCATAAATTTCTCCTAGAAAGTACATATATATATGCATATATAATACATATATAACAAGAGTTGGCATATCACTTTAAGGTTTGCAAAGCCCTTCACACACATCATCTCATTTGATTTTCATAGCACTATAATACTGCCAATTTTACAGATGAGGAAAGGGAAGCTGAGAGGCTAAGTGACTTTCCAACAGTCACACAGCTGATTTCCCAACCAGCACTCTATTCATTGTACCACTTAGTTGTGCGTGTGTGTACATCTATATGAATGTATATTATTATTCCTCAATAATAATAGCCAATGCAAAAGAGTCTTAGAGAAGAGGGTTCTTTACCTTGGTCCCTTTTCTCTCCAACCCTTCCTATTGTATGATGTTCCATCTGTGTCATTCTTCCACAATTTGTTGTTTTTCAGTCATTTCAGTTATATCTGATCCTTGCTGACCCCAATGGGATTTTCTTAGCATAGATATTAAAGTAGTTTGCTCTTTCCTTCGCCATCTCATTTTATATATGAGGAAAATGAGGCTAACAGGGTTAAGTGACTTTCCCAAGACGACACAGTTAGTAAGTGGTTGAGAATGGATTTCAACTCAGGAAGAACTGACTCCAGGTCTAGCACTCTATCCACTATGCCACCTAGCTTCCCCACAATAGATTTCTGCTATATATTTTTATGACAATGATTTAACATGCTTCATTATGGTGGAAAGAGCACTAGATCTGGAGTCAAAGGCATCAGATTCAAATCTCATCACTGCCACATTACTGAATATGAGTAGTCAGTCAGTCAAGAAGCACTTATCAAGCACCTACTATAGGCAGGCACTATACTAAGCACTAGAGATACAAAGAATGAAAAAAGACAATCCTTTCTTCCAAAGAAACTCACAATCTGATGGGGGAGAAAACATGCAAGTAACTATGACAACCTCTCTGGGCTTCATTTCCTCATCTGCAAAATGTACCAATTGGACTAGATGATCTCCAAGGTCCCTTTTGGCTTTAAAGCTATGATCTTAAGATCAGTCACACATTATGGGTAGAGTTTAAATTATGGTCATAATTCTTTTTTTCATTATTTCACTGACTGGTGAGATTGTGTGTGTGTGAATGTTTGGCTAAATAGTCATTAGAAGAAAGAGAGAGAGTATCAGGGGCAAAAGGGAGCCAGAATGTGAACACTAGTTTACAGATCTAAGGAAGCCATGTAAAAGATTTCAGTGGTGTAGCAAACCTCATTGCATAAGCTCCAGATGTGTCCATAATTCAAGCAGTTTCCTTTGGCACTAAAGATTCCAGCTGCCATTCAATGAATGGGAAGTATAAATATACAAGGTAATTAAGCATCTAAACTAATGTGCCATTAGGCTGAAAAGGAGAAGTTCACACCTCTTTGCTATTCTTTTATCCCTCCTGGCTCCAGATTCAACACTGGGCATGAGTTTACACTGGCAATGCTAAGCTCACAACTAAAAGTGTTAGGAACTATCCTTGTATTAAAGACAGACACTCTAGACTAAGAGGAAATCACTAGTTTTGTCTAGCAGAGTTCATGCCCAGAATGTTGGGTCTGACAAATCATGTTCCCCTTTACCAATTCAGGTCTTCCATTTTTGACTAACCTCTAGGTTAGTCACAAGGGTGACCCTGGCTTCTCAAAAGTGGTGCTGTGGGAGCCCAAGATCCGGCAAATTCTAGTTGTTGGTTACGTATTTCAGTCATGTCTGACTTTTCATGACCCCTTTTGGGGTTTTCTTGGTAAGGATACTAAAATGGTTTGCCATTTCCTTCTCCAGTTCATTTTTTACAGATGAGGAAACTGAAGCAAACAGGGTTAAGTGTCTTGCCCAGGGTCATGCAGTTAGTAAGTATCTTAGGCTGGATTTGAACTCATGAAGACAAGTCCTCCTGATTCGAAGCCCAGTGCTCTATCCACCATACCACCTAGCTGACCCTGGCAAATTCTACCAAGCTGGAAATGCTATAGCCCAATGACAGCTTGTGACAGGTATCTGAGGACCAATCTAGCTACTAGAGAGTTGGCCATTAAATCATAAAGACATTTTTGGTCATTATAAAGTATACAACAAAGAAGCACTTTATCCATTAAGGTTAAAAAGTACAGTTTATCAAGTGGATTTTTTCATTAGGGATGGCACGCAGAGATAGCTGGTATATTCCAACAATTTAATTGTAAAACAAAAACAACACATGATTGTGGTCCCCTTCCTTCCATATCCTTTAAAGATCTGTGTAATTAAATAATATTATGTCAAGCTCTTAATTGAACAAATATTTTAATTTTCTAAAAATTTTAAGATGAGTATTATTTGGTGTTTTAATTCCTCCAGCACTCTTCAATGTATGTGTGCACTCCATGCTCTGCAAACATGCTGTGTGAAAATCCATATTTGACAGAATAACTGTCTCAGATAGAGAGCCACTACCCTAATGTTAGTCTAAAAATTCACACTGAAATAGAGTAACAGTAATATTGTTTTAAAAACACTTTTGAGCAAATAAGTCATTTTGATGATCATAAATACCCAAATTAGCTACAAAGGGCCTATGAAGACACTATCTGTATCCAGAGAAAGAACTGACAAATAGAAGTATGTATAGAGTAATTTTATGAACATGTGTATACCTATTTTGACTAATGGTAGGGTGGAAGAATGGAAGAAAAAAAATTTACGTGATAACTGCTATATATTTGAAAGCAATAGCAAGTTGTGCATGATCTATTTGCATTTCATTGGCAATCATCTCTTTTTATTAAACTATGTTACAGAAATGTTTTACTCCATAAATTAAAAATATATAAATGTTTTTTAAAATTTTAATGGAAATATAGTAGACAGTTACTCACACACTTGGCACATCCACAGTGAGGGAGAAATCCTGCTACCTCTCAAGAAAGTTCTCCACTTTAGGATACCTATAACTATTAGGAATTTTTTGCAAACACTTGTTTCTTTGCCATTTTAGTCTATCTCTCCCACTTCTGACCTTAAAAGCCAAGTAAAACAATTTTAATACTTCTTGCATGTGACAACTCTTCAAATACTTGAAGGAAGCTATCATGTTCAACCAATCTATTAAAGACTTATTATGCGTCAAGACTGCGCTAGTCAATGTAAGAAGGCAAAAGTTCAATCATCCTAACCTTAAAGATTTAACATTCTATTGGAGAAGATGAAGTGTACACATATAAATATATGCAAAATACAAGTTTACAAAATATATGCAAGGAAATTGGGGTTGTAAGAAGAGGTTCTAAGTAGCTAGGGGATTAGGAAAGGCTTCATATATCAGGTGCCTTTTAAGAAAAGTTTTGAAAGAGACTGAGAAATAAAAAAACTGAAGAAGAAGTAAATTCTAGGCATTGCAGAAAGTCTGCACAGAGGCATGGAGACAGAAGATGCTGTGTGACTCATGAGTAACCACAAGAAGGTCAGTATGGCTAGACTGAGGAGTATGAAAAGGCTGCAAAGGTAGATTGGCAATATGTTGTGATGATCTTTAAATGAAAAAAAGTGTCTGGAGGATAATTTGTATTTGACAGGGAATAACTGAGTTTACTGAACAAGGGAGTAACTTGGTCTGACCCACATTTTAGGACTATCACTGGCCACTATGCAGACCATGGACAGAAGGGAGACATGGGGCAGGAAAATCAATCAGGAAGCAATCTCAACAGTTCAGGAAAGAAATGGTGAGGCCTGAATTACAGACTGTGAGTATGCAAAGAAGGGAACAGACATAAAAAGTGCTGTGAAGGTAAAATAAACAAGACCTGATAACTGCTTGAATAAATGGAACAAAGGAGAGTGAGACGTCAAAGATGACTTAAAGCCTGTAAACTTTTGTTAATGGAAGCAAGGTAGTATCTGTAACAAAATGAGGGATGTTCAGGTGAGAGGTGGATTTGGGGGGAAAGATGAATTCCGTCTTGGACATGTTGAATTGATATCTCTCAGACAGCTATAAGACTATCACCTCTCCTGGCTGCTATGCCTCTCTTACTGCAGCCTAAGACTGGAGGGGAGGAGGGAATTCAATTTTATAATAAAATTCTTTTAAGTACATTTCCTGCAATCATTTAAATGTGGTTTGTTATACAAGAAATATTTTGTGTTACTTTTCTGAAATACATGTAGTGAGTTGACAATGTTCTCTCAGGAGAGAAACTAGGTCTCAATAGATATAAATCAGGGAGTCATCAACATAGAAATGATTATTGAACCCTTGGAAACTGATAAAGTAACCAAAAGAACTATATATGTGTGTGTGTGTGTGTATACACATGTAAATATACACCTATGTATTATATATAATTTTGTACGTATATATATTTATGTATGTGTATATATATTTATATATGCATATATAGCCTGCATATGCTACCCCATAATTTTGGGTGTACTCTTTGGCTACCATTGTTATTGGGAGCCCTCGTGTGTGTGTGTGTGTGTGTGTGTACACACTGGTCAGGGATTTCAGTTTTTCCTTTTTATAGTACCTAGCACAGTGCCTGGCACATAATAGGTATTTAATACATGCTTTTTTATTGATTGGTTGAACATGATAGCATATGTATGCATTATATGTATATGCATATACACACTTACACACATATATGGAAGAGGGCTCTGGATAGCACTAGTAGCTAGAGTCATCCAAAATTATGGGGTAGCACATGGAAGATGATCCTGAAAAGAAAACCAAGAAAGAAGATTCAGAAAAGCAGCTGCAAAACTGAATGGCGCCATGAAAATCTAGAGAAGAAAGAATACTAAGGGGAAAGGAAAGTCAATGACATGAAATCCCAGAGAGATCAGGAAAGATGAGGATTGGGAAAAGAACATCAGATCTGGTTATTGAGAGGTTTCTCTGAAGTCTTCCCTTCTACTGGCAAATAATCCCCAGGGTCTTCCAAAAAGTATCATACGGTTTGAACCTTTACCATCTCGGTCACCTTTTCCTGAATTCTTTTCTTCTTACCAATATAATTCTTTAAATACAGCATTTAGAAAAGACCACAATAATCCAAATGCAATCTGACCATAAGAATATCAACTCCCCAGTCTTGGACCCTATGCTTCACAATACAACCTAAGATAAAATTGGCTTCACTGGCTGCATTACAATACTATTTAGGAAAGACATGGATATGTCAAATAGTGTTTCAAAGACAGCTGTCAGGAGAATGAAGGGCCTCAGGAATGTGCCGTAGAATTAGCTGAAAGAAGTGGACATATTTACCTTGGAGAAGAGATTTAGGAAAGGTCTGAGAGCTGTCTGCAAGCATACGAAGCACTATTATGCGGAAGAACTATTAAATTTGCTCTTCTTGGCCCCAATGAGCAAAATGAGGAGAAAGAGTGGAATTTTCCGAGAAATAGAGTTAAGCTTTCAGTAAAGAAAATTTCCTAACAATTAGATCTTTCCATAGACTGCCTTGAATGGCAACAATAATTTCTTTAAATATAATAGTAATAACTAGCATGTGATTTGTAAAGTACCTTACAAATATTATCTTATTTGATCCTTGCATTAAACCTGGGAAGAAGGTCCTATTATTGTCTCCATTTTACAGATGAAGAAACTAAAGCAGACAGATGCTATGTGTGATTTGCTCAGTCACACAGCTGGTAAGTGTATGAGGTCAAATTTGAATACAGATCTCCCTAACTCGAGGCCCAGCACTCTATCCACTGTGCCACAGTTACCTCAAGGCAGTGAGCGCCCTCTCTGTAGAGTTCTTTAAGAAAATTCTGTATTGTCACCTATTAGATAAATTAGTTTACATTCAGTTATCAAAAGAAGTCAGGTCAAAAAGAATGAGCACTAAGGAAATACACACACACGTATACATATATATATACATATGTGTGTGTGGATATAGAGATAAATGATAGATAGATAGATAGACTTGGACATCAAGAAACTATGGCTATCAGGTTCAGTCAAGTGTAGCAGAGTTCAAAATCACATAGTAAGAAATTGAAAGATAAGTGCATCTGAATTGAGGTTAGTAAAGCTGACCTTCTAGAACTTTTTCTAAATATTTATTAAGATGCTTTCTAAGTGGCTAATTTATAAAACATAAATTAAATAAGTGAGATGCAATAAATTCATGTTAAATTTCCCAGGAATACAAATGATGGAATCATAAAAAAAGTTTAATATTCAAAATAATTATAGCTTGAACACAAATGCTATGAGGTTAATCAGTCAGTCAGCTGACATAAGTGCTTACTATATACCAGATACTATACCATGAACTGAGGATATTAAAAAGATAAATATCTCAAGGAGCTCATATTCTAAAGTGAAGAGATGACATACAAATAATTAGGTGCATGTGTGGCATATACAAAAGAGATGGAAAGTAATCTCAGTAGGTAACCCAGTAGCTGTCGAGAAGATTAGGGAAGTCCTCCTGTAGAAATTGGGAAGAGCTTAATCTTGAAGCAAACCAGGGAAAATAAGAAAAGGAAGAGTATTCCAGATAAGGGGAAGAGTTCATGGAAGGAAATAAAGCATAAGGCTGAAAAGGTAATAAAAAGAAGGGCTTTTTTCCACCATGATTTAATATTTTCCCAGTTACACATAAAACAATTTTAAACATTTTTTTATCTTGAACTACAAATTCTCTCTCTCTCTTTCTTCCCTCTCCCTGCCCCCATTAAGAAGGCAAGCAATTTGATATGATTATACACGTGCTGTGATGCAAAACATATTTCCACATTAGTCATGTTGTGAAAGAAAACACAGACCAAAGAAAGCAAAACAAGAAAAATAAAGAATGTAAAGAAAAGTATGCTTCAATCTGCATTCAGACTCCTTCAATTCTTTCTCTGAATATAGAGAACGTTTACCATCATGAGTCCTTCAGAATTGTCTTGGATTGTACCGCTGAGAATAACTAAGTCATTAACAATTGATCACTGCACAATATTGCTGTTACTGTGTACAATGTTCTGGTTCTGCTAATTTCACTTTGTATCAGTTCACATGCAAGTCTTTCCATTTTTTTGAGTGTACCCTGCTTGTCATTTCTCATAGCTACAAAGAACTTTAAACACCAAACAGACTTTATGTTTGATCCTGGAGGAAAAAGGGAACTACTGGAGTCTGTTGATTGGGGGTAAAAGGTCTAACCTGGTTAGGCCTACACTTTAGAAAAATCACTTTAGCAGCTAAGTGAAGGATAGATTAGAGAAAGGAGGTTTGAGATAGGAAGACATCAAAAAGTTACTGCAGAGATCTAATCAAGAGGTGATGAAGGTTTGAAAAAAGTGGTGACAGTGCAAGAAATAACAGTAAAGAGAAGGGTGAACATGCAAGAGATATTGTGAAAATAGAAAAGACAATATTTCTATTTTGCTTAGTGGATAGAGAGCTAGCCTTAAGTCACATTGACCTAGATTCAATTCTTTCTTCTGACACATAAAAGCTATGTGACTTTGGGAAAGTCATTTAACTTTTATGGATCTTAATTTCCTAATTTCTCCGAGTAGGGGATGTGACTCATTAACCTGGAAGGTCCCTTCCAGCCCAAATCTAGGATTCCACAATCTTAAATCATAACCTCTCACTCCCTTGGATAATTCTCTAAAAATCGAAGTTGCAGAACAAGTGACAACCTGAATTAGTAGAGAGAGTTTCCTCATTTGGGAGTTCCCTGTATCATTGAAATCATAAGTCTGGTCCAAAAGTCATAATAAAATAAAAAACATTCTTAGCTTCATAGTATAATTTAGAATATTACTCTCCACAAACACACTCACAGAATCAGAGAATTGAAAAGAAGTGTAACAGTCATCTAGCCCAACCTATATACAAAAAGAATACACACTATGATATACCCTTAATGTGGTATGAGAAGGAATAAACTACTGGAGACAGGCCTTGATGTTTTTGTATTATTATTTTTATTATTAATGTAAAGTGGGAGCTTCAAGCTATAATTCTAATTGGTTTAAGTTTGGGGTTTTGATTTTTTTTAATATAAAGATTGTCTGAAATAGAGGGGGAGAAAACTAGGTGACCTTTCAAGTACCCTTCAAATCCCAGGGGTCTGTGTTCATAGCAGTTTCCACCAATTCCAAAGAGCCTCTCTACTTCCCTTAGAAATAGGTCACCTTTAAATCCTAGCTGGAGTTCCATAAAGGTGGGACTTTTAATAAGTACATATTAACTACTTAACCTGCCATGAACTCATTTTGTTACATTTACTGATAGCTTAAAGATATTTCTGGTAAATCACTTGCTTCTGTATATAAGTATAGATATATTTTGTCAATCCCCATTAACTTCAGTAAAGACTCCAAATCGTACACTTCAACTCAAGAGAATGGAGGTGACCATTTACAATATGTAGGCTGCTTATTACTGTGATAAGGAGACTTCCTATTTTCCCATTGGGAGGTTAGCAGATGTCTCCAGTAAAGTCTGAGTTCCTTCCTTTATGTGTAATTATTGTCACATTATGTCAAGAAGTACCTCTTAAATTTAATCCCTGTGGCATTATGAGATAGGGGTGAGTAATCGAATAGGAGTGGAAACTAGACATGATTTCATTGGTATCAGGAACTACCAAATGAGGAAATTTCCAATGCCAATATACACAAATTGCATGTTCAGCATTTTATAGTCTTAGAAGTTTTCTGAGGCCTTGAAAGGTTAAGTGACTTGCCCAGGGTGATATAGCCAGAATGTGTCAGAGAGAAGACTTGAACCCAGGTCTGTCAGACTCCAAAGTGAATGGGGTCTACTTTGCTCCTTAACCTTCATTGGGGAGAATACTACAACAATAAAATGTTGAAGACATGACCCCTGCCCTTAAGACACTTATACTCTGTAAGATAAATTATATACAATGGGAGGAAAAGGAGGAGAAGGAAGAGAAGAAAGAAGAGGAGGAGGAGGAGGAAGAGGATTAGGAGGAGGAGAAGGAGAAGAAGAAGAGAAAAATGAAGACAAAGAAGAAGGTGAAGGAGGAGGAGATAATAGCCAGCATTTCCATCGCAGTTTAGGTTTGCAGCATGCTTTACATGCTTATTACAATGTTGGGAGTTGGGTGCAGTAATTCTCCTTGTTTTACAGAAGAGGAAACAATCAGAAGAGGTGGAGTGACTTGCCCAGGGTTTGATACAACTGAAACAACACCACAACAATAAACTTCCTGCTTCTAGATCCAGCCCTCTATGCATTTTGAACAAGTGGCCCAAATGTTGGAATGCTGGAATTCTTATACACATATTTAATGGGAAGGATTTTCCTTATAAATGTACTTGCTCCACAGAGAGGCAAAATTAATAAGATTGTGTATTCTGTACAGTATTTCTTATCCAGAAAAATAGAACATCATGATATTTATAAATGCATAAAAGCTTTGCACTTAAAGTTAAAAGAAACCTTGTAGATCATCTGGGTAAACTTCTTGATTTTAAAAAGAGTAACCAAAGGTAAAACAATATTAAATGATTGATCCAAGATGATATATGGAGTTAATGCAAAACCAGGATGCAAACCCAGGTTCAAGGACCTTAAATCCAGCTTTCTTGTCACTACAACCTGATTTCTGGGGTTTTTAAATGATTTGTTACGTTGTGTCATAGACTTCTTTATTTATATTTTAAGGCACCAAATCTCTCCCTAAAACATGTAACTTAAGGATGCATTACAAATAATTCCTGCTCTCTGGATAGGTTGTCTACGGTTTCACAGTAGGGAGAACGTTGAATTTTGAGTCAGAATAACTAGGTTTAAATCCCAGTTCCTCCACTTATGTTTTCCTTTGGGCAAGTCATTTGACATGCTTGGGCCACAACTCTAAAATAAAAGGGAGAGACTAGTTAACATTTAAGGTCTCTTCCAGCTGTAAATCTAGTTTAGTAAAGACGCTAAACTATTTTCCTTAATTTGGCATAAATTCCAAATACGTGGAGAAACAAGGCAAAGCATCACATACCAAAGAAATTAGTACGCATCTCGGGTAATTAAACGTGTCTGGCATCCAGCCCTAAAAAAAACACCTGAGTCAGGCTCTAATTGCTCTAATGTATGTTACTTGTTTCATTACCTGGAGAATCTAGTAGATCTTAGGATAAATTGATAGCTAACCTTATTAAATATTTTGATCTCAGTTGTAAGCATTCGTTTCTTTACCATGCTGTTGCAGAAAATGAACAATACATTTTACTGGAAGTTGAAAAAGTTAATGGGAAAAGGGGTACAGAAGGAAGCTGGGGGAAGGGGTCAAAAGGGACATCAAAGATTCTTGTCCTCACCAGATTTTTTCAATTGTGCAACATAGTCACTCTCATAAAATGTCCAGCCATGTCCTTTCTGAAACAAACCAAACTTTTTTTAAAAAAGGTTAGAAAAATTCTACTTCAACTCTGGATTAAATATGCTGACCTAAAAAAACAGTGGAAATCAAATATCCTCTCCTTCTGTTCCTTTCCTTGGTAAACACAATGGCCTGCCAGATGCTGGTGTGCTCATAGCTGCTGACAAGCACAGGAAGATGTTACTCCTCAGATGCTTTCTCATTTATCCCTTCCTTGCTGTGTTATATATCAGTCAGTTAAAAAGATGGATTTTTTTTTCAAAAGACATTGGAGAGGCCTTCTATTGTAGTGGAAAGTACAGAGTCAGAGGATCTAAGTTCAAATCCTTCCTTTGATGCTGACTGCTTGTGTAATCATGCCTTGTTCAGTTGTTTTCAATTTTGTCCAACTCTTTGTGAACCCATTTGAGGTTTTCTTGGCAAAGATACTAGAGTGGTTTGCTATTTCCTTCTCCACCTCATTTTACAGATGAGGAAACTGAGGCAAACAGGATCAAGTGACTTGGCCAAGGTCACAGAGCTAGTAAGTGTTTGAGGTTGGATTTGAACTCATGTCTTCCTGATTCCAGGCCTGGCATTCTATCCATGGCACTGTCTTGCTGCCCTGTGTGACCTTTGGTAAGTCATTTAACATTTCTGAGCTTGAATTTAGTGATCTGTAAAATGAGAGGGTTGGACTAAAAAGCTTCAGAAATCCATTTCAGCTTTAAGTCTATAATCCTATTAAATATTGAGTTCTTACTACATACATTTATGCTCATTCACTCCCAACAGAAGAGAGTGACAAGAATGAGTTTACTGTGATCCTGCACTAATCTGGGGCACCTTGTGTCACATGAGACCCCAAGACAGCAGTCCACCTCCATGGGAATGGGACCAGTTTACAATACTGGGAAAACAGACTCCAAGAGAATGGTGTAAGAGTCATGGGATCCTGATGGGGAATAAGTCAAGTCATGTAAATCAATGCAGCTGGTGCTTCTTGGGAAGAGGAAATCGGGAGGAACTCCATCCAGCCCCTTGTCAGTGCCTGGGGCAAATCCCTGACTACTCTGTTCTAGTCTTGGTTCTGGAAATGTCAGGGTTCCTTCCTTCTCAGGGGACTCAGCACTGCTTTTTCTACTGGCAAAAGTGACAGTTTGCTTTGGGGCCTTTAACATAGGCTCTTAGAGTTAGAAAAATCTTAGTTAGAAGGAACTTTAAAGATCACCTAACTAGTTCAACACAACACAATATTTAAAAAAAATAACAAAAACAGGCAGAAAATCTTTCAAACTCTGTTAAGAAAGACTATATCCAGGGGGAGGAGCCAAGATAGTGGAGTAGAAAGACACACATATGCTAGCTCCTAACCCACAGCCCATAAAAGACCTGTAAAGAAGAACTCCCAACAAATTCTGGAGCAGCAGAAGCCACAAAACAACAGAGTGGAGGAGATTTCTGTTCCAGAGAGACCTGAAAAACCGACCCCAAAGATCTGTTGCGCACCAGACCCGGAGCAGAGCCCTGCCTTGGCTGCATGGCACCAAGAGGACCAGATCTGAGCAGGCTTCAGCGACAGAATCTCCAGCAGCCACACAGGTCCCTCCACCCACAGGCATCAAAGGTCAGTGAGAGGGTCTTTTTGGCTGGCCAAGAGGGGAGTGGGGTGTCTCCATAACTCAGGCCCCCTCAGGAGGCAGCAGCAGAGGCAGCAGCAGACAGGAGCTCCCAAAGCAGACAGGAGCTCGGATCCACTGTTGAAGATTTCCACATAAACCCCCTGAGGGAATGGAGTCCTGTGTGGCGGGCCTGCCGCTTGAGCAGCTGAACTTAATCTCACACTGAATAGCGAGGGGGGAAGGGGGGTCTCCACCCCCGCAAAGCCCCTAAGGGAACTGAGCCCTGTGGGGTGCCCCTGCCCTGACCAGAACACCTGAATTTAATCTTATACAGAATAGCAGCCCTGCCCCTGCCGAAAGCCCTGAGGCTGGGAAGTAGCATTTGAATCTCAGACCCCAAGTGCTAGCTGGGCAGAATGGGACCTGAGGTGGGGTGTGGAGAGGAAACTCAGAAGTCAAGTAAGTGGCTGAGAAATGCCCAGAAAAGGGGGAAAAAAATAAGATCATAGAAGGTTATTTTCTTGGGGAACAGGTATCTCCCCCCATCCTTTAGGATGAGGAAGAACAAGGCATACTGCCAGAGGAAGTCAAAGGCCCTCCCTCCAAAGGGGACTTAAACTTTACTCAGGCAATAGAAGACCTTAAAAAACAATTTAGCAGCTTATTAAAGGAGAATTAAAAAAACCCTGAGGAAAATAGCAGCTTTAAAAAGAGGCTAACTCAATTGGAAAAAGAGGTCCAAAAAGCCAACGAGGGGAAGGAGGTTTTAAAAAGCAGAATTAGCCAAATGGAAGAGAAGGTTCAAAAACTCACTGAACAAAATAATTCACTGAAAGAGAGAACTGAGTCCAGGGAAAAGAATGCCTATGAGTTAAACTAAGACGTTAGTAAACAAAACCAAATATTAAAAAAAAAATAAAAGATGAGGTGAAAGAACTCATCAGAAAAACATCTGACCTGGAAAATAGATCCAGGAGAAATAATTTAAAAATTATTGGACTACCTGAAAGCCATGATCAAAACAAGAGCCTAGACACTATCTTTCATGAAATTATCAATGAAAACTGCCCTAATGTTATAGAATCAGAGGGCAAAATGGATATTGAAAAAATTCATTGCTCACCCCCTGAAAGAAACCCGATCAGAGAAACTCCTAGGAATATTGTGGCCAAATTTCAGAGTTCCCAGATCAAGGAGAAAATACTGCAAGCAGCTAGAAAGAAACAATTTGAGTACTGTGGAAATACAATCAGGATAACACAGGATCTGGCAGCTTCAACATTAAATGATCAAAGGGCTTGGAGTAGGATATTTCAGAAGTCAAAGGAACTGGGATTGAAGCCAAGAATCACCTACCCAGCAAATCTGAATATAATACTTCAAGGGAAAAAATGGACATTCAGTAACATTAACAAATTTGAAGATTTCATGTTTAGGAAAAGACCAGATCTGTATTTAAAAATTTGATTTCCCAAGATAAGAATCAAGAGAAGCATGAAAAGGTAAACAGGAGGAAAACAAAGAAAAATCATAAAAGACTCTCTAAAGCTGAACTGTTTACATTACTGCATGAAAAGAAAATATTTTTAACTCTTGAATCTTTTCTCAGTATTTGGGTAGTTGGAGAGATTGTACACACACACACACACACACACACACACATATACCTAGATAAATAGAGAGTACAGGGTATGTTATATCAGAAGAGATGATATCCACATACACACACACAAAAAAAAATAAAATAAAAATTAAGGGGTGAAGGAGGAAAACTCCGGGAAGAGAAAGGCAGTAATGAAATGGGGCAGGATATAACTCATAAAAGAGATAAGAAAAATCTTATTCAATAGAGGAGATAAGGGAGAAGGGGAGGGGTGGGGAAATAAAGCTACTCTCCCCACATGTGGCTGAAAGAAGGAATAACATGCTCACTAAATTTGATATGAAAATTTATATCACACCACAGGAAAGTAGGAGAGGAGGCAACAAGTGGAGCAAAGGGAATATTAGAAGGGAGGGCAAATGGGAGAAGGGAGTCACTAGAAATAAACACTTTTGAGAAGGGACAAGGTCAATTGTAGGGAGGAAAAATAAGAGGGATGGGGTAGGTCAGAGGCCATCACCACTGTGGGGTGACTTTCCCATGATTATAACTTAATTTACTGCTCTTTACAGCATTATATTTGTTCAGTCCATATTTCCCCTTCTTTCCTTTCTTCTTTCTCTTCTGGGTATCTGATTCTTCCTCTTCCTATTTCCAATTTTATTTACTTAGTCCTGTCTTTCCTTTGTATCCTTCATTCTACATTTTTTAAATCCTTCCTTATCAATTTCATTCTTGCCTTTCTCATGAACCATTTCTGTTCAAATCTGATGATAAAGTAATAGATCAATTTTATCAGATCAGAATTTTATTGTAATAATAACTCAGATTTAGATGTTTACAAAATATCCTCCTCCCTTTCATGAACCTGTGAAATAATGAGGTAGAAAAAGTGTTCTTTCCATTTTTAAAATGGAGGTGTGTTTGTTTGACCAGGGCAGAGCAGAGAGAGACTATCACCTACTTTTTTCCTAGAAGCCATGACAATCCCAATTTAATTATATTAGCTTTTTTGCTTGCCATATCACAATGTTCAAATATTGAGCTTATAGTCTAAAAAAATCTCCAGATATATTTGTGTCAAATTTTCTGCCTAAATTTCTGTTTGATTAGTCTTTCCCCTGCCCACATACACACCATGAAATTAGCTATTTAAAGCCACTATAAGAAGTAAATATATCCTTATTGAAATTCATTTTATTGGATTAGTCCAGGCTAACAGAATATCTTTGGATGCTGATTTGTCATTTAGTGTGTTACCTAATTCTCTCAAGTCAGTGTTATAAGCAAGTTAGATGAGAATGCTATCTATACCTTTATCCAAGTCATAAAAAAATGATAAAAAGTAATAAAAATGTTCAACAGTGCCAGGCCAGGAATAGGTTTCTGATATACTCCATTTCATATTTCTTTCCAAATCAACATCAAACTATTAACGACTACTCTTTGAGTTCAGTCATTTAATCAATTACATATCTGTTCAAATGTACTAGTCCATATGTCTCCATCCATTCACGAGGCACTTTATTCAACACTTGGCTAAAATCTGGGCAGATATGTCGGCATTATTCCCATGGTCTGCCAGCTTAGTAACTCAAAAAGAATGTACAGTAATATGGTATTTGATCCCCATGGGATAGTGTTAAAGATCTCAGCAGAGAAGTAGTTTGATGTTAGCTAAGCATGCTGGGAAAAATAATTCATTGTTTAAATTGTGCCCCTCAGATCTGTGAATCATCTGCAAAGATATGGTATTTGAACTCATGGGACCTGATGAAATCATCATATAAAATTTTATAGACTCTACTAAATTTCTACCATATTGTGCTATGCTATTCTCTGCTATACTATATGTGCCATACCATAGTCATGCCATACCACATCATACTATACTGTATTGTTCCATAATATACCATACCATACCATATGATCCAAACTAATTATGCTCTACTATGTAGTAGTCCCAGGGCAATCAGAGCCTTGGGGGATACCCACAGTTAATGGCCATGTACTGAATGAAGATCCAAAAAGACTCTAGATGAGTAGTTTTCAAACTTTTTAGTCTTGGAACCCTTTCACACTCTTCAAAATTACTGAGGATCCCAAAGGGCCCTTGTTTATGGGGGGTACTGATGTTTGTTGTACAATAATATGCCTATTGGAGGCAGTCTGAATAGAGTGCTGGGTCTGGAGTCAGGAAGACTTATCTTCCTTAATTCAAATCTGGCCTCACACACTTATTAGCTGCGCGTCCCTGAGCAAGTCACATAACCTGGCAAACCACTCCAGTATTTTTGCCAATAATACCTCAAAAAAGTCACAAAGACTCAGACACAACTGAAAACAACTAAACGGTAATGACAACAGCAATATAGTCATTACATGTTAACTAAATATAGCATGCTATGAAAAAATATTTTACAAAACAAAACAATTAAACAAGAAGGGAGGCTTTGTTATACATATTTTTGCAAGTCTCTTTTATGTCTGATTTAACGAGAGACAGCTGGATTCTCGTATTTGCTTCTACGTTTATTCTGCCGTGATATGTTGCTTTGGTTGAATTATTAGAAGAAAATCCAGACTCAAGTTGATATGTAGCTAGAAAAGGGAGAAGTATTTTAATAGGTAAATTATATCCTAACATTTTTATTAAAATATTTTTGACCTTGAGTACACCATGAAAGGGTCCTTGTGACCTCTCAGGGACTGTGGACCACAGTTAGATCTAGACTATTGCTTCCAGATATAAGCAAACTATTGTGCAGCTGTGAATGTCTAGAGACTGTCTTCATCCACCTGAAAGAAGAAAGAGGGAAGGTCAGAAGAGAAAGCAGTATTTAAAGGAGAGTCTCTGCCCAAAACCATGCCTAATTGGGCAGAAGTAGACATAATTTTGACCCATCCCTATTTCGGAAAGAGGAGGAAATATTTTGCATACTACTGTTTCCTATAGCAGCACCTTTGGGTTACAAAGGACTTTTGAATAAACTATTTTGTGTTCATCCATTTTATCAATTGTAGATCTAATTAATTAGATCTTTGTAGATAATTTTAGATCATCTAGTCTATATTTCTTCACTTTTCCATAAGAATAGCATGAGATATTTTATCAAACATCTTTCTAAAATCTAGCCAAACTATATCTGTAGCATTTCCCAGCTTAATATCTGCCAGTTTAATAACCCTGTCCTAAAAAAGGAAATAAGGTAAGTAGAGCATGTCTAGTTCTTCACTGAAACTATACTGGTGTCATGGTCACCTCTCTCCAGATGCTCACCCACTATTTCCTTAATAATACATGTATGATCTAGAAATTGAAGTCACATTTAATGACCTATAATTTTCATTTCCAGGGCAGAGAGGCTGTGCAGTGGACAGAGTGCTAGGCCTGGAGTCAGGAAGGCTCATCTTCAAATCTGGTCTTAAACACTTACCAGCTGTGTGACCCTACTCAAGTCACTTAACCCTGTTTGCCTCTGTTCCTCATACGAAAAGTGATCTGGTGAAGGAAATGGAAAATGACTCCAATTCTCTGCCAAGAAATCCCCAAATGGGATCATAGAGAGGCAGATACAACTGAAAAATGCCTTAACAACAACATTTTTCAATTCACTCTCTTACTTTCTTTGAAAACTGCCCTCCATCCTGCTTTGTATGAATTTTCCCATCTTGGCTTCACCAATACCACTCAGGCTTCTACATTTCTCTATATTTTGTAACTCTTTGACATGACCGTACCCTGGTATTTAGAATAAGAGCATGCCCTTATTCCCCCAGGTGCCTTTTTGCCTCTTAATTTATGATAGTGATTTACCACCCTTAATTACTACCATAGATCGGTCCCATCTCAATAAAGACTAGGGGCTTAAAATGAAATTTATATAATTTCAATATGTATTTGTATAATTTCAAAACATTCTTTGAGGTTTCAAGGCTGAATGTTGATATACTGAATCAAATGTTTTTTAAAATTATATAAATAAATATCCTCTTGTAATTTCTGCACTTGTTAATCAATCAACAATATTTCTATAAAGATACTGTCTGCTACAGAAATTATCTTCAAAATATTCCTATACCTATATCAGATTTCCATCAAAGAGAGCATTGATGTGTCCATAGGTCAATCTCATAAAGATATGTTTTTAATGACACTCTTAAATGGTGAAAAATGGGAATAAAATCTAAGTTGCTTGACTTAAAAATAAATAAATAAAATAATGCTAAATCCCACAAATGTACTAATTCCCATCTCTGGGAGCAATATAGAAAAGATGGCATGCAAGTCTGTTTGTTTTTTAAAGCTCTTCACAACTGACTCCAACCTCCCTTAGAGATTTATTTGGGCATTATTTTCCTTCATTCCCTCTATGTTCTACACAGACTGGACCATTTACAGTTCCCTAGAACACAAAATCCCATTTCCTGACTATGCTTTTGTACAGGTCCATTGTCATCAGTACTTTATCACCATGGCAATATTCACAGCCCCAAAGGCAACTATGAATATGCTGGTGCAGTTCTGAATCACAAAGTTTAAGAGACTCTCCATATAAAATACAGAACCAAAAAGCCAAATCCCAACACCAGAAAGCCAAATCTATCACAATGACCAAGAAGTAAATACACATTAGTGCTGCAAGGGAAAAATCCAATCCCAAACCTTCCCTTCTCCTGACCCCTCAACCCCTGGGGCCCTCCCATAAGCAAACATTCACAATACTAGCTGTCTGCCTGCCTGTATTCTCTCTCTCCTCTACTCTAAATGCTCTCATCAACTTCCTCCCAGCTCTGCTCCACCCTTACTGTTCCACCCATTCAGCAAGCTCCTCCCACATGTGACTTAGGCTTCCATGTGATGTAAGCAGGTCGCATGGTGAGAAAGATCTTCAAATTAAGCAAAAATACTTTAACAATACAAGTACTTAGAAGGCACTGTTTCCTCTCTGACTCTTGGAGTCCTTGGTTTTCTTCCAGGTCACCCCTTACAGGAAGTCTATCTAGTTCAAGTTCCCCAGTTGCTAACACTACTGTCTCCACTCTAAAAATTACTTTGCATATAGTTTTAATTTAATATTACAGATATGTATTGTTTTATCCCATAAAAAAATAAGCTACTTGAGGGCCAGGCTTGCTTTTTTCTTGTTTCTTTTTATCCCCAATACCTAGCATAGTATCCAGAATGTAGAAGGTATTTAATCGTAAGTGCTTGCTGAATTAAATTGATTCATATTTTCCATTCCTTTGGAAATGTTTCTGTCTTTGAAATTTCTTTTTTAGTCTCTTGCTAATTATATTTAGTGCAAATTTCATCTGTATGTTTTTTTTTGATCCAACCATTTTTCCTAATTACATCTTCTAAAGTATTATTGATATTTCTTCATATCATACAGAGAGTAGTGAGGATGTACAGCCCAACATGGTGGTTCCACTGTCATTAGCAATAAAAACAAATTGCTATAAAAACACTATCACATCTGTTCAATTTCACATTTGTTTGCTGCTCTCCTTCTAGTTTTACTTAGAATGATCTTGGGATGATATGGGTCAGTTAGTACTTGAGTCAAATTCCCAACAGGCTTCTTGTCTCCTCAACTGCTTTTTGCTACTTTAAGAGGTGATCATGGTCAGTCTTCTGTGCCTCTGTAATATATTTTTTAATGAGTTTATGTTCTAAACTGCTGTTGTCCTTGACTATCATATCTTCCCTATTTTCAAGGATATTAAGTGTTTGCTGACTGAGATGACTTCTGGCTTCTTTCAATATCCTTGCTGGGATTAATATTTGGAATCGTCTGATATGGATAGAAATAGCTGTGCTGAACTTGGAGCTAAGGAGCCTGGATTCAAATCTCTCTTCTCCCACTTATTATTTATGATGCTACGCATCTCTTATAAATCTGCATCTCTCCTGAGACTGTTTTCTTCACCTTCAAAATGAGAGTAACAATGTTATAAGTTACTTCTCAGGACCATTGTGAGGAAAGAGCCTTGTAAACTTCAAACAATATTGTCACCATTAACATTTAAGAAATGGTCAAAATCAATGTTTTTACTTTTATCCACTTCCCATTTTTTTAAGTCTTCAGCATAACTGCAGTCACATGCAATTTTATCTTTATCTGCTTTCTGATTTCACATTTACTATTTTAAAAGTCAGCTTTTTAATTACGGCCTTTCCCTTAACTGGTCAATGTTACAAGTCCCTGGATGTGTTGAATACTGAATGATATTAGAAAAAATACATTTTATCTTGATAGGCAGACATGGCTGATGTTCAATCTATAGTCAGCCATGTCTGCCTATCAAGATAAAATGTATTTTTTCTAATATCATTCAGTATTCAACATATCCAGGGACTTCCCACCCTCTTCTTGAAGAATGCATTCATGATATAAAAGGTGTGAGGCTTCTAAGTAGTCTATAAGATTCTGGTCTCTTTTATTTATTGATCTCAAACTGTATTTTCCAATTATTTTGTGCTGACTTCCCATCACTTTTTCATTAAAGTCTTTACTTCATCCCCTGCAACAAATGTAGATGCTTACCTTCATGATGTGTCTATTACTTACACTCATCACTGATGTTACTAGATGAGATGTGCAAGGGTCGTATGAAATTATGTCATCTTTGGCCCCCTGATGAAATCAACAGGCATCTGCTTCTTTATTTGCCTGAGAGGAATTTATAAGCTATCCTTCCATTTACCTGGACCTATCTTATGCTCTGATTGATGAAGGTTCACTATAATAGCCAGCCCTACCACCCTTTCCATATTTCACAGCATCTACCTACCTCAAATATCACCTTGCTGCCACAACTGCTGCACCCTCTGAACTAGACTTCTAGGTGCCCTGCCTGAAGAAAGTAAGCAACTCAATTCTGAAGTGCCCGGGAGACATGCTTTCCTGATTAGCCCACACAGCATTATGTATAGCTTTCCTTAGGCCCCTGAGCATACTTCACCCCAGCCATTTTCCTGCTTACATGTACCTCCTCTCTTTACTTTTTCTCATGCTCTGGAAACAGGTTGCTGTTGTGTTTATCCTTCATTTTCAAAGAGGACCATGAAAGCAGAGAAATGATGACATGACTTGTACTTGACATTGTTTTGAGTGAGGGAGGGCTGTGCAAGGTCACCATCCTCACTTTCTCCTCCTGAGCCATCTGGATCCAGTGACCAGATATTCATCAGGGTGACTGGAGACAGTCTGAGATGCAATGGGTGACCTTGGCCTGAGGTAATGCCCATTCAGTGAATAGACCTCTTTCAAAAGTAGTCAG
The DNA here is from genome assembly GCA_023548195.1 of Bettongia penicillata ogilbyi. Lineage (NCBI taxonomy): Eukaryota > Metazoa > Chordata > Mammalia > Diprotodontia > Potoroidae > Bettongia > Bettongia penicillata. The sequence continues at coordinate 781,727 of JAJHZJ010000032.1, read as the reverse complement.
GGGGGTGACCCCTTTAATAGAAAAAAAAATAGATAAATCATTCTGTGAGAGGCAGGAGACTTGGCGTTATTGTTTTGAAGAGAAACTGTTACTACTGACATTAAATAAGGTCATGGCTTAAGGACCCATGCCTCAGGGGGATTCCATGCTTTGGAGGACTCTACACATCATAACTACAGTAATTATTAAGATAAAAAATGGAATATGCAGCAGAATAAAATAATTATGAATAACCTAGACAACCAAGCAAACCATTATTCATACAGGATGTATTGTATGGAATATAGGAAAGTTTGAATCCACCTAAATTGAGCCAGCTAGTTGTCTTGGATTATATAGAATTGTTTTGGATTCTAATACCTTACACTCCTTAATGGCCATCAAATTGACCCTACCATTGTTTCTGGAAAGGACGTGTCAACTTACTGTCCTATGGTTCCATTCACTTTGCCTGTGACTTTCAAGACAGAAACTCCATCCCAGGGCCACCATGGCCTCCATGTGTTGACTTCCCCTATCAGAGTATAAGCAACTTGAGGACAAGAGCTATCCCTTTTTTTGTATGTCTATATTCACCACTTAACTGCATACATAGAACACAGTAAATTTAATGAGTGTTTTATTTTTCATTCACCTATTCAATGTGGTCCATTTCAATTGTGTCAATTTGTTGGTCATTAGATAAAGATTGCTTATTAAAAAGCACTGAGGGAGTCATAAAGACATTCTATAGACAGAGTCAGTTATTTGTCCTTGGTTCTTAAAGAGAATAGTCCCTTTCATGGAACTTTAAATGAAGTTATTAATGACAACAACTTAAGTCTTCCTTTTTTTCTTACTAACTCTGTTGTTCATCCTTTGTTCTCAAGGAGAACCAAGGACATCAGGAGCATGAAGTCTTGACTTGTAAGTGAATTAGATTTAAGGGAGGTAGGGTTGTGCAAAGTCATCAACCTCAATCTCTCCTCCAGTCATTGCAGTCCAGAGGCAAGACATAGGTCAGGATGACTGGTAATGGCCCAGATGGAGTGGAAGACCCTAGACTTTTTAAGCTAAAGTCTTTCCCACTCAGGGATTAAAGTTTAGGGGAGAACTGAAGCAAAAGAAGGCCTAGAATTGCTTGGAAAAGGGAAGACTCTCAATTTCTGTCAAGCACAGAAATAATTGCTATTTACACTCACTTCGAACCATCAAAACCCAGATAATGAGCAAGTGAGGCTTGGCTGGGACCTGTTATTAGCCAACTGGTGAGAGTCAGAGGGATTTGGGTTTAAAGGCATGGTCAAGTAGTTCCATTTGATTCCCAATGGGCTTTATCAAACAAAAACACTGACTGAGCAAATAAATATGGAAAAAAATCTAGTTCCCAAACCCCAAGATATCTGGTGAAGTATAAGAGGGTAAAATTTATATTCCTTTGGAAAGAGCACCCATATGTAGGGTATTACTTCACACACTGACAGAGGGAGAAGGGGGAGGACTGTTGGTAAAGAAGAAGGGGAGGATGAGGAGGAGGAGGAGGAAAGAAATAGCAGCATTGTCCAACTGAAATGGCTAGTTGGATCCCCAGTGGGGTAGCTACTACTCCTCACAGATTCACTTGCAAGTCAAGACATCACTTTTCTGATGGCACTGGTCCTCTTTGAGAACAAAAGATGAACTACAGAGTTAGTAAGGAAAAAAGGAAGCCAGAAGTTGTCATCATTAATAACTTCATTTAAAGCTCCATGAAAGGTACAATTAAGTAGACACTTCATGAAAGAAACTTTTAGAATTATCTGGAAATGGGAAACATTTATTATCCCTCCACAATACATTAGATTTTTTCAAATTAAGAAAATGATCACAGAATATCAATGCTAGAAATAAACCTTAGAGAACATCTAATATGATCTCCTAATTTTATCAATGAAGCTTAATTGGTTAAGTGGCTCCTTAAAGTCACACTAAGTCAAAAAGATACCTAACTTCTCTCATTTGCAGCTTCCTCATCTGTAAAATAAGGATAATATTAGCACCTACCTCACAGGGTTGGGAGATTCAAATCAAACTAAATAATATCTCTACAGCACTTTGCAAACCTTAAAGTTCTATATGAATGTGAGTTGTTAGTAGATCAGTCAGTCACACATCAATCAACAAGATTTTAAACAGACAGACCAGATACCTCAAAGGACCAAGCTGTGTAGCTTGATACAGTGTATTTGCATATATTAGATTTAATAGGATGAAATTTTTTATTTCAAAAATATGTCTACTTGTAACTATTTGTATTTAAAATACATTTTAATGTATAGAAGAAATTGTAATAAATTATACTTTAATCATGGAAAGTTACTTTTCAAACTATTTTAAAATTTTTGTATTAATTAAAACAATTGAAATGTCTGATGCTGTGCTAAGGTATGTGCCAGGCACTGTGCTAAACTTTGAGGGTATAAAAAAAAAAAAGACAAAAGACAATCCCTGCTTCCAAGGAATTCACAGTCTAATGGAGATTTGAACACATGACCAAAATGATTCCTATTATAAATTTCTCCCCAGTTTGGCTCTTGGAAAAATAATTTAACATCACTTTGGAAGAGGGAGGGTCAAAAATATAATGGTGAGTCTATCTTTAAATGCACAAACAATTGAAATAAGAATCTTCTCCTAAAAATGTTCACCTAAGAGACATAAAAGTTGAATGTGATGCCAGAAGAGTATTATTTCTATTGCAAAATATAAAGTAAAACCTGATAATTTATTGAACTAGGGAAGACTATATTTCCTACAGAAGCTAATCCTTTGAAGTCAACTACACTTATACATTCAACATTTGATTGTTTAACAGAGGTTGAGACACTTGCTGAGTGTAGAGAGGGTATCTGTATGCATGTGTGTGTGTGCATCCTAGTATCTTAGTGTGTCTGGATGCCTTCCAGAGCCACATACATTTTTGGATGATCTGCTTCTTCTCTCCCTTTCAATAGCTGGAATACTGGCATTTTGCATATAAACCCTGTTCTATCCATACTTCCATGCTGATCCCTACTCTGAAAATAACATTTCATTTCTCTTATTGTCTACAAAAGTGCCACAATAAGTATAAATAATGAAATCTACTACCACAATCCAAAATGTGAAGCAGATTACTTTTAAGGCAGAAATTTCATGACAAGCTTTAATCTAAGATCATAGGGTTTCCTTACACAGGAGTTACACATCACATGTCTTCAACTTGTGAGGCAGATTTACTTTGAGGTCCACTGTTTGTGGCAGCTGTGTTTATACAGATGAGAGTGTTCTGGTGAAATTATTTTTTGCCTTTTACTGTTTAATGTCACTTTCTTATATCCCATTTCATGGACTGAATTAATCTTCATTCCTTCCACTTCTTCCTATACCCTCTATCCCTACAGCACTTGTTTTTATCTTGATGGTAGCATTTAGAAATTAAAACCACTACTGAATTTTGTCACTTTTCCTTTAGCAGTTTTCCTGGCTAAGTAGAAGGAAATTGGCAGATTTATTGACAAGAAGATAGACCAAGGATCTGTGATTTCATCTACATAAAGGACTCCTGTTATGGAAACTTTCTCAGCCTAAATAGATCAAAACCCTTGATAACTCATAATATGAGTCCTGTGAAGCACATAAATGTTAAGTAATTTGTCCAGGGTCATGCCACTAGCATCAGAGGCAAGATCTTCCTGGCTCTGAGTACTGCTACAAACACAAAGTAAGAAGGAGCATAGGAAACTAGTGATTTTGTCTCATCAGGCTTTATTCTGAGAGACTTGCTTCTTTTCCTCCAGGAGGCATTCTTTATTCTCCATGCTGAGTGCTACCCAATCAAATGGTCCAATCCTTTACATACCCCCTGAGCTGCTACGTCTGGAGTCCCCTGGCAATCTAATTTACTTATTTCTCCTCCCTTTTGACATCAGGATGAATTGCTTCTGATGAAGTACCCTGGGCTGAGGGCCTGAGCTATACTTGAGATCTACTAGGAGAGTAGCATAAGATATGTGTATCCTTCTCCAATAGCGAACAGTCCTAGCACTTCCATTCCCTTCCTTCTCTGAAATTTTCCTCCAAGTTTTGCTTCTAGCTTTCAAGTCTTTGGCTCTGTGCCTGAGCTCTCTGAGTACCTGATCTCCTCATCCTGGAAAAGCTCTTTATCCCTGCCACCATCTCAACCTGGAATGTCTCCATGCCAACTTCCCCCATTGATGAGTTCCTCCCAGGCTTCCATTTTAAGGAGCAGCCCAGGTGCCTTCATCTTTTTTCTGGTTTTGCTTCTGACTTTTCTGATTTCAGCACCATGCTCTCCTATAGGTGCCTCCTTTTCCTTACTCTTCAGATCCTTTTTGTGCATTATCTTCCCTGATTAGATTGTACACTCCTTGAAGGCAGGGACTTAACATTCCTTTTTGCTTGTATTTGTATCCCCAGTGCTTAGCACAATGTCTGACGTACAGCAAACAATAATGCTTATGACCATGCTTTGCCTTACCTTTTGCTTCCTTTCAGTTTAATTCCTCTTAATTCTATCTCTTCATCTAATATTCTTTCCGTCATCTGGTGCCCATTGAAACCTACCTTTTTACTAAAGATCACTCTCTTGGCATTCTCTCCAATACTTGGTCCTCCTTCTCTTAGATCCCCTAATACATAGGACCATACCTCCTTTAAAATTCACTTCATCAAATCCAGGACCTTTTTGCTATTACCTCTGAACCTTCAGGTGACTCTCCCCATAATTATAGAACTTGGCTCACAGTCTATTCTCTGCTCCACTCCTCTAACACATCAGTCTCTCAGTCACTCAATCTCTCCAACTCTCCAGTTTGCTTCAATATGTCAGGTACATACTTTAGATATCACCCCATTTCCCATTCAACTTATAGGATCATAGTTATAAAACTGAAAAGGACTTTAATGGCCATCTAGGCTAATGATCTCATTTGACAGACAAGGAAACTGAGTTACAGATAAGTTAATTTACTTGCCTAAGTTTACATAGGTGATGTCTGAGGGATTATTTGAACCCAAATCCTTTGACACCAGAGTTAATACCCTATCTACCATACTATGATTCCTCCTACCTAATTGAATCCAAGGCTCCATAAGATTCATGATCATGGTTCCCACTATATACTATCCAATCACACTCATATGAAATGCATATGTATATTTTTTTAAAGAAAACTCTCAATAAGAAAATTGTATCTACCAATTAAAAAGAACAGTTATTCTATAACTTATAGTCACAAAGAGCTATTTGAGGCACTGAAAGTTTAAGTGATCTTCTCAAAATCACATAGCCAATATGTCTCAGAGGCAAGATTTGAACCCAGGTCTTCTGCATCTAACATAATACATACATACAAATATATATGTATATATGAATATGTGCCCATTTATGGAAATTCATATGTAGGATTCCCCCAAAAAAGTTTTTAATAGTTTGAATCAATGCTAAGATTTTTGAGGCGCCATATATATAGCCCAGTCTAAATATGAAAAATAATTCCCTCTACAACATACACAAAAAAAATTTAACCTCTATGTTTATTTACATATATCCTCATTTTCACCCCTGAGCCTTTATACTTTCTCCATGCCTCTCCTAGAAAGTTATTCCCATTTTCCTTTGTCTATTTATTCCTTGAGATCTGCACCAATTAATTCAATCTCTACTAAAAGTTTCCCCCTCCCTTTCTTTTAATTCCTCTAGCACAATATAACATATACTATACGGTTCAACCTTTGATTATTTATCATCTTGTATTGCTTCCTAATGGTCTCACATATACTAATTTTGTTCTTCCAGAAGATAATTCACTTCTCAAGAGGAGGTCAATTGGTAAATATATACCATTAAGTGCCTACTATGTTCTAGGTGCTGTGTTAAGAACAGGAGATAAAGAGAAAGAAAAAAGAGTTGCCGTGCTTGAGGAGCTCATATTCTTATACAGAAGACACCATAAAAAGTACTATAAACAAAGAAGATTAAGGCAGAATACGTTGCAATCAATAAAGAGAAGGCAGTAGCATGAAGGGACAGGATGTAATCACCTCACCTCCTTTTCTACTACTCATTTCCTCTCCTGTCCCTCTGAAGTATAGTTTGAAAATCAACAACTATTTGATTAAGACCAGGTTAAGACTGAAATATTTACTAAAAGTTCAATGGGCTTTCCACAAAATGAAGGAACTTCACTTACTGCTCTGTCCACTCTTTAATGGTCACGCTTAAAATAACTTGACCAGATCCATTGTCAATACTCCCACTCATTCTTTTACTTGTTTTCATTTAGGATTTTTTTTAAAGGAACATTTTTGTTTAGTCTTTTTCTTGTTGACATGTGCATGGCAGGAACGTGGAAAAGAGGATCAGTTACCATCTATTGCTCACAGATGCCAAGAAAAAAGACACACACGCTGCCAAACCCACAATCTGGACTCACAAAAGAAGATGTTGATTTTTTTCCATGTATCAACTACCATATAAATGTAATATACCTTGAAGATGCTCAGGATAAACTGTTTGAAGGGAACAGGGAGGGAGAAGCCAAGCATATTTTTCCAAGATCTGTTGTTTGCCCATCTTACCACAATGTTGGCTTCTGTAGAGACAGACAAAAAAGAGCTGAACACAGGGGAGATTGTGGTTCCAAATAAAGTAATTCAGCTTTTCTTCCTTCTATATTCTGCTGTCAGTCTCAGATAACAGAGATTCTGGAACCCCTATGTATTTAAACAAGCTCAATTATTGCTATGAGTAGCAAAAACAAGTACTATATATCTAGAAAATTCTCCCCTTTCTGCCCTGTGGACTAGCCATTGGCACAGAAGGTGCTTCACAGACATCATAATAGGCTTTTGTACTAGAATATGGAAGAAATTATATGAACAGGATCTCTCCTATAAGATCATAGATCCAGAGTTGAAAGGAGCCTCAGAAGTCATCTGTTCTAATTGCCTTAGTCAAATAATCAATAAGCATTTATTAAGCACCTACTATGTGCCAGGAACTGCACTAAGCACTGGAAATGCAGAGAGAGAGAGAGAGAGAGAGAGAGAGAAGAAAACAGCCTCTGCTTTCAAGAGCTCACAACAAGTAAACAATTATATACACTCAAGCTATACAAATATACACAAATAGGGAATAATTAACTGAGGGAAGACATTACAATTGAAAGATTTCAGAAAGACTTCTGAAGGACGTGCAATTTTAGTTCAGATTTCAAGGAAGCCAGAGGTAGAGATGAGGAAGAGTCTTCTTGTTCATGGTGGAAAGGAGAGGGGAATGAAATAAATACTTCTACATAGCACATACTATGTGCCAAGCACTGTGCTAAGAGCTTTATTTTGCCTCAGTTGATCCTCACAACAAACTAAGGCAAAGAGGTGAAGTGACTTATCCAGGGTCAGGAATCTATTAAGTGTCTGTGAAGTGCTCTAGCTACTCCTAGGTGGAACAGTAAGGAGGTCCAAGTCACTGGATGGAAGAGTACATGTTAGAGAGCAAAGCAGGGGAAAAAAGAGAGTGTAAAGGTAGGAAGAGGCTAGGTTTTGAAAGACTTAGAATGCCAGAGAATTTTATATTTGATCCTGAAGGGAATCACTGAAGCGGGGGGGAGAGGGGGAAGGGAGGGGCTGTCTGGCATGACCAGAAAAATAATAAGAAGCAAAACTGAAATTTGAAACCAGGCTCTGTGACTCTAAATCCAGAGCTTTTGCCATTTTGCTATGTTCAGAATCTTAGGAGTTTCCCAGGGGGCACTGAAAGGCTAAGTGACTAGCCTAGACTCCTGAGACTTACAGAAGGTGTGTCAGAGGCCAAACTTTACCCAAGATCTTATATCTAGAGGGGACCAACACCCCCAATGTATAGTAGTAGTAGTAGTAGTAAATATTATACAAGTAATGAGAATCAGAGATAGGATTTGAACCCAGGTTCTTTGATTGGAGTCAGATTAGTCAAATAATACTTGAGAATGCATTTTTCAGATGGATTTTAGATTGTTAAATCACAAGATTGAACATGAACCTGATACAATTGCTTTGTTTGGTCATCTTTAGGGAGTTCTTTTCAAGAAAATGGCAAATGAAAGCCAGGAGAAAATTCTGGATTTATTTTTAAATTCCAAGAAGAACCACAAAATCAACGGTTTCTTCCCCAGACCCTATCCTCCAATTGACTACTGACCGTGAAAGGCCCACTATCAAGAGAGTCACAAACAAAGGGAGTCCATGGAGGGATGAAACTAAATACCAAACACTAAAATGAAACAGTATTCCCTATGCAGCGCCTGCTGAGAGCATGTTTTCTTTTACTTACAAAACTTCCTCTTGCAAAATCCCTAAAGGTTGTAAGGCAAAGTTAGACCATCTGCTCTTGCATGTTGTGATAAGATTTTTTTTGTATAGACAGTCTTGTCAGAGGTCAGCTTCATTAAAAATAAATAAAGCACTGCACTAGGTACTAAAGGAAGTATTGGCTAGCTCCACTGTCATGAAAATGTTTTGCCTCTGTGGTTGAAGAGAACCTTGTAGCTTCAAACGAAGGGAAACACTCTATATTCATCAAACAGGTCAACAAACTCTCCCCAACCAGAAAATCTTTCTGTAGATAGTGGAAATTGATGTTACAATAAAGTAACACTGGAGACTTGAGAAATATACGTTTATATAATATAATATATAACTATTTCTATTTGTAATATATGTGCGTGCACACACACACACACACACACACACACACACACACACACACAAACTCTTTAGAAACTCTATTATAAGACCTAGAGAATAGTAGAACATCTAGTGAAGTGACTTGCCTAAGGGCACTTGGTATGCATCAGAGCAGGAATTCCAACTCAGGTCTTCTGACTCCAAGTTCAGAGTGATTTCCATTGCAGCCAGTTGACTTTTACATCATTCTACCTTGACTCTGATTGTTAATATAAATACATTACTTTCCTAGTAAATTGTAAGCTCTGTGGAAGGAAAAACAGAGGAATGTAACGTTGTATTTTTTTAACTCTACAATAAACATGCATTTAACAAATATGAGGATACACAACCTTAATAGCAAAGATCATTCCATAAAAATTAAAAATAAAAGAGAAACAATTTTAATGTATTGTTTATTTATTTTGACATTCTTTTCTTTTTTCAATTTTAAATTCCAAATTCTCTCCTTCTCTTCCACTCTTCCATCCACTAAGAAAGTAAGCAATATCAATTGGACATGTGAAATCATACAAACATGTTTCCATATTAGTCATATTTTTCTAAAAAGGCAAGAAAACTAAAGAAAGTGAGAAATTATACTTCAATTTATACTCAGAGTTCATTAGTTCTCTCTCTCAAGGTAGATAGGATTTTTCATCATGAATACTTTGGAAATGTCTTGGGTCATTGTATTGATCAGAGTAGCCAAGTCTAATGTAGTTGACCTTCATTTACAACATTGTTATTACTGTGTACAAAGATCTCATTCTGCTCCCTTCACCTTGTATCAGTTCATGTCTTGCCATGAAAACATCCCCCTAATCATTTCTTATAGAACAATAAGAATCATGTGCCATCATATTCATGTGCCACTTGTTCAACCATTTCTCAATTGATAAACATCCCCTACATTTCCAATTAATTGCCTCCACAAAATGTGCTGCTAAAAATATTTTTGTAAATAACAGTCCTTTTCTTTAAAAAAAAAAAAATCTCTTTGAGATACGACCAAGTAGTGGTCTCTAAGTTTTCTACTTCATTAAATATCCATTTCCCCCTGGAATTATACTCAGTTTTGCTGGATAAGTTATTTTTGTAATTCTAACACTTTACTTTCTGGAATATCATGCGGAAGAGCTCAACCTTGGGTGGGCCTGAATGTGGCTTTATAATATTCAAATTAAAGTATTTTGAATACTGCTTGAAGTCCCTTTGACCTGGGAGTTCTGGAATTTGACTGTAATATAGCTAGTAGTTTTCATACAGGGTCTCTTTCAGGAATTGATCAGTGAATTCATTCAATTCCTATTTTACCCTCTAAATCTAAGATATTAGAGCAGTTTTCCTTGATAATTTCTTGAAAGATTATATCTAGGCTCTTTCTTTCATCATAGCTTTTGGGTAGTCTAATAATTCTTAAATTATCTATCCTCAATTTATTTGCCAGGTCATTTGCTTCTTACAATGAGATATTTCAAATTTTTTTCATTCTTTTAACTTTATTGTTTCTGATGAAGTCATTATCTCCCACTTGCCCAATTCTAGTTTTTAAGGGATTATTTAGTTCAATGAGCTTTTGTACCCCTTTCTCCATTTGGCCTATTCTGCTTTTTAAGTTCTTTTCCTCAGAGAATTTTTGTGCCTCTTTTACCATGAGGCCAATTTTGTTTCATGGGTATTGTTTTCTTCGGTACTTTTTGTGCCTCTTTTACCAAGCGGTTCATTCTTTTTCATAATTTTCTTGCATCACTCTCATTTCTTTTCCCAATTTTTTCTTCTACCACTCTTATCTCTTTAACTCCTCAAGGATTTCTTGTTGGGTTTGGGTCCAATTAGCATTTTTTCTTTGAAGCTTTGTTTATAGTTGCTTTCACGTTGTTGTCTTCCTCTGAGTTTATGTTTTTGTCTTACCTGCCTCTGTAGGAACTTTCTTGAACAGTTTCCTTTTTTTTTTTTTTTGGCTGTTTTTCCCTTATTTCTTGACTTCAAATTTTATGTTAAATTTGGGCTCTGCTTATCTTGAGGTAAAGAGGCACTGTCCCAAGCTTTAGGCTTTTTTCATACTGCTGTTTTCAGAGCTAGTTCTGGGAGTCAATAACTTGTTGATATTTCCAAGGTGGTATGATCCTGAGAGAGATGTGATCATTGCTTTCCTATCTGTGCTCTGGTCTTTACCCAAGAAGGCCCCCGCTCTCCCTAGTTACAAGTACTAGCAGTCCTCTTGGCCTTGATACTAAAACCAGAACCACTGCTCTCTCACCAGCTCTTCTTACTGGAATTGCTATCCAGAACTGCTTATGGTCACTGGATCTGCCTATCAGCACCAGTGCCAATTAGCTGAACCCAGTGGCAGCAAAGGATTCCCTGCAATCTCTTTTTTACCAATTGTCCAACTCCCTTACCATCTCTGGACTGAGAGCTTCTGAAGCTGCTGCGGCTGCCACACTCCTACATGCTAAACAGGCTTCTACCCCAGTGTTACAGATCCTTCCTAAGTATTCTTTGGCCAGAAAGATGCCTCACCCTCATCTGTCTTTGACTCTCCAACTCTAAAATTTGAACTGAGGCATTATTTTAAAGTTATTTGGAGGAAATTGTTGAGAGAATTCAGCAAGGTTGCTGCCTCTAATCTGTCATCTTGGCTCTGTCTCCCAAAAGAGAAACATATGATAAAGCTTTCACAGCTCTGAGGAGTTATATTTTTTAACCAAATGTCAGAAACAATTATAAAATATAAAATACAGGAACCAAGAAAAAACTTCTGGACAAAGCTAGTATATCTAGGATGAGAAGGAAAGTGGTAGAATATGGGGGGAAAACCTTTATATTAAATTTCTCTGATAAAGGTTTGGTACCCAGTATATAAACAATGAAAAGATATATATGTGTATGACAGATATATAGATGTAGATATACCATTCCCCAAAAGATAGAGACCAATGGATATGAACAGTTCTCAAAAGAATTACAAACTATTAAAAACTATATTTAAAAATGCTCAAATTACAATAGCACAAGAAATGTAAATGAAAACAACCTCGAAGTTTTATTTCACACCCTGAAAATTGGCAAAGATGACAAAAGATGGGAAAAGTAAATGTTGAAGAGATTGTGGGAAGATAGTAGCATTAATACATTGTGAGTAGAGCTATAATTTTGGAAAGAAATTTGAAATTATGCAAAGTGACTAAAATATCTATATGTTTGACTTAAAGTTTCCATTACTAGGTTTATAACCTAAGAAAACCAGTGACAAAAAAAACCAAACCATCGTATGTGCCAAAATATTTAAAGTGACAATTCTTTGTGGTATTAAAGAATTGAAAAAAAAAGTAGATTCTCATGGCTAAGGAATGATTAAACAAATTGTAGTACATGAATGTAATGGAATATTAGTGTGCTATAAGAAATGATGTGTGTTATGAACACAGAGAAACATAGAAATATTTATACGAACTGATACAGAGTAAAGGAACCAGGGATGAAAGCAAAATATATAATGATTACAGCAATATAAATGGAAAGTATAACCACAAAAACAATGAATAATGCAAAATTTAAAAGTGTGCGCATGGCTTAAAACGGAGATACAAGAGGACACCTCTACCTTACCCCATCTGCTTTGCACCTATGAGTGCGGCACATTGCATATATTTTCAACTTCTGTAAAGTGTTGATCAGTTTTGTTGATTTCGTTGATTTTTTTCTCTTTTATTTTCTTTGTTTTAAATAAAATGTTATTTGCGATAGGGGAAGGGAGAGAACTATAGGGGAAAATGTCATGATATAAAAAACAAAATGCAACAACAAAATTTACTTTAAATAAACAAAAACGAAAAGAAAAGGATCATTGATCCTTAATTTCTTGATTGGAAAGTGAGGCTCAAGGAAGTTAAGTGACTTTATAAATTGCTCTTTTAAACACACTATATATGATTTAAAGGCACTGGCATGCTGGTAAATGTTTAGCAACTGACTCCCTGAAAATAGATACACACACACACACAAGACACTTTTATTCTACATTATTATTATTTTCTCCATCATTTTCTTAGGTCTATACAATCAACAAAACATCAAACCAAGCCATGATTTGTAGTATTTGCTGATTTCCAGGGTGAAGAGGCTCACGCTAAATATTTTACAATCAGTTCTCCCAGGTCAATTCAAGCTGGTTCCAGAACACCCCTGCTTAATGGATCCTGGTCTTCTCTGCAATCTATCTTCCATTCCTCGGTCTCTAGATTTTTTTCACCTTCTCTCCAGCTGCCTTCTTATACTATGGCCCTCTCTCCTGAATTGTGAGTCCCTAGCTGGACCACTATTTCATGGGTTTCCCGAGTCACACTTAATTTGATCCTGACTCCACTTGTCCTGACATGGAGCTCTTTAACTTCCTCCCTAGCAGTCCTGCCCACTTTGTAAATAGACTTCCCCCAACCTTTTCCAGATTACTTTTTATGTAATTTTATGTCTTTATTGTTATTATTCATTTTATGTCTTTCTCCATTAGAATGCAATCTTCTTGAGGATGAACTTTTTTACTTGAATTGATCCCCAACAGCTAGAATAGTCTCTGACAACTTAGTAAGCACTTAATAAATAGCCCATCCATCTGTCTTCTTACCTCTAAATTTCTTTTCTCCCTTTTACTCTTCCTCAGAGAACAGAGTGCATCAAAAACCAGAATCCTATAATATGTTATTTACAAGAAACATAACTGGAGTAGAGAGACACAGACAGAGTAAAGGTAAGCAGCTAGAGAAGAATCCACTATGCTTCAGCTAAAGTGAAAAAAGCAGGGGGTGGGGGTAGCAATCCTGATCTCAGATGAAGCAAAAGCAACCCACCTCCCTTCCTATGGTTCATTACTTGCTTCATTTCAGTAAATGAACATTTATGAAGCACCTACTATGTGCCAGGCACTGTGCTAGAGAGCTGTGGTATTTTTAAAAAGGTAAAAGAATGTTCAAGGAGCTCACAGTCTAATGTATACTAGCCTCATTTAAGCAATAGAGGAATTCTTTCTCAAGGGGAAGAAAGCATGTCACCCACTTCTCCATTGTTTTTACCACCACCCTCCATCACAGTTTGTCCCTTCAATTGTATATCCTTGATCCTAGGACCTGGTTCCCTTAATTATCCCCTCTCTTTAAAAGTCACTTCTCTAGTGTCTCTTTCCCCTTCTGCATTCAAACTTGCTAAAGTCTTACATATCCTGAAAAGAAAACAAAAAAGACCTTCACTTGATCCTGTTGACCTCTCACACTGCCATCTGATTTTAAGGTAAAAAAGGTAAAATATAAATTTTAAAGTGCCTTTTTTGCAAGATGAAATTTCTGGAACAGGAGAGCTACTTTGGCTACCACTCTGGGAGGAGTGGGGAATATCATGCATGACACTGTATACCCATATAAATAGGAATAGAGCTGGTCAAGGGCTTCTTAGAAGAAAAACTCATATGGTTCCAGATACTCTTCTGGAGAGTCATGTAGAGAGAGAAGCTTCAGACATGTAGAGAAAGCTAGTGCGAAACACATTTCTTATTTAGAGCTTGCCTCCCTAGATGCTACTGCAGTGGATATCTTTGAGTGAGATCAGACCCTTTGTCCTAATTTTAGCTGAGATTTTATCCTGTTCCTAGCTGAAGAGTTCATCTCCTTTTGTGTATTCTTTGAAATATTCTCATTTATATAACTTCTCCAATTTCTTCTTGCTGTTTGCTTGGAAAAGGGGTGGAGGGTGAGGTAGAGAAGGGAGCAAGCATTTATTAAACACCTACTATCTGCCAGGCACATAAGTAGTTAAGCACCTTACAAATACGTTTCCATTTGATAATGGGTTTACTCATTTTAGATAACTGTTTTTGTATTGGGTGGGAAGCAGCTAAGCTAAGAGCTTTTCATTGCTGCCATTCGGTCATTTCAGTCATGTCTGACTCTGTGAATTGGGAACTGTTTCCCTTAAGAGGGATCTTACAAGCATCTTCCCTCTTAAATTCTTAAATTTAGCCCATAGACATGGGGAAGCAGGGCATGAAGGCGAGGAGGAAGAAGGCAGGACGAAGATAATAATTCTAGCCTGATATCTGTCAGAGGATAGGGAGGAGAGATCTCAGGCCTTGGGGCCTACCTGCCTTAACCCCTCAGGTAGCCTGCAGGCAAGAACCTTGGCCGCTTTTCTCCTCCCTGCAGAAGTGGTTCAGTCTTCATATGAAAGAGAGAGAGAGAGAGAGAGAGAGAGAGAGAGAGAGAGAGAGAGAGCCATGCCACCCATAAGCTATATCTATGCGTTTAGACTACTTATCTAGACATAAGTATCTTACCTGTGGACCCACCTATTTTGCAATAGATCACTCAATCAATTAAAGATAATTTGAGGAAAGATAGGGCACTTACAACTAAGAAGAGATTTAGTGTAGAAAGGTACTGATTTACTGAGAACCCTTCAAGGAAGCCTCCTTTCATAAAAGAAGCTAGAGACCCTAGAAGGTAGAAATGGGGATATTCCAAGTGTGGGCTATGAGAAATGGCAATTCACATTTGCTAAACAGCAAATAGGCCAGTTTGGCTGAACAGTAGAGCATATGAAAGGGAGTAAGATGAAATAAGTCTGGAAAGGTAGGTTGGAACCAGATTGTGGAGGGCTTTGAATGCCAGGCTCTAAATGCTAGCCTTGAACTCTCTTCCAAGCTCCTGTCCCACATTTTCAACAGCTTGCTTTATGTTTCAATTTGGATGTCCTACCATCAACTCAACCTCAACCTAAATCCAAGCTCATAACAGGTTTTAATAGGCAGAAAGAACCTTGAAAAACAACTAGTCCATCCCACTCGCCTCATTTTACATTTTCTGTGACATAGAAAGGGAAAGTGACTTGCCACAGATTATGTTACCTGCAGAGTTGAGGTTTCTGACTCCTACTATAACTTCTTTCATCTACAAGCTGGCTCCAACCAACTTTTCCTTCTTTATTATAGCTTACTACTCTTGAAAATTTCTCTTGGAAATCTGGTTAGAGGCCAGATTGGCCTATTCACTATTCCTCCTTCAAGACACTCCATCTTTGTCTAAGATGTCCCCATTCCTTGGATAGCTTCCAGCTTCACCTCTGCCTCTTAGAATCTCCGCCTTCTTTCAAAGCTCTGCTCACGCAAGATCTCCCCCTCAAGACCTTTAATGATCCTCTCAGGTGCCAACACTTCCTCACCAAAATTGCACTTTGTATTTTATATTATATTTATGTATAAATATAAATTTATATTTTGTACATGCATGTATGTTGTCTCTCTAATATAACCTCTCTGAGGGCAGAAATGCTTTTGTTTTCTGTCCCCAGCCCTCAGCACAGAGTATAGAACATAATAGGGCCTTTTAAAATATTGATTAATTGATCATCTCTCTTCCCTCCCTCCATAAAAATCACACACAAAAAAAGGACTCCCCTGCCTTGGGTCCCAATTTCTGTTACTGATACCAGCATTCTTCCAGTAACCATGTTCAAAACCATTAAATTACTTTTGATATTTTTTCTCTCCCTCATCCACTTCCTCATTCTTTTTCAAATCTATCATCACATTTTATCAATTCTAATTTTACTAGCTTTCTGACATCCAGCTCTCTTCTTTGCTGGTGTCTAACTTCAAGTTTTTTCACTTCACGGATGGCATATTATCATAGTCTGAAGCCTCTCTCAGGTCCCAGGCAGCACTTAATGCCATATAAATCTTCCTAAAACACTTGTTTGGTGACTCATTCTCCAGTTTAAAAACTATCATTGGATTCCTAAATGATCACTCCCAGAAATTAATATGTCTCTAGTATTGTGGCTTTCTCAATATGGATCACAGGGAGGCAAGAATAGATATCTTTAGCTTCTCCTCCCCCACATTCTTCTATAAGGGATACTTTAATCCCTTCCAGAAGGAGAAGCAAAGGGTTCAGACCAAAGGCTGACCCTGTTGTTTTTCTCAGACAGAGGGGTTACTGGATTAGAATTATATCTATCTGCTCTCTTAAATATTATTAGTCTTGAAGATGCAATTTTGGGGTTCAAATTAAACATGAATGAGGAAGCAGGGAGCCAGGTTTTGTATCCAAACTTTGATTCCCTTTCCACCGAATACCAGTTCACAATGAACATAAATGGTAAATTGTAAAGAAACCCATATATCCAAGTCTGCAGAAAACATAAATTAGAGAAAGGATATATTATACTTCTAAGGAAATATATAACAGACAATATAATTTGAAGGAACTCTTCTGTGGGAGAAAAATACCTCATTTCAACCAAGAAGGAGTCTCCTATCTTCTCTAAAGGGAAAATTCTCCAAAGTCTCTAGAGTAGCAACCTGGGAAGAACGGCATAATCGAAGGTAGACATGTTGGCTTCTTCCTGGAGTCTTTCTTTGCCTTCATTGACTGAAAAGAGGTTGGCGTCATGAATCTTCTCTGCAAAATTGGAAGCCAAAAGAACCTGTAATCTCTTTTCTCCAGTCTCACCAACTTTGTCTCATCTCACCAAGGTATGGGGCATTGATCTCTACGAATGAGAAGAGAATCCCATACCAATGAACTTTGGCATTCGGGTTACAGTCGTCCCCAGGTCAAAATTTTTTTCAATTCCTTGAAAATCAGCTGGTAGCAAGTCTCAAACTTATAACTATAGAATATAAACCAAACACCAGTGCTTTGATATGTGTGCCTTTTTTAAAAAATTACATTATTTTTAATTTGTGGAATAAAACTGGGTGCACTGCTTTCAATGTCCATATGTGGATCAGAAAGTCTTTTGCCCAGATGGCAAGCAGTCTCTTTTCCTCAGCTTTTGCCTAGGTGAGTGTCCACCATTATAAAGTTTGACTACCTCTCCTATGATCTGTGACTATGGTGGGATGGTCCTGATATTTTGTGAAGAGGTAAGTTGTCCAGTCTCTCAATAACTTTGTATGGGTTAGCATGCCATCATTCAACCAATTTGTTAGTCCTCTGAATGCCAAGGGTAATTAATCAAATTCTGTCTCCTTGTTGAAGGTCTTGACTCTGTATCCTGGCATCAAAAGTCTTTTGTTTCTGTCACAGATCTAAGCTGAAGCTGAGGCTAATGCGTAGGCATCTCTCAGTTTCTTCTCTCACGAAAATAGTAGACTCATTAGCCACGAGCCTTCTTGACCCTCCTTCCTTCCAAAAAAAGGCTAAATTCTCAAAATCTAAAATCTTAGACTCATAGAGTGGGAAAGAACGTTAGAAATCATCCACCTCAACTGACCACCCCTTGCAGTTATCTCTTTTTCAATAAAGTCACCCAGTCTCTACTAACGAGAACCACTGCTTCCCAAAGTAATAATATCTTGAATTAGATAACTTGCTAACTTCAGGTCACAAGAACGAATTCTCTATCACAAGCTTTTAAGTAATATTTCCTGACTATGGCTCCTTTTTGTGGGTCCCTGGTTTCTTCAAAATTGATTGCATTCACCAAACATTCATAGGCTTCAAGGTAATTCTCTAACCCACAGAATAGCGCTGTTCATAAAGTTCTCTGGAGATCAGAAGCATTCAGCCTATAATTTTTGGATGTGGTCTCGAGTTAAATCCCAGCCCTTTAAACTGAAGGTCTGACCATGTCTGCAAAGGAAATGTGCTGAGGGGGGAAAAACTGAAATAAGATACACACGGACATAACTGAACTGCTATTTCTTCCTCATTCATATGGGCCAGTTAGAGAAGAACTGAATTTGTCCAAACCAGAGAGAGTTTACTTTTAAAATTTGGAAAGGAATTTCACATCTGGCTGAAGAAAAGAAAAGGACTCCACTAAAAAGGCTTAATAGAGAAAATGAAGGCCCTTTTTGTTATTGTATAAAGTAAGGTAGTCTATAAAGTAGGTTAAGCAAACCCCCAAACTCTGTCCTTTCCTGGAAATCCCAACATGTTCATGACAAATTAAGTTCCAAATGTATTCAAAGAGTATTTCTAGTATCTTAACAACCCAAAATCTGCCTAGGGAACATGAAACAGGTCAACTGGGCTAAGCCACCAAACCAGCAAATAGAATGAATTGTCAGTTTTAATCACATAAGAAATTTCTAAAAATATTCAATCTCTAAGACATTCAATTTGGCAAATTTGTTTTAAGCAGCTACTATGTGTTGGGCATTGTGCCATCTACTGGGGGAAGAAAATGAGAAATCAGATCAACTTTCAAGGAGTTCAACACTAAGTAAACACAACACGGACATGAATAAGTACATACAAGAAATTTCATGATGAAGGAGAGAATGAAAGTTTTTTCACTTCCACTAGAACTGCCAGTAACATAGGGACGTGAGAGAAGAGAAGGTGTGTGGAGATGACCAGGAATGAAGACTGGGAAGGTGCAAATGATGGAAGAACACTTAAAAAGGTAATTGGATAAAAGTCTTATTGGATCCTATAGCTTCTCTTATCTTGACCAGAACTAGTAAAGTAATTCTAGGGAGCCCATGTATCAAATCTAAAATTTATAGGGTTAAAGTTCCTAGATAACCTGATCTAAATGATAAATGTTTCTTTGACGTGCTAAAGGAAAAGATAATTCATTTTATTTGCAGTTTGAATTATCTCTAAAGGAACCCAGATATCTGCTCAGTGATTCAAGGGTGAGCAATAGCACATGTTGGAACTCTTAGCTATCCGATCATGACTATGCAAAGAGGAAAGAGAAGCCGGAATTATGGTCTTCAATAACAGGAAAAAAAGGGATGGTGGTAGAATTATAGGTCATTGTGAAACTGAAGAACTGGTTTAAGGCAGGAATTCTAAATCCAAGACCCATAAACTTTTTTTTAATTTTGATAATTAGGTTGTGACAAAGTTATTAATGGCATCCCTAGTCATCCACTGGTTCTGAATGAGAATCATATATACCTGTAGTAATTTCTTCAGTGACAGGAATCATATTTTCTACTTGAATTTAAGTCCGTCTCTGACCCATACTGGTTGTGTGACTCTGGGAAAGTCATTTAAACCTGTGGGTGCCTCAAGATGACTCTTTAAGATTCTGAGTTGTAGAAAGGGTAGTGGAATTTCCTCACCAGGAACTCCCTACATTGATGAAATCACAGGTTAATTCTATCAACTAATAAAACATGAGTTAGACTATATTATGGTTCTACCGTTCTTACTGAGTCACTCACTAAGAGAGGTAGGAGAAAAGATTAAGTCTCTGCCCAGAAAGCTTTTGAAAATGATGGTGCCTTGCTTAAAGGCATCACTGTGGTTTAATACACAGGGTACGATGGGCTTTGTGGATAGAGTGAAACTTCAAATCAGAAGAGACCTGGATTCAAATTCCATTTCTGACGCTCACTTGCTATCTGCGACTCATCTGTAAAATGGAGGTAATAGTAACACCTACCTCATAGTGTTATTGTGACGCTAAAAAGAAAGAGAATGTACATAAAATGCTTTGCAAATTTTGGCTTTTACTAACAGACCTTGAGGGAAAGCAAAATCAATTTACAATAGGATGTGACATGAATTAATTCTTAGTTAACCTTAATTATAAATTAAATTACATTAATGTTCTACATTTTGGATTTAGTGGTCTATATTTCTCAACCACTTCCTGAATAACTCAAATTCTACACAGTTAGAGATAAGGGAAGAATGCTTCAACATTCATGTACCTACCATGTGCAAGTGGTTTTGCTATGGGTTTAGGGGAAGATAAAGAATAAGAAAGACATTGAAATACTCCTAGTGAAGTTTATAGGTAAATATGATACTTAGGCAAGTAGTTATAAAGTAAGACAGGAAAAACCATGAGGTCTAAAGTTATTTACTAAGTACTAGGGGAAAGACCACTATTGACTAGAAATTAGATCAAGGAGATCATAAAGGTCAAAGCAACTGAACTCATCCTTAAAGGAAGTATACAATTTCAATAATTGGAAATAGGGGTAGGGCACAGTTTCAGGTATGAAGAATGGGATGAGCAAAGGGATAGAGCAGAGAATTTAACAGGTGAGAATGAGAGGTTTAATTTGAATGGAAGCTTGACCACATGAAGGGATAAGGAGAAAAAAATAAGGTGGAATAAGATTTTGGAGAATCTTGAATTTGAAGCTTAAATGTTTAAACTTTGGTAGGCAATAAAGTATTACTGAAGAGTTTTAAGGAAGCAAGTGGCATGTTAAGATTCATCTTTCCATGACAGGAAAGGTTAGAATGGAGGAGGAAAAGGGTAGAATTGGGACAAGTGGGTAAAAAATTGTTACTAGGACAGGCGAATCAAGGTTTTACTCCAGGCCACAGAAATTTAGAAGGCATAAAAATTTAACACATTTACTCCTCCAGAATCCAGAAACAACTGAATTTAGTACCTAATTAGCAATTAGCTAAAACTGAAAGCTAACAAATGATCATGTTTTAATGTGGATGAGCCACTAAAGAAACTATATATTGTGACTAGCACGTTTAGTTATACGTGGTTAATTACATGTAGCTAATTTGTTTAAATTACATCTATTGGCCCCTTCCAATTTTATTTTATTCCTTCTTTTATTATGTGAAACTCATCTGGCTAGCCAAGAAGTACTGAAAGGTAAAAGTCCCCAGAGCTCCAGACCTGTACCCCCATTTGTCTCCCCAAAAATCCTGAGATATGTGATCACTGTACATTTCCATACTTAAGTATTTTGATGCATCCAAGCAGAGGTTCTTAACCATTTTTAAGGCAAATTGGTGGATACAGTATAGGTCTTAGAGTCAGGAAGACCTGAGCTCAAAATCGGACTCAAATACAGATGCCCTATAACCCTGGGCAAGCCACTGAACTGCCCTGTGCCTCAGTTTCCTCAATCACAAAATAGGGATGATAATGGCATGTATCTTGCAGGTTTATTGTGAGGATAAAATGGGATAATATATATACAGCAATTTGCAAACCTTTAGATACTATATAAATATTAGCTATAATTGTCATCATTATGTCATGTGGACGGCTAGGTGGCACAGTAGATAAGAGTGCTGGGACTAGTCATAAAGACTCATCTTTCTGCTTTCAAATCTGGCCTCAGATATCCTATTTGCCTCAGTTCCTCATCCATAAAATGAGCTGGAGAAGGAAATGGCAAACCATTCCAATATATTTGCCAAGAAAACCTCAAATGGGATCACAAAGAATCAGACACTATTGAAAAATGACTAAACAAAAATTGTATTATGTAGTAGTCTGTTGAAGCCCATGGACCCTTCTCAGAATAATGTTCTTAAATGCCTAAAATGAAATACACAGTATTACCAAAAAAATAATATTGAAACACAGTTCTCAAAAAAAATTTTAAATAAGTTAATGTACCCCAGGTTAAGAACCTATGGAAAGGAAGGCATGAATAAGAACACTGGCTCTGGAGTCAGGGGACCTGAGATCAAATTTGGCTTTGGACAATTCCTATTATTGCAACTCATGTGGCACTGTGCAATTCAGTTTATTCCCTTATGCTTCAGTTTCCTCATCAATAAAATGAGAGGGTTGGGTGAGATAGTCTCTGAGTAATCTAGATCTTTGATCCTATGAATCTCTGATTATCCATGTGGGCATTCCATCCTACAATGCACTATACCTTCTCATCCTATGTCTTTTATCCATGTCCTTCCCTGTAGGTTCACCAAACAGGCAAACAGGGTAAAGTGACTTGCCCAGGGTCATACAGCTAGGAAATGTCTAAGGTCAGATCTGAACTGAGGAAGATGAGTCTTCCTGACCTTGGCCTCAGTAGCCTATCAGAATGCAAAAAAAAACAAAAACAAAAACAAAAAAAACCAGCTTAACTTTACTTGGAGACAAACCCCTTTCTAGAGGTAGAGATAGCAAAAAACAAGGTTTAAATGTGGGAAAATCCTATTATCAGTTGGTCTGGTAACAATGGTCTAACAATGCCACAGGGGAGAAAGAAAAAAGAGGGAACAAATTCACTATACCGCACAGCATGGCAAATTCTGTGCAGACAGAGAACATAAGTGGTCAATGAGCCACGCAAGTCTCCAACTGTTCATAAATACATTCAGTTGGGGTTAATAAGAGCCTTTCTTGCCATTGGCTGACTGCTGGTGCATCTGCCCAAAAGAGAGCAAAAGTTCCTGGGTTTCTTCTACTTCCCAAAACCTTTCAGTCACTCCTTCTGATGGGGTGCTTGGGTACATGTCCTTGGACCCCAATCTAAAATCACATTTCTCTCTAAAAATCACATTTTTAACCTGAAAACACTATTCCATGCAGTTTCTCCCCAGCCCAAGGATAGAGCCTGCCCTAGCAAAACCATTCTCTCTTCTCCTAATATAGCCGGTTGCACCTAAAGAATTTATTAGTTTGAACCAACTGTGTACTGGCAGAAGTGACTATGTACCGTGTCATAAGGACATTTACTACTCACTGACTAACCATATGTATCCTAGACTTAGACATACTTATACTCCCTTACATTTATCTTGCCTAACAAGAATTGATGAAAGTAGTCTGGTATTCCTTAGTCAGTCCTGACTATTAGTTGACTTAGTGATGTTTCAGTCCTAAAAATCACACCTCCATGTAGTGCCCTCCTTGGGCTATTTCCTGATGAACTCTGGTTAAAATACCTGTCCAGTAGATACATACTAAAGTGTGTGTTCCTTTAGGTTCCTTAACTACTACTCCCTAAGCCCTCCCTGAATCACCTAGTTAGCATATTTGGCACATGTTTTACTATAGAATATCCTATATAAACTTTATCTGTACCCCTCTAAGGTTGAAGGTTCCCTAAGAACTCTTGCCCACTGAAAAGTATAATAAATCTTTGCCACCTTGACCTCAATAATATTTGAGTCCGTGAATTCTTTCTCGCACAGCTCCCACGGAGAATTTCAGTCTTGGAGTTCCTGTACTTCTACTGGGAAAAAACTCCACTATCAATCCCCTTGCCAATGAGGTGATGCGCTTGAAAGGTCTTGGGGAATGGGGATCTGAAAAGGCGTGCCAGGTGAAAGCTGAAAGCAGGATGCCTTGCACCCCAGACATCACATCCCCTATTACGATGGTGCTGAAGAAGCCCACAGCTTAGTGAGGGCCCTTTGCTTCCCGACAGCAATATGTTCCAGATGCAAACCAGTAATGAGTGCTGGAGATGTGCCTTGCCTAGAAGAGCTGGAAAGACACCAGGTAAGCCTGTTGGGTCAAGTTTCTTTATTCACGTAGTTACAAAGCTAAAAATCGTCATTGTGGTAATTATATGCTAATTGGTTTAATTTGAGGTAGAATATGTTTCCAGCTTCATGTTAAAATGCATACGTAAACAAACTTTGATAATATTGGCTCAATTTATCATGACTTCTGTGGCTTGGGGCTAGCAGACGGCTTTTGTGAGGAAATTTCCTTGCCCTGATCCCCATGAAAATTCTCCACTACACAAGTCCAACTATCCAAAGGATGGGCAATTTCAATGAGTTTGAAAATGATGAGAAACCGAGTAAAGGCTTGGGGCTCCTGGCACGCAGAGGGGCAGGCGGGGAGGCCGCTGGCGCCCTGCCTTCCCAAGCCCCTCCCTTTCTGTTCTTGCTCTGTCCCCGCGCATCACTCTCTCCCTCGGGTCCCCATTCCCGCTCCTTCGCCCTCCCGCTGCCCTCGTCCTAGTCCTCGCCTCCATCTTCAGCCTCGAAGTCTACCCGGCCGCCCTCCCTCTGTGCGCGAGGCCGAGTCCCAAGTGCCCCAGTGCCTGTAGCTGGACTGTGGTCATGCTCCCGGGGGCAGCTTACCTCATGCTGAGTAGTGGCATCCTCGCAGGCCTCTGTTCCCTGGTGTGGATCACGGGCTGGAAGTGCTAAGGTAGAAGATTGAGCCACAGCCAAGGATGGCGACACAAAGAGAAACAGGCAGAGAAAGATGGTGAAAGACAGAGGAGGAGGAGAGAACCCACTAGAGAGTGTGTGTGTCGTTGCCCCTCTGCCCTTTCTAAGAACCCCGACCCTCCTTACCCCCTCCCTCAAAGAAAAGGTAGACAAGTTCCTTGTAGTAGTGATCCAACTTAGGAATATTTTCCTCACCTTTTTTCTCCTTCCTTCCAACCCTCCCGCCGCCCCACCCCTTCCCCTGCCACACTGGGAGACTAAAATAGAGGTAGCAACCTAAGCAAAAAAAGATTCCCTCAAACAACACCGGATGATGATGATGCTACTTCAAAAGACAATATAGAAAAGGGATTGTCTGTGCACAACCTCTCCAGAGAGATCCTGAATGATTTCCCACACTCAATTGCCATACAGAAAAGAATTCTGTTAAACATCAGGGTGATAGAATATAAGCTGGCGGAGCTGCAACAATCTCTAGTTGCACAGGGCTTAAGTAAAGAATTAGAATACCAGATCTCTGAAAAGGATCCAGATTGTAGTATTCATGGAAGTCAACAGTGAAAAAAAAATGAATAAACAAAACAAACAAAAAAAACAAAAAACGAAGGACTCTATATTTAATATCTCATTTTAGTGAGTCCCACAGAAGAAAGCCTTGACATAAGATTACATGCCAAGCAAAAGGATGTCTTCCTAACTGTTATCATGGAAGGTCTTCAATAAAGACCAAAATGTGTACTCTCTCCTCAAATGTTTATTTACAGGGTCCCAGAGCTTCCTACTCAATGTCCATTTAGTACAACACATTACTAATTAAGAATCCCTTCAGCAACATATTTAGTATGTTACCATTTGGTCTTTGCTTGAAGAACTCAGCTTGAAGGCAAATCCATTATATCCCATGGTTTCTCATTCCATTCTTGAAGAACTATATAATTAAAAGGAAGTTTTTTCCTGATATATAGCCCAAATTTTCATCTTTACAATTTCCATCCATTGCTCCTACTTCTGCCTTCTGGGACCAACAAAGTTTCATTTTTCTTCTGTGTAAAGCACTATGTATTTGAAGATAGCTATTATTTCCACCCATGCACCCCCAAATTTTCTCTTCTTTAGAAGAAATAGCTCTAATCTCAAGTTCCTTTAACCAGTCTTTATGTGAGATGAAGTAGTGGGGTTTCACCATCCTTACTACTTTTCTTTATATGTATTCAGTTATTAATGTCCTTCCTAAAATGCAGCCTCCAGAAATTAATATAGTACTTTAGATGTGGTCTAAGAGGAAATAAGGGAAAAAATATCATTCAATGAACTTCTAGTGCTCAGTTTTCTCATCTCTAAAATGTGAGAATTTAATTAAATTACCTCTAAGGTCCCCTCCAACTCTCATACTCTGTGGTCCTGGGGGATGAGTTGAACCACATAATGGTTAATTTCTGTTTCATTTCATGGCTACAAAGGAATCTATCAAATTTTTAGCAGTAGGACTAACCTTCTGGAGAACAAAGATTGTTTGAGGAGTTTTTTTTTTTGCCTTGCTTTGAATCTCCAGGACTTAGCACATGGTACGTGCTTAATAAATGCTAGATGACTAACTGGCTGATCCAATGAGTACTTATTATGCACCTACTATGTCTCAGACACTGTGCTAGACTCAGGATACAAAGACAGAAATGAGCAGTCCTTACCCTGAAGGAGCTTACAATTTATAGAATGAAGCAGCATGTGCATATACAAATATATAGATCATATACAAAATAAATACAAGGAAGTTTTGGAAGGGGTACACTAGAAGATGGAGGGATTAGGAAAGATTTTCCTATAGAATATGATATTTGAGCTCATGGTGTTAGTAATGGGAAGAGGTCAAGAAGCAAAAATAAAATGTTATGGAGGTAGAAACTGCAAAATCTACTCAGATGTGTAGGGTCTGTAAAAGTAAAGAGTCCAGGCTAGCAACAAGGTTTCACAGCTAGACAACTGAAAGAATGGTAGTGCCCTGGAGAGGAACAGGAAAGCTCAGAAGTGAAGAAAAGATGAGTTCTGTTTTGAACACATGAAGTTTGATATGACTATCAGATATCCACTTGGAAAGTCCAACAGGCAATTTCTGAAATGAGAGTGAAGGTCAGGAGAGGCTAGGGTTGAATATATATAAATCTAGAAGTCTCCAACTGAGAGATGATTAATTAAATCTATGAGAGGTAATGAACTCATCAAGTAAGAGGCAAAGAAGTCATACACATGTTATTAAGTGGTAGACCTGGGACTTGAACTCAGATCCCCTGACATCAAATCCACTTTACTTGTCACTGTACCACACTGTTAAGTCCAAGTTCTTTCAGTTGATTTCTATCTGATCTTTTTTGGGGATGTATGGGTATTCAGGGAGGACTAATACCTCTGGTGTCAGGGCTTACTGAGCCCTTTCTTCAGGACTGTTCATCCACTTTTGGTGTTTACCTTCCACCCAACTCTCACCTGTGACTCCAAGAAGCTGTAGAATGCACTGTGGTCCCACACCAGTAAAAGCATCTTGGCAGACCAGCTAAACCAGGCTGAGGGTAACCAACAGACCTCAAATCCCAGATTTGTGAAGACTTCTCTTAGCAGAATGAACAGCTCAGAACAAGTTGTTCCAATGGGCAGCTGAAGCAGGTGCTTATGGAGCCCTTAGAGCTTAGATGTCAAAGATGTCATACACTGCATCCTTGGACCACTGACTTTTGTCTTCACACTAGACTTTGATGACTTCAGAAGAGAAAGCAAGGAGGACAACTCTGTGCAACTCTACCTCAATTATATCCAATTCATTCTCAAGTCAAGACAGTCCCCCATGATCTCCTTCCTAAAATATGTTCAAAATTTCTTCAAAATAAAAGACAAACAACAATTTGATCTTTTATTTTCTGCCGCCAGACACTTTGATGAGTCCATCAGTGTTGGTCCTTCCTTCACTGATGTACTTTCTCATCTTTATAATTCTTATCCTTTCCTCTCTAAATCCTCCAAAAGAGATCAGTCCAATGGACTGAAGACCTTTTCCTGAGTCTTTCAATAACCCACCAGATAGTACTTGGTCATAACAGAGGATGATGGATTCAATAAATACCTGCTACATTTTAATAGTGATTACTAAATATGATATAAATACTGAATAAATGAAAACTTTCCCTAGGGGTATAATTCTTTGAGTTGCTACAGGAAAGAAACAAAAAACTTCTCAAGTCCATCAATAAGTATTTGAAAACTAGAGTGTCAAGTTGCCTGTAGTTGGACTAGCATGGTATCATCATTCAGAACTAACCTTCTATATACTCGGAAAAATATGTGTCTATCTATTATCTCACCAAAATTTATGTGATCAATATTTCCTGAAAAAAAGTATATTTAACTAATATCTTCATGAACTTTACAGAGAAATTCACATAAAACTTTATTTAAAGTCCTTTATTTTTGTAACTAACGATGAAATGATGATGATGATGACGATGATGAAAATAATGGCCCACATTCATTCAGTACCTTAAAGTTTCTATATTTCTTTTTTCCATTTGTGGAAAAAGAAATTGAGTTTCAGAAAAAGTTAAATGACTTTCCTAGAGTCATTTTACTAGGAAATGTTGGAATTAGGACTTGAACTCAGGTCTTCAGACTATGAACATAGTGATCATTGAGTCCTCTTCAGTGGCTGTACTATGCTATTTCTTGCTTGCTTCCCTAAAAATGAAAGAGAACTGTATCAAAAGCAGCCTTTCCTTTGGATTTTGACAATCTACATTAGAAACTGATCTCCAACCAAACCAAGTATTAGATTCACACCTCAGTCACTGAAGCACAGAACTACGACCATAAGATAGAAAATAAACTGTATCTCTAAACAGCTATTATTTTTGGCCAAATAACATGAAAAACACTTAAATAAAGTTTACATTTTGTTGATTATGGGCTTAGGAAAACTCAGCTAAAAAGCTCAATAAAAACAATCAAGACTTGGAGAGTAAGTCAAAAATTTAAACAAAATTTACTGATGTGAATTAAAATAAATACAACCATTTCAGAAACAGTACAGGGTAGTATGAATAAAAGAATGAATCACTTCAGTGTCAGGCCTGGAATACAATCATAAGTGAGGAAAGAAAAAAGGAGGGAAGGGGAGGGAAGGGAAGGGAAAGGAAGGGAAGGGAAGAGAAGGGAAAGGATGGGAAGTTGTCTGCCTGATCAGATCAAAAGCAAACTGTTAGAAGCTGGAGACAGAAACCTGCAGTGTCTCCTGTGTGTTACCTGTGAAACACCCTTTTCCCTCTTCTTCCCTCCCTAGCTCAGGCGTACTCAGCAGTGTTGTTGACCTCACGCTGCAGTGGGCCTTGTGCTTGACATCTTCGATTTAGAGAATCTCAGAGTTTGTTTTTGCCATACTGATTAGAAAAGGTTGCTGTTGCTGTTACTATTGTTTTCACAAGCAGAACAGTGAAGCAGGACGTAGAGAAAATAAAAGCTCATTAAGAAAAAGCAATAAAAACAATAATGCAATATTATTGTGCTATAAACAATAAATATGATTGACACAGAGAAGTGTTGAAAGACTCACATAGTCTGTTGCAGAGTAAGGTAAGCAAAGATAAGAAAACAAAATGAACAATACCATCACAAAAATAATGAAAGTGAAATGACCAGAACCAAGAGAATGCTGAATATAGTAACAGCAATATTGCTTTAAGAACAACTTTGAGCACTAAGTCATTTTGACTATTATAAATACACAAATCAACTGCAAAGGACATATGAAGGAAGATGCTATCTACATCCAGAGATAAATGAAATTATGTGAAGAATGATATATATTTTCATATACATATGTGTGTATATATATATATATATATATATATATATATATATACACATTTGTGTCTAATGGTAACCATCTGTAAGGCTGAGGAGAGAGAAAAAAAGGAAAAAAAGATAGTCACATGGTAACTTCATTATTTATTTAAAAGAAACAGCAGGTTGCACATGATAGATTTACAGTTTCACGTGAGATCTTTTTTTTCCTTATACTGTGTTATGGAAATGTCTTTTTAATTCCATAAATTAAAAATAAATGAGTTTTTCAAAAGACTGAATGTCAGAAAATTACAAAGAATAATCATGGCCCTCTAAGAAGAAATATTCAAAATATCACCACCTCACTCCTTTGCATATCTGAGGAGTTTACAAGTATAGGACATTGTATGTATTTTCAGATTTTTTTCTTTCAAGGTATTCATTGATTTTTCTGTCTTTTTTTTCTGTTCTTCCCACTTTTTTCTTTTAAAAAATTGTTATAACGGGTGTTTCTCTGGGACAGAGGAGAAAGACATATTGGGAGAAATTCTGGTGATACAAAAACAAGTTTTCAATAAAAAATTTTAATAAAAGTTACATTAAAAACTATATGAGTTGGAAGGTACCTGAGATATTGACCCAATTAATGTCAACAGTATTGATTACATACCTACTATGTTCAAAGAATTATGGTAGGCACTAGGATACTAAAAAGAAAAAAGGTCTTGCCCTACCCTAGTCCACTTTACAGAAGAGAAAACTGAAGATTGTACAAAGATATGACAATCTGTCAGGATGTCAGTTTCCTCATCTATTGAAAAAGAAACAGGGGGAGGGGTTTAGGCTATATAGTCTTCAAAGTCCCTTCTGGCTCTAATGCTCTGTTTCTAAGGATAGGCAATTAACTAGCTAGCTGGGTCACAGAAAAAGATCTTTGATCTGCATTTAGTGTCATGGAAAAATAATAATCCATATAACCTTGCTTCGTAATCCTCCTCTTCCTAATACATCATGTTCATTTGTCTCTTTTAGGGTAAAACACAAATCCTTTATGTTTGACTAGAGTTTGTTGTCCTTACTTTAAGGAAGAGAAATTATTGCTGGTCTCTTATAGTCAGCCTTCTTCGAGGATTAGTTTTTGCAAAGCCCCTAAAACTAAACTCACTAAGAAATAGATCTGCACTCAAGTCCATTACTGGTTACTAGATAGAAATGAAAACGTTAGTGACGCCAGTCCTCTAGGGCTTAGCAAGGCTGGGACTGACACTTCTGCCTTCTCTCCAGTGCATGCAAGTGACTAGAGTTTACCCATGCTCCCCATGGGCAGACCCAGAAATAAGTAACACCTACAAGAGTGTCTAGCCCATAGGACATGCTTATTAAATACTTCTGGATTTATCAAATGGAAATAACCTTTTTTTGAAAATATTCATAGCCAAAAAGAAGACAATTTCAAATTTTAGAAGAAAACAGGACAAAGCCAAACCAAAGAAATCTCTCTGTCATCAGGCACAAATGGCCTTGGGCTGCTCTTTTCCTTGAACAGAGCAAACTACAAAGTATTTACTAAAGACTCCAGACACCAACCTCACTTCAAGTTCTCATCTTATAAAGTAACTATTTTAATGAAATGCAGTCTTCTTCAACTAACTTGAGTTCTCTGAGTTATTCAAAACAAAAAAACAAAAAAAAGACATTAAAATGGTATTAATAAAGATGCTGACAAACCCATGAGCTTTACAAAGCCCAGAAAATGAGTTTGCAATGAAAGTGAGGGTGGCTGGTGCCCATTGTCATAAACTAGGCCCTGTAGGAAAGTCTGTGCTTTTCTCCCATGCTGTTTAAATTAATCTGTAAAACCCTGTGCATGTGCAGTTTGTTCCACACACACCCTGAAATGAAATGCTAATGCAAACAGCAATCTAATTCCATATGTCTGCTAATAGTTAGGAGCCCTACTTCACTAAGGCCAGCAAGCTTCCTACTCTAAGGCAGGAAAAGTCTGCAAGGTTAAGCAACCATAAAGCCGTGCAGAAGAAAAGCTTCATAACATTCAGAGCCATAAGCCTTTGAGCTCAAAATGCTTCCCTGTTTCCAATTGCTCAGAGGCTGAAGAAGACAGGAGACATTCATTGGAAGGGATGTGGCAGTACCACTCAGAGAAGATCTTTGTGTTGGTAGATACAGTTCTGCGGTCTTCCTCACCATGTCCTCAAAATCTACATCCCACAGAAAAGACCTCCTAGAGTACCTGAGGGATATCTCCCACCCAAGGTGATAAAAGAAATGCAGAAGAAATGGCAGGTTCCCAGTTCTGTCGATCAATCTTTAAATACCTAAGCATTTATTAACATCCCAATGGGTGGTCAAGGGCCCAGGCAGGTAAGAAGGGTCTCAGCCCCCATTGCCTCTTACCCACCTGGCTTTGGATGGTTCCTCTTGGCTGAATGCTGTGCCTCCCCAACCCCATCCCCACCAAAGATAGTCCAGAGTCCAGCTTCACTCTGACCTTTGAACCCACTACTCTTTTCCCAATAGTCATAAGCTGGG
The DNA here is from genome assembly GCA_023548195.1 of Bettongia penicillata ogilbyi. NCBI lineage: Eukaryota > Metazoa > Chordata > Mammalia > Diprotodontia > Potoroidae > Bettongia > Bettongia penicillata. Next base: position 749,763 of record JAJHZJ010000032.1, on the reverse strand, counting down.
GATATGGCTACCACCCTCATTTGGATGAGGAGGAAGACATCAGCTGTAACTTTCTGGTGTGATGGTGAAGCACTTGGCCTCACTCTTTACTCTACTATTGCTCCCTGAAATCCATAAGATCTTTTCATTTTCCCTGCCACTCAACTTTCATGATCTCCATCTGACTTTCTTTTGTATCCTAAGGCCCACTGTGCTTCATCATCCTCTCTTCTACAGCATCCTAAGGGCTAAGAGGCCTTTCCACTTGCTCTTAGGTTCAGTCTTCCAATAATTCTTGTCTTCCCTAATTAAAATATGAAGTCCTTGAGAGCCAGTTTTGCCTTGGGGGCAAGGGGGAAGGAGGGAAGGAGACAAGTACTTATTAATTACTTACTATGTCCCAGGCACTGTGCTAAGGACTTTACAAATATTATCTCAGTTAGTAAAGTTTGAGTGCAAATTGAAGTATTTTTTTCACTTTATTTTTCTTCCTTGTTCTTTCAACATGGCTAATATGGAAATATGTTTTGCATGATTTCACATGATATCATATTGTTTGCCCTCTCAGTGGGTGGGAGAGGGAAAGAATTTGGACCTCATTTTTTTTAAATGAATGTTAATAAAATTTTTTGAAAATAAGAAAATTTTAAAAGAAATATTATTTCATTTGCTCTTCTTTCTTTATCCTCCTTGGCACATAGTAAGTGCTTAAGAAATGGTTTACCAATTCAATTACATTTTAGCTTTTGTTTGCCGCCATTATGGTAATTTTTGCAGTCTCATAAGTGAGACAGCCTCTGCCCTCAGGGAGTCTACACTCTACTAGAAGATACATTTCCACAGATAAGTAAATACAAAAAGAATATATATATATATATATATATATATATATATATATATATATATATATATATGATTTTGTGCATGTATTACAAAATGATAGGGGTGTGGAAGAAACTAACTTGTGGGGAGCCAGGAAAGATTTTTTGAAGGAAGTGGCAATTAACTGAACCTTAAGGGCATTAGGGATTTAAAGATATCAAGATATAAAAAGGTCTTATTTCAGGCATGAGAAAAGATAGAGGTGGAACGTCATATACAAGGAAGAGAAAGTAGGTTAGTTCAGCCATAGAATGTATTAAGGGTAGATAATATGTAATCAATGGAAAGATAGGCTAGAATCAGACTGTGAAAATACCTAAATGACAAATTGAGGCATGGATATTTTATTCTAAAGTTAACAGAAGCCACTGAAGCTTCTTAAGCAACAGATTACACACAGTTAGACCTGTCCTGATTTTTGCTTTACATTCCAAACGCCATGGCCTAGTGGATATAGAGCCAGCATAAGGTCCTGGGTTCAAGTCCTGTTTCTGTGACCCTGAACAACTCATTTAATTCTTCTGTGCTTTAAATTATTATCTAAAATATAAATTACAGAGTAAGTGATAATTTGCATTAATAGAGGGAGATTCCTCTTTCAGGAATAACTTTTATCAATAAATTCATAGTCTAGTCCTGATCCTTCTTACTGTTCCTGTTCCAAATGTTATTAACAACATGGCCTGCCGTTAGATAGAATCTCCTTATATCCAGAGTAGTATGAACTGGTCAGTTAATAAGAGACGTTGCTTTTTTACAAACACCATAGCCCAGGGTTGGGGAACCTGTGGCCTGAAGGCCACATGTAGCCTTCTAGGTCCTTGGACTGGGTCTGTTTTATAGAACAAATCCTTTTATTAAGGGCATTTCTTCTGTAAAATTTAGGCTCAGTCAAAGGGCTGAGCATGTGGCCTCGAGGTCACAGATTCCCCACTCCTGCCCTAGCTCCTATTCTCAACATGTGACAGTCAAAAAGGAGAAAATGCTACTTTAAAGGATTAGCTTGAAAGAAATTTTTTTTACATCCAGTTACATATCAGAAGTAGGCACTCCACAATCCTAAAGTATACACAGATTCCTATGAGAATTGAGCATGCTAATATTTCCCCCCAATAAATATATTTCCATTTCTAATTGATTGCTTGATATGAATGACTCCCAGATTAGCAACTCCAATCCTGGCCTCTCTCTCTCTTGAGTTCCAAACCTGTATTTTCAGCTGTCATTGTCAGGAGCTTGCCTATTTATCTTTCTGCAGCAATATCATAGTTTCATCTTATGAGAATTACTCTCTGGCTGTTTGGAATCACAGTTATAATAATTTGCACCTCCCTTCCTCAGAGCCAGCTTGAATCTCAGGTCCCAGGAAAGTGTTGAGAACAGGGCTTTCTGTTGCCCACAGAGGAAAAGTAAGCCTCTTTCTCTACCCTACCCCCAATTCAAAACTGATTCGCTCCTGGAAGAGGGTGGGACACCTCCAAAGGCTCTCGGATTTAGCCTGGAGCCTAGAATGTATAGAAGGTATGTTGTCACCACCAATCTGCCCAGAGATCATCTTAGCAAGTAGAAACCTGACATGTGACCTGACTAGACTGAAAGTTGTGGGTGGGGGTTTAATGACACAAATCTTATAAGAATCTCTTCTCATCTCTCCCTTTTTTATCCCCTTCTTTCTTTCTCTTTGTCTTTTTCTTAATAAGTGGAACAGTAGCTGGCAGCTGAGCTCCTCTGGTGGGGCAGAAGAAGACCAGATGCAGACCTTTCCTCTTTCTCTCCCTCACTCCCCTCTGTCTTCACTCATCCCATTAACTAAGAAGCCCACATGGTCTATTGTTAAGGCAGGCTCATACTAGGCCCAGAAAGAGAAAGCGAATTCCATCTTCTTTTCAGGACAGCCTACGTGTCTCATATCTTTGCCCTTAAGAATTTTAAGAGATGTTCCCAAAGTCTTAGTGCACTAAAGCTTTAAACTACATTAAGAGTTTTGGGGGCACCATGTACTCTCAACTTGCTCTTATAATCACAACGATTTGTATGTTCGTTACTGAGCTACAGATTTCCCTGAAAGCTTGTCTTTACTAGCTCTCATTAAATAGTGCTCTCTCTCTCTCTCTCTCTCTCTCTCTCTCTCTCTCTCTCTCTCGCTCTCGCTCTCTCTCTTTCTCTCTCTGTCTCTCCCGCTCTCTGTCTCTCTCTTTCTCTCTGTCTCTCCTTTCTTTCCTCCCTTTCTCTTTCTTTCATATATATATATATATGTGTGTGTGTGTATGTGTGTGTATATATACACATATATATAGCTATTTCAGTATTATATATATTTGACATGAGATATATCTGTGATATGTGTATATGTGTGTGTGTCCCATAAAAGTATGGGGGGGAGCGGTGTTTCATTGAGTTCAATCCACCAAGCATCTTATTGTCCATCATGGAAAGTTCCAGGGTTAAGAGAGAAAAAAACCGATAGCAAGGAAAATGTTTAAGAACAACAACAGAAAACAAATCTTTAACAAAATGAATTTCTAGCCTTAACCCACCAAATGCTTACAACTATTCTGAGCAAATGGAATCCCAGTATCATCATCAAGGCAACCAGTCTGGAGCCTTCCAGCTCTCCCACTATCCCCAGCACCAGCTCTTCCATCAATCTCAACACCACCTGTCCCTGTTCCATCCTTTCCCCTTTCCTCTCCCCAGCACACTGACTCCTCCTCCACAAGGAGACTCTAGTGCTGCTGCCCTCCTTTCATTTGCCTATGGTCGTGATGGAGAGACCCCAACAGGAATGTTCTCTGGCCCTCCAATGGGGCAGCTTCTGTTGCAGCAGCCTACTGGGAGCTTGGGTTCACTTGCAGCCCTACAACCTATCCCTTGGAATGATCCTTGCTTGCCCATTCCCAGGTTCACTGTGCTCCCAGAACTTTGGGCACCACGGAGGAGGAGGGAGCTACTTACCTGACCTGCCTGCCCATGTCTTAGAGAGGCAGTCTTCACCAGGTTTCATTCAGCTTCTTGGAGGGTCTAAAACAGGCACAGGGCTGGTCAGCGAGACTCAGGAAGAACTGTCTTCTAGCACTCGGGAGCAATTGTCATTGCCCAAGGAGGTCAGAGATGGAGTCAAGAATACTCACCTCCCCAGAGTTACCGTTGATGGAGACAGCATTCCAGAAAAGAATGAAGACTGAGAGGAAAAAAAGAGAGGTTTCCTTGCCTGACTTCTGGACTTTATGTGTTGAGCTATTTCCATGTTGTTTTGCTTCTGACAACAGTTGATCCAAGACCCCTGACTTAAGCAATAAAGTTATCTGAACTAGAAAAAAAAAAAAAAAACATCTCTAGCAGTTCAAATTAAGTTTCCAAATTAGATTTTTCTCTTCTGCCCCATCTTCCCCATTGAGCTCCTGCTCCTTACTTCTTCATTTCTGCTGATTATGTCACCAAAACTGTTGAGCAATCTTTAACTTTGGCTTTTCCCTTAACCATATGTACAATCAGGTCCTAGACCCTGAAGAGTCGGCCTATAAAATACCTCTCTCATCCGTTTCCCCCTCTCTTCCCACAGTTCCCATTAGACTATGAACTCCCTGAGAGCAAGGACTATCTTTTGCCTTTATTTGTATCCCAGCACTTAGCACAGTACCTTGGCTCATTGTCAGCTCTTACTAAGTGTTTATGGACTGACTGACTGCCCTCTTTACTTCTCACATATACTGATATGATTGCCTCCCAGATGGTTCCTGCTTCCAGGTTCTTTCCTATCCAGTCAATTCTCCATACTCACAAAATCAACATTCCTAATGTACAGGTCTGATCATGTCACTTACTCAACTCCAAAAATTCCCTTGGTTCCCCATTGCTCACAAGATAAAGGTGAAATTCCTTAGCAAATAAACTGGCATTCAAAGCCCTCCATGATCTGTCCCCAACCTACCTTTCCAGACTTATTTGACATTCCTTTCATGCTGTACTCTAGTCAAGCTAGACTATTTTTATAGAACTTTAAAATTGGGAAGTACCTTAGTGGTCATCTCAGGCAATCCATACACAAAAGAAATCTTCACTATGGAACCCATGATATTTGGAGACATTCCATTCCACAAATATGCAGCTCTAATGTTTTGGAATTTTTCTTACCATCAAACCTAAATTCACCTCTTTGAGCCTTCTACCGCATTACTCCTAGTTTTGCCCTTTGGTACCAAACAAATCAGAATAAATCTAATCTTTCCTCCCCCATGTAACAGTCCTTCTGATATTAAAATGCAGCTATCATGTCCCTCCTGAGTCTCCATGCTAAACACCTCCACTTTCTTAAACTGTCCTGTATGGCTACCTGCTGTCCCCTAAACATACCATAGCTTTCTTGCCCCTTTTTCTTTACCTGTTCTTGTCTCTCTGCCTAAAATGTCTTTACCCCTCATTTGTCTGTCAAAGTCTTATGCCTCACAGTTGGTGGAGTTGTGACCTGATACTACCACTATATAAAGCAATTTGGAATTATGCCAAAAGACCTATAAACCTATGTATACCCTTTGACCTAGCAATACCACTACTAAGTCAGCATCCCAAAAGAGAATTTTTTTGTACATATAAGTATGTACAAAAATATTTATAGCAACTCTTTTCTGGTGGCAATGAAGTAGAATTTGAGGGAATTCCCATCAATTGGGGAATGGCTGAACAAGTTGTACTATATGGTTTTGATGGAATAGTATTGTGTTATAAGAAATGATGAGCTATATGTTCTCATAAAAACCTAGAAAAACTTACCTGAACTGATGCAAAGTGAAATAGAACTACGAGAAAATTGTGCACAGTAACAGTAACAGTATAAGATGATAAATTGTGAATGAGTTAGCTAATCTTAGTAATACACTGATCCAAGACAATTCTGAAGGACTTGGGATAAAAAATACTATCCACCTCCAGAGAAAGAATTGATGGAGTCTGAATTCAGATAAATGAATGCTTTTTTTACATTATTTTTCTTGCTGTTTTTCTTTTATTTTGGTCTGTGTTTTCTTTTATAATATAACTAATATGGAAATACATTTTGCACAACTATACATATGTATAATCTAAAAAAGAAAAAAAGTTTGATGTCACAGTACCTCACTCAATTGCTATCACCACCAGGCCCTCCCCAGGGAAATAAACTCTCCCTTTGCAGCACTTCCCTGTGGCATACTTCACCAGAACCCAAAGTATTTCTTTCTAGGTAGGCAGGTACACTCCTATATAGATGACCATAATTTTCCATAGAAAGCCCACTCTTTCTGTGTACATTAGCAGACTTACAGTCTGGTCCATGGGTCCAGACCTTTGACATTGTCTCACTTGCTGCTAAAGAAGAGTTTCTTGAGAGAGAATTCTGAGAAGATGACAGAATAGGTCAGAAAATTCCAACTTCTCCAGATTTCTCCCACAAACCAGACAAAATAGTGCCTCAGGACGAACATAGAGCAATAAAAATAAACAAGAGCTGGGGCAGAACAATGATCCTCCTGGGACAACTGGAGAAGAACCAAAATAAAATCCCAGGATGAAGGTTTAGTCCCTGTGAAGAGTATATGCCTCCAGGCTAGTTCCACAGAAACAACAAGTGGTAAGCCTTGGGGCTAGCTGGGTTAGGATGTAGGTTCAGCCCCAGCCACAGGAATTTTCACCTTCCGGATAGTGTGGGGAGTTGGGTGTTGGAGAAGGGGAAGATTAAGGAAACCTCTGCTGATAAGGGATGCCAGACACAGCTGCATTGCTGCAACATGGCCCTGGGTGAGAAGGAACCAACACACCCAGGTGAGTACAGAATCAGTAGAGCTGGGACAATGCTGACTGTGGGCACTTACAGGAGGGCAGAGTTCTTAGTTTTGGTTCCAAGTCAGAAGGAAAAACTGAAGGAGGATCTGAGGTCAGAGTCACCATCCCCCATATCTCAGGACTAGAGATGATTACAATAATAAGCTGCTACAAATTTTTTAAAATGAGCAGCAAAGGAGAAAGAACCCACTATATAAAGTTACTATGAGAATAAAGAAGATCAGGATTTATCTTCAAAGGAGGATACAGAAGCAAAAAAGCATCTCCTACCCCAAAGAGTAATGTCTAATGGTCACCTGCCCAAAAAGAAATCAGAGAACAACTTTAAAAAGACTTTAAAAATTAAATGAGAAAGGTTGAGGAGAAATTTAAAAACAAATAAGAACAATCCAAGAAAAACAAGAAGATTATAAAAAGAAAATCAACCAACTGGAAAAGGAGATCCAGAATCTTAATGAAGAAAATGACTCCTTGAAAATTAGAATGAGGTAAGGGGAAACCAGCAAAGTTATAAGAGATCAAGAAATAATTTTATATATATATATATATATATATATATGAAGAATGAAAAATAGAAGAGAATGTGTAATATCTCATAAGGAAAATATTGATCTAGAGAATAGATCAAGAAAAGAAAATATAATAATTGGACAACCTGAAAACTGTGATCAAAAAGAATCTTGATATAGTAATACAAGAAATAATTAAAGAAAATTGTCCTGAAGTGTTAGAATGGGAAGGGGAAATAGAAATAGAAAAAATCTACCAATCACCACCTGAAAGAGATCTCTGAGGAAAACCTACAGGAATATCATAGTTAAATTCCAAAACTCCCAGCTCAAGGAGAAAATATTATAAACAAGGAAAAAAAAACAATTCAAATATGCCAGAGCCATAATTATAATCACACAAGACCTTGCAGTAACAACTCTAAAAGACTGCAAGTCTTGTAACACTATATATCAAAAGGCAAAAGACCTGGGGTTGCGACCAAAAATATCATACCCAGCAAAGCTAAGCATAATCCTAAACTGGAAAAAAAAAAAAGGATATTCAATGAATTCCCTAGACTTTCAAGATTTTGTTGCCAAAAAAAAAAAAAACCAAAATCCAAACTTAATAGAAAATTTAACATACAAGATCCAAGAGAAATATACGGTACATACCAAAGCCTAAATATAAGGGATTCAGTCAGTACAGACTATTTACTTTTTACATGAGGAAATGTAAAATTTTTGTCTAAGATTATCATCAGTAATTGGGTATTTGGAAAGAAAGATTGGGGTTAGACCTAGAAAAGGTTAAAAAAATCATATTATACATTATATACAACATGGTACACAAAATATATTTTATTATATACAATACAATATAATCACAGTTGCAATTATATACAATTACATTATATAAATATTATATTATACAAAATAATATATTATACAAGTGATGTGGGAGAGGAAGAACTGACACAATTAGATAAGGAGGAAGAATAGTAGTTCTGGAACCCTAATCTCATTGGAATGGATTAAAGAGGGAACAATACATTTATATCTAGAAGGAAAGGGTATAAAAGTCTTCTAAATTCAGAAAGAAAGAAAAGACTAAATAATGAGGTAGGGAGATAAGGGAGGGATTGTTAGAGGGAACCCTACTCACATCAGAACTGGGTTAAAGAGAGAACAACATATACATTTAGAAGGAAATAAAAGTCTTCTAAATTTATAAAGAAATAAGTAGATGAGGGAATAGGATAAGGTGGAGTTGTAGAAGGGTGTCTAGATTAATATGAATGGGATAAGGAGGAAATAACATATATAATATGCATATATATATATATGGAAGGCTGTTAAAGTCTTCTAAATTCAGATAGAAACAAGAGGGTAAGGAGAAAGGGTGGGAGAGAGCAAGGAAGGCAGGAACGGTTTAAAGAGGGAATGATACATATATATTTAGAAGGGTATAAAAGTCTTCAAATAGGATGGAGGGTATAGAAGGGTGTCTATAACAGGAATGGGATAAAGAGGGAATAATGTATATTTGGAAGACTATAAAAGTCTTCTAAATTCAGAGAGAAGTTAGAGGGTAAGGAGAAAGGATCGGAGAAGGAGAGGATAAGGGAGGGATCTTTGAGGGGGGTAGGTTAATAGGAGGCCTAGCTAGCAGTTAGAAGTAGAGGAGTCGGGAGAAATAGGAACTAAGAGACACTCAAACATCAAGATCAGGAGTAGAATTTATTAGGGAAAAAACACGGGTGGTAAACATGATTTCAATCAAAACTAAAATAGAGTTAATTAAAAGAGAAAAATAGGGAAACTACACTATATGTCAGCCATATTAATCAATATTGTTTTAGACTGTTTAAAATAACTAGAGAATATAAGATTAGAATATTGATGTGGTATTGGAAATAATGAGTTGATGGACTTATAAAAATATGGAAAGACTTGGACTTAAAAAGGAAGATGGCATCCATCTACAGAGAAGCAGAGGACAAGGAATAAATAGTACATTTTATATATATATATATATATATATATATATATATATATATATATATATATATATACACATATATATGTATACATACACATATATAAATCGAGAATGCCAGTGTGCCAACGTCTAGGCAAAGAGTGCCTCTGAGTTTTAATATAATCACAAGACATATTCTTTTAGATTTAAACTATGGATATTATTCCAGATGCTTCATATTGCATCATTTAAAATCTGTAAAAATTATACAGAAAACCCCTATTCTCAAAAAGTGAAACTCCAATTTTGTTGCGCCTCATTACCACTGGTCCTCTCCTTCCCTTCCAACCACTAATCAAGAAAATTATTTGACGTACTTAAGAGGCTTAGCATGGTATTATCAATGTAGTATAGTGTTTGTTATCTTTATCATATGTCGTCTGCTAAAACAGCGTAGTAATTCAATCATTCTAACCCTTTAATTTGCAAACAAAGGTTTTCTGAATCCAAGTCCAGTGCTAAAGAGTGCAAATTATAGCCAATGAAAAAATAGATATTTTTTCCTGCTTGCATCCCCCACAACCACTTTGGTTTTTAGATCTCTGAGTCATGGTTTATGCCCCTCTCCTGGGGAAAAAGAGGGGAAGATCAAAATTGGTTTTCTAGAGTTCAGCTGTCATGATTTTTTAAAAAAAATGTATAAATAGTAAAGAAAGCCGCTCCCTCTCTTCTTGTCCCCCCTTCCCAATAAAGGGAAGATCCTGGCACCATAGTAAGGCATTTGCCGTTGAATCATCATCTTCCTCTCCCATTGAAAATAGAACTGGGCAATGTTTATAGAGCTGACCTCAATGTGAAGACTGTCCCTTAGCTGTCCCGGATCAGACAGCTTCACAAACTGACAAGAGAAAGCTGCTGGAAGAGCACAGTTGGCTTCCAGGCTTGTCTGTCACCACGGGGAAGGAAGGGTGGTGTTCTGAAAAACGGATGCTGAACAGAGGTAACCAAGCCAAGGAGCAGTTTGGCATAACATCAGAGAGATCAAGCAGATAAAGAAAAATCCCAAAACAATTCTTCCTCACATTGCAGATGGCATCCAGGCAAGTTCCTTACAACAAAATTTCTGAAGAATGCTTGCTAGGTCAACAATGCTTAAAATTTCAGGGAAGCTAATACAGTATCTGTTCACACAGTGAAAATAACAGAAATCACAAACTTTGCAACACACACAAATGCCAATGTCAGAGAGCAAGGACTCATTCTCTGCTAGGGAATACAACCTCCTTAAGAACCAAAAGCTCATTAATTTTCATCTTGGCTTCTGTTTAGAAGGTATTACATACTCTACAAGCAAAAACATCTGCATACTTATTATAAACCTGTAACCACACTTCCTCAACTACTTCCATTTGAGCACTTGGCCCCTGAAGCAAACTCCCTGGGAAGGGATAGGGAGTAAAAGAAGAATGTCCTTTAAGATTATGCTAATCTGTTTGTACATATTTTAAGCATTGCTCTTTCTTTAAGAGATTGTGGATTGTTGCTAGCAGCAATGCTCTGTAGGTATAAAGGTTTTGTAGGGGCCCCCACTTGGACAAAACGTTCTTTCCTGTCCTTTTACTTTTACTCTGTTCTCGCTGCCATTGGCAAACTGTCAACAGAAGGCCTGGAATCCATTTCAATTTCAGTCAAATCCCATGACTGAATGATAAGGTCATTGCAAGATTCTGACACACAGAAAAGCTATTGATGCTGTCTTTAGAGTATTGGTATATCAATATCTATCTTATGCCTTTACAGTAGAGAAAATGCCAGAACCACCATTATGAATATCTGGTGTCTAGGACTGGCCAAACTTTTATTTTTCCATGTCCATTTTAATTCTTTTCCTTATCTTTTACCAGTTCATAAAGTGAAAGAATGATTTGACCATTTCCCAGTTGATAAACGGTCAAAGGATATGAGCAGGCAGTTTTCAGTTTGGTTTGGTTTTTCTCAGGGTTTCTCCCATTCATTTTAATTTTTCTATGCAACATGACTAATGTGAAAATGTGTTTAATAAGAATGTATGTGTGGAATTCATGTAAGATTGCATGCTATCTTGGGAAGGGAAGGGAGAGGGAGGGAGAGAAAATCCTAGACTTATGGAAGTGATTGTTGAAAACTGAAAACAAATAAATGAATTAAATTTTTTTTTAAAAAAAAAGAAAGAATGACTTGATTTTGTGTAAGGAAGAGCCCTAAGGATACACATTGGAATTTCAGAGATTGCGAACTAGCCCATGCCTGACCCCACTCCCCAAAAAAGTAAATGCAATTTGGATATTCAGTTCCTTGCACACAGAAAAAGATAGCAATGTAGGAAAAAACTGAATTCCTTCTCTATTTTTGTATTTTTCAGAGAACTCAGTTTTTGAAAGTCATTTAAGTCTCTGAAGGAAACAAAAAAGCCAGGAATAAGTTATTAAGTCAACATGCTCTAGGGAAAAATTACTTCTCAACATAAACTTTATAAATGATGACTGGCTTTTAAAACTCCAATTATCAGGCTACTCAAAGAACAGATAAATGGAGCATCCATTTCCTTTATTACTTTTATTTCCTCCACATCTAAGGAAATAAGAATGTCATCATAATGTAATGTGCTGCACATTTTGTATGTGGACATTTTGGTTGCTGAAAGAACCAGAAAAAGAACATTGATGTTAAGAAAACTGACAAAAGTTTTCTTTGATTTGAGTGAAGGAGGGCTGTGCAAGGTCACCAACCTCACTTTCTTCTCCTGAGCCATCTAGGTCCAGTGGCCTGATATTCATCAGGATGACTCACTAGGTACTGGGGATGCAAGTACGAAGGATGAAACAGTCCTTGAAATGTTCTTACATTCTACTATGTAAAAAATATGTACTATGAGAAATGTAAAGTAATGTAAGACACTGTTCCTGATTCAGATAATTCATAATCTAGCCAAACCTAACTCTTTTAGTAAAAAATAAACTTTTTACTGATCATGGTATTACATACCTACAATCCCTGCTACTTGGGAATCTGAGGTTGGTGGATCACTAGTGTTCTAGAGTTCTGAACTTCAGGAGGGTTAATGCTAATAAGATATCCATGGTAACTTCAGTAAGGCCCGCAATAGGGAGGCAGTAGCCTGCCTAAGTGTAGACAAACCGAACCAGGGTCAAAATGAAACAAATCAACATTTCTGAGGTGATCACAAATGGGAAGAAAGGAAGGAAGGAAGGAAGGAAGGAAGGAAGGAAGGAAGGAAGGAAGGAAGGAAGGAAGGAAGGAAGGAAGGAAGGGAGGGAGGGGAAAAGGGAGGGAGGGAGGGAAGAAGGGGAACAAGCTCCTGGAAGGCAAAAATCTTTTCTTTGTATCCCTATAGTCAGAATTTTTTTTTTTTACCTTTTTGTCTTGATCTATGATTTTATCGGTATGGGAAGTCAGTGAAGAACTTCCTTTACCAATGTAGAGAAGCACTTGCTGTACAATTTATTATGTTAGTTGCCTGGGGCACTGGGAAGTTGAGTGACTTGCCCAGCTCTCAAAGTCAATATATATCAGAGACAGGACTGAGTTCCAGTCTTCTTCCAACCAAGACCAGCTCTCTATTCACAACACCTTGCTGACTCTACTTGTCTTGCATATTGAAGACATTTAATAAAGGCTTGTTGAATTGAATTGTCAAACATTCCCTTAAGAAACTTCTAAATGCTAGACACCATTCTAGGCATTGGGGTTACAAAGAAAGGTTAAAAAAAAAAATTCCTCCTCTCAAGAAACTCGTATAATGAGAGAGAAAATTTGCAAACTATACAACTATGTACAAACAAAATATAAGATAAATTGTAGATAACCAATAGAGGTAAGGCACTAACATTAAGGGAGATTAGGAAAGACTTTTTGTAGTTGGTGAAATTTTAGATAGGACTTGAAGGAAGGAAGCCAGAGAGGTCAGTAGATGAAGATAAGGTGTTCTGTCCATATCAGACTCCCCATTTTACCTCATCACTAAATTGAATCGAGGAGGCAAGATTTACATAAATGAGAAAACAAATAAAAATATATGACAACATAAGTATTCTTTCAATAAAATCTTACTCCAATGCCTCATAGTGGCTTAAAGGTGATGATTTCTCAAGGGCTACGCTTAAAGGTGATGATTTCTCAAGGACTACACCAACAGATCACAGGCTCTGACAGGTCCTACTTAGCTGGAGAGTCTTTGAGTAAGAGCCCAGATTATCTGTCATGGCAAGATCAGCCTAACTAAACTCCAAGGTGTTTATTATCAGAAAGAAGATTGGCCACCAGAGGAAGAATTATTTTGACTGTAACAATTCTTGAAACTATCTAAGCTGTGGATGGGGTGGGATGTGAACGAATGGAGGCGGCACTCACATTGATGAAATCCTAAACCTCTAAAAGCATTAAAATATGATAAGCATCAAAAGATGGGTACCGGCAAAAAGTGCTACAGGAAGCTGAAGAAAGTAAAGATTACCTTAATATGAATGGTCAGAGAAGTCATAAAAAAATGGAATTGATCTTGACCTTGAAGGATGGGTTGAGAGTAACTAGATAGAAAGGAAAGAAGAGGGCATTCCATGGATGGGGGAAATTGTATGAGTAAAAGTACAAGATAGGACTGCACAAATGTGTTCATGAATGCACTGAATACACAACTCTGGATAGAGTGGAGGGTTCCTTTAGAGGAATAAGGAGAGATATAGTTGGAAAGAGGTTAGAGGCAAATTTCTGAAGGCTTTGAATGTTAGTCAACCAACAAGCGTTTAAGGGCTTGCTATGAGTCAGGCAAAGTATTCTAAATCTTATCCTACAGGGAAAGAATAAAAGTTTTCACATTTTTGAAGAAGGAAATCACATGATTTCAAGAATATCAATTAGTATTTATTAAGTATTTTATTTATATTTTATTATTTATTATAATATGTAATATTAATAAGCACCTAATAGGTGCTAAGCACTATGATGGGTTCTGGGATTACAAAGGCAAAGCAAACAGGCATTTTTGCCTTCTACTGGAGGAGGTAACACGAATTTATATATTCAAAATATGTATTAAATGAATGAAAAAGTATGTAGGAAGCATCTGCTGTGTTCCAGGCACTACTCTAGGCACTGGGGACACAAACACAAAAAATGAAACAGTCTCTCCACCTAAGAAACTTACATTCTAATAAAGGGAAGCAACATATAAAAGAGCGGTGGTCAGGAAATGGAGTTTTTGTCTAAGAAATAACCAAAAAGAAAAAAAAAAGATGAGTAAAGAAATAAGCAGAGATTATCATACCCTTTCCAGAAGAAAAATTCCCTTTGGCCATAGCTGGATGCATGGCATGTGAAGCATACTCTGACATCCACTAGACTGTGCGTTGGATGAATTTGTACTAGAAAATCAATAAGGACTGTTCAGTGAAGATTAGGGAGAGTGTTGTTCCAAGTGGGAATGTAGATACAGGGGCAGGGCAGATAACAAGATGTCTGGTGAAGATGACTGAATAGATGAGATATAATCAAATCATACAAAGTAACTTGAGGAGAGGAAGCAGTAGTTGCAGGACCTGGGGGTGCAGAGGAAGTAGATAGAGATCAGGAGAGACTTCATATAGGAGAGAGTGCTTGACTAAGCTTTGAAAGAAACCGGGAATCCTTTGAGGCAGAGAGGTGAGGATGGAGTGCATTCTAGGCATGAGAGAAACCTTGTTCCAAGGGAGAGACATAGAAGATCAAGTGTCATGTGAGAGTAACAAAGAGAAAGTTGGTTTTGCTGTACTGAAGAGTATATGAAGTGGCGTAATCTATCTTGAGGCTATAAAAGTAGTTGGAACCAAGCTGTGAAGACAGTTGAATCACGGAATATTCATCTTGGAGGAAATAGCAGCCCACTGGAATTGGTTAAGCAAGGTAATCACAGTCTTATCAATGCTTTAAGAATGTCATTTTGGCGGCTGTGTGGAGGATGGACCAGAGAGCAGAGAGAGGCAGGGAGACAGATTAGGAGACTATTACAATAATCCAGTTGAGAGGTAATGATGGTCTATACAGGAGAGTGGAGAGAAAAGGACAAATAGGTGAGATGTTGTGAAGATAAGATTTACAAGATTTGATTACCGACTATAATGTGGGGTGAGGCCAGGCACTGGCTCTGGTCCTTTTTTGCATCCCTAGCACTTAGCACAGTCTGACCAATAATAGGCATTTAATAAATGTCATCTGATAGATTCTGTTGATTGAGGGAAAATGAAGAGTTGAGGAAAATAATAATTAAAATAATAACAGCCAGCATTTTAAGTTATGCAAAGCTCTATTAGTGCTTTATCTCACTGGATCCTCACAACATTACTATAAGGTACATGCTATTATTGTCTGCATTTTGCAGATGAAGAAGCTAACAGTGAGGGAGGTTAAATCATTTGCCCACTGTCACACAGCTAGTAAGTACCTGAGGGGCAATTGAACTGAGGTCTTCCAGACTCCAAGGGCAGCACTTCTGTCTATTTCACCACTTAGCTGACTCTATAGGATGAATCCAGTAATGTACCCAATACAACATTCATTCATTCATTCATTTATTCATTCATCCAATGACTTTTTTTTTGGAGGGAGGAGACGAGGCAGCTGAGGTTAAGCGACTTGCCCAAGGTCACATAGCTAGTAAATGTCAAGTGTTTGAAGTCGCATTTGAACTCAGATCCTGGGCAAGTGCTAGCTGCCCCATCCAATAAATTTAAATAAATAAAATGATAAGAGCATTTTCATAGTGTCTTAGCATTTGCAAAGTACATTACATATGTCATCCCATTTGAATACATGCAACATATGCTAAACCCTTATAGAAATACAAAAATAATCAAAATCTAGTCCCTTCTTTCATAGACTTTATAATCTAGCATACATATTAAACATAAAATCATGCTAAAAGAATCATCTCCCTGGTACATGAATAAGTCCATGACTAATAAAAACTAAAAACTTTACATTTGATCTAATGGGACACATGGGAATAATTATATTGTTGGATTTTTTTAACTACAGTAGTTTAAAACAAAAACAGCTTATAATTCTGTCTGACTATGGTTTGGAAAGAGCACAATATGGTCTTCATCTATAGGCCCATTATTGGAGAAACTGACTTAGCTAAAGTGGCCCCCAAGCTGATGGAGCCTAATTGGCCTTCTTGCTATTCCTGAAACATGACATTCCCTCTCCCATCTTGGTGCCTGTGTACAGAAGATACTCCTTCCTCATCTTTGCCTCTTAGAATCCCTATGTTCCTTCAAAGCTCAGCTCATGTACCACCTCCAACGAGGAGTCTTTCCTGATCCCCCAAGCTATTAGGGCCTTGCCACCAAAAATATCTGTCATATATCACATATATTCTTTTACATATACATACAGCAAGTCATGCCCTATCTGGGCCTCAGTTTATTCAGAAAAAATGAGGCAAACCCAAGAAGGAAAAAAATAGAAAGGTCCATGATTCACCAAAATATTAGTAACAATATGCTTGGCAGTAGAAAAGAACAAGAAACAGAGAATATTTACCAAATGAGGAATGAACTTCTATACCTGAATGAAGTGGAATATTATTGTACATTAAGAAATAATGAATATGAGGAATTTAGAGAAACATTGAAAAGATATGTGAACTGATACAAAGTAACATGGTGAAAACTAAAACAAGATATACAATGACTACAATATTGAGGAAAAGATCACTAAAAGGAAGCTTAATTTTGAGTAATTGAAAAACAAATTAACCAGAGAATGGACAAAAAGATGTATCTGCCCTAAAGTAGCTAATGATCTAGCTAGTAATTTGGGATTACTTCAATTATAGAAAAATTTAAAAGAGCTTAAGACATCAACTACCTCTGACAGCAAACATACCAAATACTTTATATTAATCTACTACGTCCAGCCCAAAACTATAGTGGCCTTCCCAATCCAAGTTCTGAGCAAGCAAAGGATTTATTCCTCCACACAGAGCCAACCAACAATTGATGCAGTGTAAAATGTAAAAAAAGATTGTATGAGTGATCTCCAAAGAAGACTCATTCATATTCACACAGCAACACTTCCTTTCTTCATCATTCTCAAGGTCAAAGGATCAAGCTCTTTCACTACATTTTAATTCTTTCTTAGGCTACAGTAAGAAAGAGTTATTGTCTGGAATGAGGAAAGTAATAGTTCCACTGAACTTTGCCCAGATTAGGCCACTATGAAATATTGTGTTCAGATCTAGTCATACGTATTAGGAAAGACATTGACAAATCTTGAGTCCATCTAGAGGAAAAGAAACAGAATGGTGTGAAAACTAGAGATGATGTGATATGAAGATTGGTTCAAGGAACCGGGGATAAAAGAAAACTTTACAAGAGAATATAATCACTCTCTTCAAGTATTTGAAGAAATATTATACAGACAAGGAGTTAGATGTATTCTGTTTGCCCCCAAAGGCCAGAACTGGTAGCAATGGGTAGAAATCTAAAAAGGAATTGTCCAAAGATAAATAGGATATGTCACGAGTTTGTGGTTTATGCCTTCCTAGACCTCTTCAAACAGAGACTCTGGGACCACTTGTCAAAGGTGATGCAAAGAGGTTTTGTCTTCAAGTATGAATTGGATTAGATGACTTCTGAGGTTCCTTCAAACTGAGCAGAGATAGTGTTTATTTTTCTTTATATCTACTCTTCCAATCCTATCTTAATGCCTAGCTCAATATCTTCACCTAATGAGAATTCAATAAGTATTTAACAGGATGCCAATATTTAGACCCTGAATTGCCTCTGAGATCATATAGTTCGATTCCCACATTTTACAGATGAGAAAACTGAGGTTCAAACAAGGTCAAAAAACACAGAGGAGATTAATAGAAGAGCTGGAATTCAAAACCAAGTTTTCTGATTCCAAATCCAATGTTTTTTCCTACTTTATTATATAGCTATTTAATGAACTGACACTTCTTTAAAAGCAAAAAATAATTCTGTTGTCATAATTTAAAAGATTTTTGATCTCAGTAGTATAGGCATAACATAGGCACTCTATAATAGTGAAGATCATAATTCATCCCTCACCTTCTCATCCTATTCAAATCTTGACCGTGTTCTCCCACAAATCAGGGCAGTGGGCAAAACATTGGATTTCAATTGAAAAGAAATGGATTTCAATCTTGGCTCTACTATTTATGCCTACATATCCTTCAGTAAGACATTTAATTGCTCAGCACCTCAGAATCATCACCTATAAAATGAAGAGGTTGAACATAGTTTGTTCCCATGTTTTCTTCTAACTCTAAATCTAAATCACAGGGGTCCACTCCAAATTCTAAGGACCTTCCTCTAGATTCTTTGCTTTTCTATAGTCATCAGGGGAGCATGTTGACCATCAATGATGGTTGTGCCTTGGCCTTGCTTCAGGATCAGCCCTCCTCTCTTTCTGGTTATTCATCTCTCTGGCTACATATCCTTTCCATTTCTTCTACTGAACAATTCCTCACTGGTAACATACTGCACTCTATTTTTATTTGCCTCTCCCAATTGTTTTTCAGGTGACCAACAACTCTAATTCTTTGAAGATGGTTATTAAGTGAAAACATACGATATCATTGGGAGAAGAAAGATATTTTTAATTGGGACTTTGTTTCAAGGGGAAGGTTGGGGTCCTAAAAATCACTATTTCCAAAAGGCAATTCAATGTAATCTCCTCTTTTTTCCTTCAGTTTGGGGACCAGTTCATTGTCCAACCAAAGAATCTGTCCAAAATATATATGGACTATCCATCCAACCACATATTGTAACCTGGACAATAGGCATCCTCCACTCACTTCATTTTTCTTATGTATTTGGTTAGTCTAAGCTGTTTTGAATGACTATGGATCTCATTAATGAGATCTGCACTTCATCTGCAAAAAGTAGAATCTAGAAGGCTTTACCATCTATGTGAAATCCCTCTTCTATCTGGATTCTGCTCTATATTTTCCACATGAAAGTTGGAAATGCCTTTGACATAACATGACTGGGTTTATTGTGACTGGTATTCATAACTAAAGGGTCAGCAAACAGTTATCTGTTATATCATTTTTGAAGAATGCTTATGATGTTTGAAAGATATGGGACACACCTTGTTGCAAGAGAGGTTTTCATGTGGAATTTTGCTCAATTGAATTAAATACTTTTATTTTTAATCAATAAACAAGTATCATACGACCATGTGTTCTTTTGGTCAGTTATATCTGACTTAGAATGTTGTTTGTAAAAGTCTACCTATTTCCTTCTTAGTCGGGGAGCTGAGAATTCATGGTTGAGGAGAAACGGAAGGTACAAATGCAGTAATTTGTGGAAATCAGTTTATGAAAAGTCTTGACTACTAGATTAAATAATTTTGACATTATCTTATTGCTTCTGAGGATCCTTCAAATGGTTTTGATCAGAGAAATCACAGTCAAGTGACATTTTAAGAGTAATCCAAAAGGGGTGTGCACAATGGCTTCAAGCATCGTACAACTGTAGACAGGGGCACTAGTTTATGAAGCTATCGGTAGTCCAGGGATAAGATGATTTCCTTTTTTAACATTATGAGCAGGAAGGAACATAGAGATGTGAAAGATATAAGAAGTAGTAGGCTGCATACAGAGGGATAAAAAGAATTTCTATATAAGCTCCCACAGACAAGAGCTGAGGGCAACTACTATTTGCATTAGGGCACTGGCAATAATATACCAATTGAAAAACAACAATGCCTAGGCAAATAGCATTTTGAGCTCAAGCTTGAGTATGAACTTGTGTGGCTCTCATACATAGCAATAGGGAGTTTTCTGGCTTATTTAACTACATTGAAAAGGCAAAAAAAAAAACAAACCAAGGAGCTAAGTTTCAATAAGCATAAAGAGCAAGGAGAATGTTCCAATGACCTGAAGAAAATGTTCCAATGAATTGTAGAGATTGCACTGTTTGTATTTCTGCCAATCCCACATAATAAATATGTGTGCACAAAAGACAAGTTTATTTCCATACTAAAGAGAAGGTGAAAGGACTAGAGGAATGTTTCTCTGTTCTCTGGCTTATCACAGAGAACTAAGTGTTACTTGAACAAATTCAAGAAGGGTTTCACAGGGAAAACAGAGGAAAAAGAATCTAAGAGACCAAGGCAAAGCCTAACTTGTATCAGATGCTAAAAGGTGAGAAAAACACAACCCATAGTAGGAGAAACCACGAAATTTTGGCAATACAATAAATTCAAGGCTCTTCCCAAAGAGAATGGAGCAAGACAATGAGTAGGGAACATAACACCAGAGAATGATGATAAGGGTCTACAAGTACAGCCAGGATCCTCGAGTGCCACTGAGTACAGGTCAGAGAAAGAACAAATGAGTCATGGCGATTGACGACTTCTTGCTGAGTAATACAGCAACACAGCTGTATGTTAATCTGGCATGAACAGAGTGATAAACTGTCGTTTTGGGTTTAACATCTGGAACACAATGAAAAGTCTCCTGAGATTTATCAAACCTACAACCACCACCAGTTATAGAGATCCGCAGGAGGACAAATACCGTCAAAAAGAACCTAGAAACATTGCTAGGGATTATGAAGTCTTAGACAAGAAATGGAAGGCCGTAATTGTGCTTTCATCACTATCTCTCTTATTGGAAGAATGAGATCTCAGGAAAGGCAGATTTGAAAAGTGAACAAAGAAGGTGCTCAGACTACTGTAGGCATATACCCCAAGAAGGTCAAAGAGCCAAAGAAAGCCCCATATAAACCAAATATTTCACAACAGCACTTTTTGTAATAGCAAAAAACTGGAAGAAAAACAGATACCCATTAATTAGGGAATTAACTAAATGAATCACAGTATGGTAATATAAGGATATGTTAATGTACACAATTAATAATGATATGTAGGGTTCAAAGAATCATGAAAAGATGTATGTGGACTGAAACAAAGTGAAATAAACAGAACTGTGAAAAAATGTACATAATGACTATAGAAATGCAAATGGGGAGGGGAGGGTCAAAGCAATACAAGTTAATTTTGTGTGACC
Source organism: Bettongia penicillata ogilbyi (assembly GCA_023548195.1). Classification (NCBI taxonomy): domain Eukaryota; kingdom Metazoa; phylum Chordata; class Mammalia; order Diprotodontia; family Potoroidae; genus Bettongia; species Bettongia penicillata. The sequence continues at coordinate 728,534 of JAJHZJ010000032.1, read as the reverse complement.
TGGTTGAAATGCTTTTCTTACTCATTTCCTCTGGTTTCCTCTAATATTCTTCTCAAATCCTGCCTTCTTTAAGAGGACCATCAGTGTTTTCCCCACTCCAAAAGTTAGTACCTTTCCTCTGAGATTACCTCAAATTTACCCTGTGTAAATTTGTATATGGCTGTTCGCAGGTCATCTCCCTGATTAAACCGTGAGCTCCTTGAGTAGAGGGCTGGGGCTGGACTTGGCCAAACTGTGAGTTCCTCTTCCACTCAAGTCCCACAGAGTTTTCCCACTGATCTTTTTGGTGTTTGTGGGTTGAGAACTCTGGAAACTGACACAGTTGCCAATGATTCAGTTCCTTGAGGCCTGCTCCAGTTCCATGTGTGATAGCGTAGCCCATGTCGGACTGCACTCTGCTCCCTACTCAGTGTAATACATCCTTCTTGCTGACTTTCCAGGTTGCCTTGGGCTGGGACTTTGTTTCATTCTATCATTTTGTGGGTTCTATAGCTCTAGAATTTGTTTAGGGTCATTTTAAACAAGTATTTGGAGGGTGTTGGGCGGGAGGGAGCTCAGGGAAGTTCCTGCTTTTACTTCATGTTAGCTCATCATTGGAAAAACAACTAACCTGGAAAATAGATCCAGGAGAGAGATTTTAAAAATTATTTGACTACCTGAAAGCCATGATCAAAAAGAGAGCCTAGACACGATGTTGCAAGAATGATCAAGAAAAAATGTGCTGATATTTTAGAACCTCAGGGTAAAATAGAAATTGAAAGAATTCACAGATCACCTCCTGAAAGAGATCCAAAAAGGAAAACTCCTAGGAATATTATGGAAAAATTCCATAATTCCCAGCTCAAGGAGAAAATATTGCAAGAGCTAGAATGAAATAATTGAGTATTGTGGAAACATAATCAGGATAACACAACATTTTGCAGCTTCTACATTAAGGGATAAGAGGGTTTAGAATGTATATTCTGAAGGTCAAAGGAGTTAGGATTAAAACCAAGAATCACCTACTCAGCAAAACTGATTATAATCTTTCAGGGGGAAAAAAATAGATATGCAATGAAATAGAGTACTTTCAAGCATTCTTGATGAAAAGATCAGAGTTGAATAGAAAAATTTGACTTTCAAATACAAGACTGAAGAGAAGTGTGAAAAGATCAATAGGAAAAGAAATCATAAGAGACATATTTTACATACCTATATGGAAAGATGATATTTGTAACTCATGAGACCTTTCTCAGTATTGGGCTAGTTGGAGGGAATATACATATGTTTATATATACAATACACACACACACACATACATACATACATACATACATATATATATATATATATATATATATATATATATATATATATATATGGTTTCCAGGTTGCCTTGGGCTGGGACTTTGTTTCATTCTATCATTTTGTGGGTTCTATAGCTCTAGAATTTGTTTAGGGTCATTTTAAACAAGTATTTGGAGGGTGTTGGGCGGGAGGGAGCTCAGGGAAGTTCCTGCTTTTACTTCATGTTAGCTCACCCTGCAACCACTGTCTATATATATATAGACAGTGGTTGCAGGGTGAGTTGAATATGAAGGGATAACATCTAAAAACTAAAATTAAAGGGTGAGAGAGGAATGTACTGGAAGAAGGAAAAAGGGAGAGGTAGAATGAAGTAAATTATCTCACATAAAAGAGGTAAAAAAGGTTTTACGGTGGAGGGGAAGAAGGGGAAGATGAGAGGGAATGAGTGAAGCTTACTCTCATTAGATTTGGCTTAAGGAGGGAATAACATACACACTCAATTGTGTATAGAAATCTATGTTACCCTATAGGAAAGTGATGGGGAGAATAAGAAGGAAGGAATGATAGAAGGGAGGGCAGATTGGGAGAAGGGAAATCAGAAGCAAACACTTTTGAGGAGGTACAAGGTCAAAGGAGAGAATAAAATAATCAAAGGGATGGGATAGGATGGAGGGAAATATAGTTAGTCTTTCACAATATGACTATTATGGAAGTGTTTTCTATGATTGCACATGTATAACCTATATCAAATTGCTTGGAACACAATGAGGATGGGTGGGGAGGGAGGATAGGAGAGTGTGGAACTCAAAGTTTTAAAATCTAATGTTTGAAACTGTTTTGCATTCAACTGGGAAATAAGATATACAGGCAACGGGATATAGAAATCTCTCTTGCCCTACAGGAAAATAGAAGGGGAAGGGGATAAGAGAAGTGGCGGGAGTGATAGAAGGAAGAACAAATTGGGGGCAGGGGTAATTAGAATGCACATCATCTTGGGGTGGGAGGAAAGGAGAGATGGGGAGAAAATTGGAACTCAAAATCTTGTGGAAATGTTGAAAACTAAAAATTAATTAATTTTTTAAAAAGAAATTTTTAAAAATAAAGCACATTTCCAGGAGAGAGGGGGTGCTCCAAGTAATTTTATTTTGAAAAAGGAGTGGTAGACTGAATAAGTTTGGGGACTCTACTTTGTACCATATTTGTGTAGACCTCAAACTCCTTTGAATTTTTTCTTCATCTTCGTCTTTTGGTTCCTTCCATCTCCTTCCATTTATATCAGATATTATTCCACCATATCTATAAGCTTATTTGTAAACATTCAGCAAGCCTCTAGCCCCCAGGACTTGTACTCATTCTCTTAATCTCTTTCTTCCCTTAAATTTTCCTAGAAGATCCACCTTTTATATATATTCCAAACAAAGACATTTCCTGAGAAGTTGGCATATCTATCACCTTTCTCACAGAAAGGTACATCCTAACCCCCACCTCTATTCGTATTGTAGCTGGTATTTGTCCTTTCCCTTTTACCTGCACTTTTTTTCTGCCACCACAAGAAATCATTATCTTTTTCTCCATCCAATTTATTCCTAAAACCTCGGATAGTTTTCCTGTATTTCTTTAAATGAAACCTAGCCGTATAGTTCTTTCATTATTTCATTGTCTTGCAAAAATTGTCTTCTTCAGACCAGGAAAGATAGAACATAAAAGATTAAGAGTGAGCTAAGACATAAGTAAAGAGATGATAAGAACTCACCCACCTGCTCTCGATGAGTTTTTAACTCCTCAGGTCCAAACAAACCACATTACAGGGCACTGTGATAAATGGCAAAATGAATGCTGGATCTCCATAAACTTCGCGAGGGAAGGTGAGGATATGAACATGAGTAATATTACAAGGATTTGTTGTCACTGTTGTTTGGTTGTTACAGTCATTTCTGTCTCTTCATGACCCTATTTGGGGTTTTCTTGGCAATGATACTGGAGTGGTTTCCGTTTCCATCTCCAACTCAGTTTACAGATGAGGAACTGAGAAAAACAGGCCTAAGTGACTTGCCCAAGGTCACACAGCTAGTAAGTGTCTGAGGCCAGATTTGAAATTCCTAACTCCAGGCCCAGCACTCTATCCACTGTGCCACCTGGATACATGTTACAAAGATGGATATTAACAAATGCACTTATTCTTTAAAGGGGAGGAAGCCAGTGAGATTCACTTTGATTCCTATAAAATTCTTGAACAGTGGTATTAATTTCAAATAGAAATGAGGGTCACTAAACAATACATAACAATCCCTGTGGGTCACATATTAACTAAGAAAACCACTTATTAATATTACTTATGTTTTATTGTCTTTTTGTTAAATATTTCCCAATTATATTTTATCCTGGTTTGGACTACACTTGGGAATGTTTGATACCTGTCACAGTGCATAATATTTCAAATTTAGCTTCTGATTACAGAAAGGCAGCTGTTGCATAGTGCATAGAGAGCTGGCCTTGAAACTAAGAAGATATAATTTCAAGGTCAACTTCTAACATATCCTGGCTATGTGACCCTTTTGAAGCCATTTAAGCTCTCAGTTCCCCTAGGAATATCTCTGAAACTGTAAGTGCAGAGCAGAAATGAATCTGCTTCAATGGAAGAAATTCTTCACACCATACCCTTTCCTTCCTCAAAAAATGGGTATTTACAATGGTAGGAGGTCATCACTGAGTCAACACAGTTTTGTCCAAATCAAGTCATGACAGTCTGGTTTCCATTCCTTTTCAGAAACAAATACTGGACTGGAAGATTAGGGGGCATCAGCCTTAAGGATAATATACCTAGCTATCAATAAGCATTCAACAAAGTCCCCCAGAGTGAATAAGATGGCAAAGTGGGCACTAGATTATAATACAATTAAGTAAATCCAGAATTGGTAAAATGGAAAGATCCACGAAAAGCTATGAATGGCTATATGCTAATGGAGTGATTCAGACATACCTGCTTGCACTAACCATGTTCAGTATGTCTATCTGACTGAGAAGAACACAGAAATGATACTCCTCTCAAATTTGCTGATGACACAAAGCTAGAAAGAGTGGCCCATAGAATCAAAGACTGAAGAAGGTAGATTCTTTAAACTATAAGCCAGTGGGTTTAATTTCATTCTCCAATAAAATTCTAAAATTATATTGGAGCTGTACACTATGAAAAAAGAGGTAGGTATAAAGTAGAAAGAAAATATTGTACCAGCATCATAGAGCTGGATTTGGGGTCATAAGACCTCTGTTCAAATCCTAGCTCCTCTCCACTTACTAGCTTGGGGAAGTCACTTTACCACTTTGGGCCTCAGTTTCCTTATCTACAAAATGAGGGGTTTGTATCAGCTCACCTCTAAAGTTCCTTCTAGATCTTAACCAAAGGTATGAACAAAGGGATGGTTTGGGGTCACATAGAAAAGGACATGCTTTTTACTAAGAATCAGTATGGGTTCGTCAGGAGCAGGTCATAGCTAACTTCATTTCCTTGTGTGTGACAAGGTCACTGGACGAAATAAATTAAGAGGGCTGTCATCATATTATGTCTAAATTTCAACAAGAGAGTTGAAAGTCTCATCATAACATCCTTATAGAAAAGATGTACTAAAGTGACTTGGATGATAATACAGTTAGGCAGAGTCAAAACTGCTTAAATGATCAGATAAAAAGAATCTTTTTTTGTGAATTGCTGTAAATTTGAAGGCCTTTACTGGAATTCCTTGAGAACCTGCTTGAGTTCTATTCTCTGTAATAAGTCAATGACATGAATAAAGACATAGATGTCATACTTACCAGTTTTTCAGGTAACACAAGGCTAAGGCCATGGGCCTTGCCAATATTTTGAAAAATTAAAAAAAAAATTAAAAACAAAACTCAACAAGTGAAAGTGATAAATTGAAGTAAATAAAATTGAATTTAATGGGAATCAATGAAATTTTGGCTTTTTAAAATCTACTTTACAAGTATTGGAAGGGGAAATAATTGCTTCTAAAAAGTAATTGATGCGAAGGAAGATCTGAAGGTTTACATGATCTATGCACATAAGCCAGTGTTCTCTTGGCTGAATTAAAAGAACTTTGGTATCCTAAATAAGAGCAATAATAGTTGCACTTTATTCTTCCCTGGTCATGCCAGTTTGGGAATATTATGTTCAGCTCTGGGCACCACATTTTGGAAGGAGATCGACAAAGCAGAGGAAATCCAGAAGAGGAAGACCAAGATAATGAGAGAGCTAGAAACCATGTCATGTGAGCATCACCTAATGAAATGTAATTTTTTTCTAGTCATAGCTATGTCTCAAGCTTCAGACACCTTAAAGATTATGTAATCCAAACAGCGCTCCATCATTGCAATTTAATGATGAGAAAACTGAGGTCTAAAGAGATCAAGTTACATGTATATGTTAATAATGATAACAAGCATGGGAGCCAGGATTGGAACGTAGGTCCACTGACTCCAAGTTCAACTCTCATATAGTCAGTGAGGGTAGTTAGAACATTTTATTTTTGTAATGCATAGAGTGATTGATCTGGAGTCAGGAAGACCTTAGTTCAAACTAGTTGTATCACTCCGGGCAAGTCACTTAACTTTAGCCTACCTTTATTTTCATCTATAAATTGAAAAGAAAAATAGTACCTACCACCCAGTATCATTGTGAGGATAGGTAGCACCAATGTGATATTCACAGTACCTATGGCTGCCATGAATATCCCAGTGCAATTCTGAATCATGAAATACAACAGACTTTCCACATGGAAGACAGAACCAAAACATTTATTCAGACACCAGAAAGCCAAATCTATCATAATAACAAAGATCTATACACAATAGCAATGCAGAGAATACTATCTCCAAGCCTTCCGCCGCTAGGCTTCCTACAAACCAGCTTCCCCCACTAGGCTTCCTACAAACCAGCTCCATTAAACAAATCACAAGCAGGCCCCCATAAACAAAATCACAAACAAGCTCTTTCATTCAAGCTAGCCAGTAGCCTGCTTGCCTACATCCTTGCTAGCTCTGACTGGACTCTGACCAATTTCCTCTCAGTTTTGCTCTAGCTGTGCCTCTCTTGTTCCACCCTTCCTGTTTCACTCATTCAGCAAGCACCTCCCACCACAGGTTCCATGAGAGTCAGACTCATGTGACACAGGCTTCCACGTGACCCAGGCAGCTCATATGGACCTATTAATGAACGGGAAAGATCTCCCCATTTAAAATTACCATTACATGCGACCCCAAGAACTTTTGTATTCATTACATAGGTCAAAGGGACAACAGAACTATAACAGGGATAACAGAAAATAAGTACATAAAACAATATCTCAGGGTGGGACTAGAGCACAAGCACCCCATTATTCCCTACTCGAGCAAATGGGGCTGAAAATCTTGGGGTAAGGGGCAAAGGTCTCTTCTTCCATAGCTCCTTCCTGCTGAAATTGGACGTAGAGCTGTCCCTGCCCCTCTCATTTGAGGGGTCAGTTCCTTAGTTGTCATCTAGAGCTTGGTCAACACCAGGTTCCGGGTTGAAACATCAGTCGTGGATAGGCAGTGACACCTGGATTAAGCAATCAAGCATCTGCAAATTGAGGGTATTAAGTCTATGGAAAACAAATCTGACAAACTAGGTGGACAAAAAGGTAAAAAGAAACAAAGAGACAATAACCAAGCAGGGTAGATAGGGTCAACCATGCTTCTGGACTCCATGAACCCATTATCATAGCTTTATTCACTATTGTGTACTGTTTTCTAATTTGCAGTTTGGGGATCATCATTCTGGCTAGGGGTATACTTTCTGTAATCTCAGCTGGGGTCTGGCCAATCTCCTATTCTCCCTGCAGGTGTGATGAGCTTGGGTAAAGAGAATCTGAACAGGCAGTTCCAACTTCCTTGCTAAGTCAAAAATCAAGCTGCTTTCTTTGATACATTTTATATAGTTCATTAGTTGGAACACCATCTATTCTTCGAAAATCTACCCCAGCTCTGAGCTGTAAACAATTCTTTTCTTATCAGTCTATTCTGGCTTTGCATCTGCTTTCTATTTACTTTTCTCACTTTAGGAAATTTATCTCTTTCACTGATTCTCACCATCCAAGGTACCAACAATTCTCCCATCCTTTGAGTGAACTAACTCAAAATATCTGTGACCTCCTGCTGAGTAAAATCCTTAATTACCTCCCCAAACACTGTGGAGGGGGCCCTGATTCTCCTGCTTCCTCCTTAGTACTGGCAGAACCTCAGTCTTTTCATTTGTTTCATTCTCCTCCCCCACATTCTCCTGGCCTGTGTTTGGGATTCAATCAGGCCCATCCTGTGCAATGGCTGCATTTACTTTCCTATTGCTAACTTTTTGCTTCCTCCTGTGAGCCAAACCAACAATAGCGTTTTTTCCCACCACCTGCTATTTTTTAGCTTGCTCTGCTAAAGGAGAGTTCAGCATAGAAAGCTTCTCTTGCAATTCTGCTAAATCCTTTTCCATCTGAGCTTTCTTCTCCAGAAACTTGTCTCTACTTTTACATATAATTTGATATCTTAACAGTACCCAGCCTCTGTTACATATCCCTGCCATTTCTTTCCCTGATTCTAGTAGTATTCCCTGAAAACATCTTTCTAAGTCTCTGGGTCTCCCTTCGGTAGCCTTGGTTCCCAGTTTTCACAGAGTCCTGTGCCTTTAGCCCTTTCTCTTGCTAGGGAGGAATAAGGCAAATCCTCCCACCCTGGGACATCCATTTTTTCCTCTGTCTCCAAACAGAGATCTGATATTCACAATCTCATCCTTGTCACCATTTGTACTGCCAGTGCAATATTCACAGTGCCTATGGTAGCCATGAATATCACTAAATACAACAGACTTTCATCATGGAAGACAGAACCAAAACATTTATTCAGACACCAGAAAGTCAAATCCATCATAGTAACAAAAATCTATACACAATAACAATGCAGAGAACATCATTCCCAAGCCTTCCCATTGCTAGGCTTACCAGAAACCAGCTCTCATAAATCACAAACAAGCTCTTTCACTCATGCTAGCCAGCTACCTGCTTGCCTACATCTTTCCTAGCTCTGACTAGACTCTGACCAGTTTCCTCTCTGTTGTAGCTCTATCTCTTCCTATTCCATCCATTCAGCAAACTCTTCCCACCACAGGCTCCATGGGACTCAGACCTATGGGACTCAGGCTTCCATGTGATCTGGGCAGGTCACTTGGGCCTATCAATGAATGGAAAAGATCTCCCCATTTAAATTGCCATGACAACATAAGAAGAGATGATATTTGCAAAATACTTTGCAAATCTTAAAGTGCTACATAAATGATAGCTATCATTATTATTATTTCTACTTCCCAGTCCTGGTTCTGCAAGAGAAGTAACAAAATGCTACAAGAAAACCAACTTCAAGTATTTTAGGACTGTTATGAGGAAGAGAGATTTGTTCTTCTTGGCCACAGAGAGTAGAAGAAAGAACAATGGTAGATGTTGTTAAGAAGCAGATCTTGGGCTTAATATAGTGGAAAATTTTCTAACAACTGGAGTTGTTCAAAAGTGAAGTGAATTATCTTTAAAGGAAATGAGTTCCCCGTCACTCCAGGTCTTCCATTGTAGGCTGAATAACTAGCCACTTCACAGTGATACTACAGGGAGGATTTCTATTCAGGCACAAATTGAACTAGCTACATACTCTTAGCTCTTCTTCAGCTCTTAAATTATATGAGTCTATGATTCTGAGAGACTACAGGAAGAATGATGCTATTGACAGAGATAAGGAAGTTCAAAGAGTAAATTGGTTTTGGTAAGAACATGCTGACTAAGGTTTTAAGCATGTTGAATTTGAGATGATAGTAAAAAAAATATGTAGAGTCATAAAAAGAACTGAAGCTTTGGGGTGAAGTTAGGGATAAAGATACAGAATAATGATATAGTTTTAAAAGCTGTAACAATGAGAATATGTGAAATCTCTGAGAGAAAAAAATTAAGATTGAGATGGCAGAAGCCCAAAAATTGAGCATTGCAGTATAGACACATTTAAATGGAGAAGATAAAGCAAAGGAGATAGAGATGTCAGTGAGGCAGAAGAAATCAATTTTTTATCATAGAGAAAAACGTAGTCAGTAGTATTAAATGCTACTTATTTGTTAAAGAAAATAAATGCTGAGAAAATGATCCTTTATTTGGCTGGTCATTAATGACCTTGGCAAGAACAGTTTCCATACAGTGGTAAGACAGAAGTCAGAGTCCAGCGGATTAAAGAGTAGTGAGAAAATGGAAGTATTAAGAATAGACTACTCTTCCAAGAAGTTTGGTGAGGAAAGGGAAAAAATAGTAGTCTATTGAAATAATTCTGAGGACTGCCAGCTTTTTTATTTATTTGTTTTTTTTGAAAGGAAAAACTAGAGTGTATATTTGAAAGCAGAAGAGTAGGAGACAATAGATTGTACCATAAATATCAGTGAAAAAAATTTGGTGAATTGTTCAGCTAAAGAGTTCACATAGTGAATCAAATGTTATTTGATTCATGTTTGTTTAGATCCTTCTACATATAGCTCTGTAAGTCATACCTTGCATTTGGTAACCAGAAGTATTTTTTTACCAAAACAAAGTCTAAAAGTGTTTTATGTTTCACTTTAAACTGTGCTCTACCCTTTCATTTCTTGTCCCCTTGTCCTAATGCCACTCATCCATTTTAAATCCCATCTTCGATTTACATCTGTGATCTCTCTGTTCCTCTTTGCATACTATTAAATGTCACTGGAAGTCACACAGCTATGCTGACAGGATTCACTATAAATATATATTACCTAATCTCAGATAATTCTCACAACAGCTCCTTGAGATGGATCCTATTATCATCCCCATTTTACAGATTAGGAAATTGAGAGAGGTTAAGTAATTTACCCAACATCACAGCTAGTAAGTATATGAGGCATGCTGCTTGGAAATCTTTTCATTATTCTATGGTTGACTACCTATTCCCCACATCCTCTAGTTTAAGACTTTTCTCCTCTCTCCTCAAGTCACCTACACTACTCTTTCCCTCATCTCTCTTCAGCAGAGAAGGATCTCACTTCATAATGTACCAAGAAAGTTGAAGACATTGTGATAGCACCCTCTTTTCCCCAGTCTTGTATCTCAGATCTCCTCACTTACGTCAACCCATTCCTACTATTCTTTATTCTACTCTTTAAGAAAGAGTTGACCTATTTCTTTGTCAAGGCCAAACCATCTGACTAGGGTCTTAGATTTAGACCTGGAAGACACAGAGACCTTCTCTTCCAGCCCTCTTACTTAACAGATTAGGAAACTGAGGTTGGGAAGTAAAGTGACTTTCCCAAGATCACACAGGCAGTGATAGGAATTACACCTAGGTCCATTCATTCCAGAGATATTGGATTTTTTACAATACCACACTTACATACTTTCTCTTTCATCTATTTCAGGAGGTTACCTCATTTACCTATCATCTGTCTCTCTCCCTCCCCCCCCTCTCCTTCTCTCTCTCTCTCCTCTCTCTCTCCTCCTCTCTCTCTCTCTCTTTGTCTCTCATTTTTAATTCTTTACTCTCACTTTACTCACTGGTTCTTGCTTGTTGCCTCCAAACATACTAGGTTTCTCCCATCCTTAAAATAGCTTTATTTAACTCTGCTGTCCCCTTAGCTATTTCCCTCAATCACTCCTCCACTTCATAGCCAAACTCCTAGGGGGAAAATAAACAATATACACTCGTTACTACCTATTCATCATACCCTATTCACTTCTCAGCCCTTTGAAATCTACTTTCTGATTCACCTCTCCACAGAAAGTGCTCTCTTCAAGAATATTATTATCTTAATTGATAAATCTAACAATCTTCCTAAAGTCCTCATCTTGCTAGAACTCTTGTAGTGTTTGAAGCCATCTATCACCCCCTGCATACCTATCCAACCTGGATTTTTGTGGCATTGTACTTTCCTGGTTCTTCTGTGATCTATCTGACCACTCATCAACCTCTTTTAGTGGATCATATTTAATATCCAACTCCATACATGTATATGTGGATGTACTTATCCTAGGGCTGTTTTTGAGATCCACTCATTTTCTTACTCTCAGCGATCTCAACAATTCAAAAAAGTTCAATTTTAATCTCTATTCAAATGACTCCAAATTCCCCATGTACGGCCAATATCTCTCTCCTGAGCTTCAGTCAATTCTCACCATCTCTCTGCTGGAGAGCTCCACTTGGATGTCCCATATGAATCTCAAATTCAATATAAGTAAAACAAAAGTAACAACTTTCCTCCTCCACCTCCTTCCTCTCAAAAATAATCCTTCATCCTAAATTCCTTGTGTCTGTCAAGGGCACCAATATCCTTTCAGTCACCTATTTTGAAACCTTGGAGTCATCTTCAACTCTTCACTCTCCATCATCATTATCATCATTGTCATAGCAAAACACATTACATGGTATTGCACTTGATCCTCACATAAACTCCCTCAGGTGGGTCCTATTATCATCCCCATTTTACAGATTAGGAAATTGAGAGAGGTTAAGTAACTTGCACAAGATGACAGCTAGTCAGTATATGGGGCAGGATTTGAATTCAAGCCTATCCTGACTTCAAATCCAGTACTCTATCCACTGCCTTAGACCCCACATCTAACCAATTTTAAGAGACTGACAATTCTACCTCATTAATATCAATTGCATTAATCTTGTTCACTTCTTTCACACGGGCACTACCCTAGTTCAGGTGAGTTATCTCTTATGCCCTAGACTATTTTAGTAGCCTCCCTGCATCAAACCATTTCCCTTTCTAATCAATCAAACACATCATTGACAAATTGAAATTCCTAGAACTCGGCCTGACCATTTCTCTTTTTTGCTAAAAGAACTTCAGTGGCTTCCTAGTACTTCTAGGATAAAAATGTAAACTCCTCTATTTGGCATTTAAAACCCTTCAAAAACTGATTCAACTTACTTTCATGTTCCTTGGAATAGAACCCATGCACTCCAGCTAAACTGAACTACTTAATGTTCCCTACGTCATTCCATCTCCTGTGTCTGTGCCTTGGTCACAGGCTGTTCTTTGTGTCTGGACTACACTCTGTCCTTCCCTCTACTTAATTCTTGTTCTTTTTAATCTTTAGTTGGAATATATGTACAAACATCTTTCATTATCCTCAACATTGCCCAGTTGTTAGGGCTCTCTTCACATACACTCCCAAATTGCTTTATTATTTTATATTTACATATATATGTACATGCTGTTTCCCACAGCAGAATGGGAGCTCCCTGGCAACAGGATCTGATTGATTATTTTTTGTCTTTGTATCTCTAGCACCTAGTATGGTACCTGGCATATAGTAGGTATTCAATAAATGTTTGTAGAGTTGAACTGAGTAGTATCTGAACACTCTCTGATTTCAGATTTCACAAATATAGCCCACAGAAGTGCCAACCAGAGGTTAGACTTTGTAACAACCAACAAAGTTAATGAATTTTAAAAAATCTCCATGTAAATGTAATTAAATCCATACCACCTAAATGAAAGGAAATCATAGTGTGGTAAATAGAGAGCTGACTTTAAGGCCTGGGTGATGAGACTTTGAAACATGCTTGCTGTGTGGCCCTGAGCAAAAGCACTTAACCTCTTAGTGTTTTAGGCAATCCTCTGACACTTTAAGTTGCAGAGAAAATGTCAACTTGTACTTGTAGAGGAGATTTTCATTGGGAATTTCCTGTACCAAAGGCATGACAGTCCCTGCTCTTATAAGTATTGTCAAACTTGAATAGAAACACTAAACCATACATGAGAACACTAAACCATACATAAGGATACCCACGGGTTACATATTGACTTAAAACCCCATATAGTAACATTATGTTCTATGATATTTTCATCAATTTTGTTAAATATTTTCCAACTACATTTTAATCTGGTTTGGGCTATACCTGGGAGTCTGTAGCATATTTGACACCCCTGCTCTGTACAATGTACATATGACTTTAGAATGTTAAAGTTTGAAACGACCTTAAAAACATCAAAGAACAAAGGACAATATCATTCTGGGGAAGAAATAAAGATCAAACCAACAGATGTTATGATATTTCCACAAAATTAATTCTTACACCGTAAATGAAGTTTATATCAGAAAGCATAACTTGAATTTCTGGAATCCACATTTATGTTCAAATAGAATGAAGATCTTTCAACATCTAGCTCCCAAAGCTTACCCTCTCCCTTCAGACAAAATATTTTGCTTTTACAGTGTGATGTGCCAGGATAAACCACAGGGAAAACATCACACTCTTCAGAAAGGATGATACATTCTTAAGTAGTAAGTTGTGCCTGAGACTGGGATAATATCACATTCTATCACTGTTTCTTGCGTGATTTCCATTTGGGTATGGCCTGTTGACAACCTTCTGAATAACAAGCACATATAAATGATCAAGTGCACACTGGTGAGGGCCTAGCAACATTATTCTGAGAGGGAAAAGTGAAGAATAATAGTAAACTAGCTAACACCTCCATCAGGATTTGTCCAGTTTTTTAGTTTCCATTTAGTCAGAATTGGCTTTGAAAACCAAATGTGGCTCATATCCTACAAAGGGCAAGGAAACAGATGCACACTCAGAAAAAGAAAAAAAAAAGGTGTTCTTCCTACTGGTCTGCTAACTCCATAAATGCAAAGAATATTGACAGTCAGCAAATTGAAATTTCCTAAATAGGCCTCAGCTTGACTTTGTATGGCCATGCATAAATAACTTTTGGATGGCTAGGGTTTGGTGCTTCAGTGGAGCCCTTCTTGGCTTATTTACCAATGGAAGAACATGACATGAACTTTATGTTGGCTCCACATTCCACTTCTCCATCAATTCCCCACATTCAGGTCCTAGAAATACTTGATAGCACCCTATGATCATCCTTATTCTCTCTTGAAAGGATCTCTAAACATGTTTGAGCAGCTGTATGATAGGTAGTCTTCCACTTCCACTTCTAGAAAAAGATACGTATTCAATATTTTTTGACAACCATTTTTAAAGTAACTAATTTTTGATACAATGATTTCAATTTAATAATAGATATATGCATATAATATACATACACATACACATATATATATATATATATAAAGAGAGCTAGAGACTGAATTGTCTATTAGAACTAGAAAGACCATACAAATCATTTAGTTCAATCCCTTTTGTTTTATAGGTAAAAAAGTTGAGGCCCAGTGAAATGTAGTAATTTCCAATATTACACAGTTAGTAGTGGCAGACCTGGGACTCAAACTTAGGTCTTCTAACTGCTCGTTTAGTTCTCTTTCCCATATACTATGCTGCCTTTAAAGTTTTTCTTCTGAAATAAATCTTAAATGAGATTATTTTTTAAACTCTACAATTGCTTTCCCCCAGTGTCTTTCCATAGTAAAGTATCTATTCATTTTTTTAAATAATTTTTATTGGTTTCTTTTTACATGGCCTCAATTTTCTCCAGTATACACTCTTCCCACCTCTTCCAGTGAGTCGTAATATACAATAAATGCTTTTTCTTAAAAAATAGAAAGAGAAAGAAAAGAAAAAAATAGTAAGATCAATCAAAATATCAGAAAAAAAATCTGATATCCAAAAAGTGGAGGAAATTTTCTTCTCATAGCTCTTCTTTGGGATCAATTTTGCAGCATTCATTTCATAGTTTCATAGTGCTTGTTCTTTCCGAGTACATTGCTTTTGTCATTATATATATTGTTTTCTCAGCTCTGCTTACTTCACCAAAATCCATCAATTCATGCAGTCTTTATACATTCCTCTGTATCTGTTGTAGTTATCATTTCTTACAAAACAGCAATATTTTATTATGCTCCTGTGCCACAATTGTCATTTCTCATCAATGGGCACCAACTTTGTTTCCTCTTACCAAAAAAAGCTGCTATAGATTTATTGACTATTAAATTGTGTGAGGTAACAAATGTGTGCGCACACACACACTACTATCATCTACCAAGTTCTGGCCGCATTAAATGTGGCTCTCTCTCTTTGACGTTATTACACTTCAAATGATTATCTTCCCACAAGACAACAAAACAGCCCTAAATCAAAAGACAAAAATTTAATTTACAGTCTTCTCTACAATAGTTTTCTTTTCTACTTTTTATGATATAAGATTTTTACCTCAGCTAACTATACTGAGTTGCTAATACAATTTAATCTCAGCATTGAATGAAAAGTATCTCTGTTTTACATTTTCCATCCCATATTGGGAGAACTGACTAAAGACTTTGTCCATGGTGGCTTGAAGATCATAGGTTGAAGGCTGAAAGATACCCTAGATGCTACCTTGTCCAACATCCCTGTTTTTGAGAGGAGGAGTTGAGACCCAAACAGGGTAAGTGACTTTCCCAAGATCACTCAGCTAGCAGTACAGTATCTGAGTCAAGATTTAAGCTGAGGTCTTTCTGTTTCCAAATCCAGCATTTTGTCCATTATTCCATGTTGCCTTTTTGATCTATAATATGATTTGATCCCTTACAGAACAAGATTTATCCTATTGCATTTCACAGAATTCCTTTACACTGGACACATATCTATGTCTCCTTTTGGCTCACTTAGAGCTATTCAAAGGAACGGCATTAGGTCTCAAAAACAGCCTAGTTTTTAGAACAGAAAAGATATTCAAAATAATCGTATAATAATGTTATCACCTACAAGAAAATAACCCATCTACAGACTGTGATGTTCTTTCTCCATGTGAAGGACAATCAATTTCACATTGACTCTCATAAAAATTGCAGAAATTATCAAATCTGCCAAGATCAACTAATATGTATAACTCTAAGGGTAATTGGCTCCTTATTTCTAAGATTTTGCTCTTGACCTAATATGAGGCTTGCAGGGATATAAACTCTGGCAATTAAAGAACTATGATAAAATGTATCAGGATTAAATTAATATCCTGGTGCTATTCCTGAGTAATTCAGTCAGCCACTTCCCAGTGGACTTTATTACAAAAAAGTCACTACCATTTCTTCTTTTCCTCTCCCAAATTTCTATGGGATAATTGAAAGAAAGATGTGAAATATGGATAAGGCAACATGGAAAACAGAGATGACCACAGAGCAAAGTTCTGTGGATAGCAATGGTACCCATGCCAAAGGACTGCATTCTAATGGAATGAGACACTTGGGCTATGGGTTCAGTGTGCCAAGGCCAAATTGATTCAAGCTGCCTTGGAAACGTGGATCTCTTGGAGCACAAATAGTGCTTCCCAGAAAAAAAAATACCTTAAAGAAAATCACATATAACTGATAAAAGCTGATGGAACTTTAAATTGAGGGAAAAGAAGCAACTGCTCATGTATGAGGCCAGATGATTCTTGCATTTAAAATGGTTTCTGCTTTGAGTACGTAATCATCTTCACACGTTTCTTGGGTCACTCTAAAACAGATGACATCTTGATAGCTACACAAGACTGAGAAAATATGAGCACACTCTCATATTACCATTGTGGTTATGGTTAATTGCTTATAAGAGACTGTTTGACTCCAGAGAACAAGGAACAGCCTTTGTGGAGGTCTTTATTCTGAGGAGTGTGAACTTATTGCTTGTAAATAAAATTGATGCCCTTTGGAATCTGATGTATTTTTATGCACTTAAAAACATTATTCTGAGAGAGGATTAATAGGTTTTGCCAGACTATCAAAGGAATCCATTATATGCATGTTCTTAACCTCTACTTTAGGGCTACAGACAAGGTGTCATTCAGGACTTCTCCTTGGCCTGAGAGGGCAGAATCAAGCAATGGGTACAAGTTGAAAAGTGGCAGACTTGAACTTGATGTCATGAAAAACTATTTCTTAATTAGAACTAACCAAATGTAAAGTGGGCTGACTTGAGAGGTGGCAAATTCCCCTTCACTGGAGATTTTTCAACACAGGGTGGATAAGCTATTATTAAATATGTAATACAGGAGTTTCTTATTCAAGTATGGGTTGAAACAGATGACTTGTGACATCTCTTCTGACCTGGAGTCTGTGGTTCTGAGATGACTACATTCAAATTATATAAGATCCTCTAAGACATAATTTGCAGAATATTGGCATCCAGCAAACTATTAAACTGGGAGATATCATTTTCTTTCCTCATTAGATTATAAACTCCTTGAAGGACTATCTTTTTCTTGTTTGTATCCCCAGCTCTTAGAATAGTGCCTGGCATGTAGTAGGCTCTCAATAAATGTTTGCTGAATTGTAACAAATTGAACAAGTTTACCTAAGGTATTCACAAATGTCATGGAAATTGTCCTGCTCAAAGTCCAAAAAAAAAAAAAAAACCAAAAAAAAAAAAAAAGAAACCAAGGATTTTCTTTTGGTAGTAAAGTTCTCCAAGTATCCATTTCTACATGGAAATCTCCAATATTCCTAAGCGTCCTCAGTTAAATTCACCACACTGAAAAGGAGATAAATCTGACTATTCACACTGAAGAAAGAAAGATTCTAAGCACTGGAAGTTATTGACAATTCTTTGGTACACAAGGGATGGAGGACAATCCATCAATGTACGTGTTTTTGATTTGGATCTAGTCATAAAATCATCATATCTTGTGTATATATGCATATATATGTAGGTGGATATGAGTGTGGGTGTATATAACTATATATATATATATGTATATGAATACACACATACACATATATAATTGCTGAATCATTTCAATTGTGTTCACCCTTCATGACCCCTTCTGGGATTTTCTTGGCAAAGATATTGAAGTGGTTTGCCATTTCCTTCTCCAGCTCATTGTACAGATGAGGGAAATGCAACAAACAGGATTAAGTGATTTGTCCGGGATCTTGCAACTAGTAAGTATAGGAGGCTGGATTTGAACTTAAGTCTTTCTGATACCAGGCTTGTTATTCTATCAACTGTACCACCTAGCTGCCCTATATATACATAGACTTCCTTTTTTAATTTTATATACATATACTTAGAAATTTTATATTATATATACACATATGTCTTAGAAACATATACATATATGTGTATGTGTGCATATATGTGTGTACAACACATATAATCCAAATCTGTACTTCAATCTTTAGTGACTCATGATTTCATGGATGTAAGTGAATCATTCCTCTTATGATACAGATTGAAACTCTTTCATTCCCTCATTCTGTGCAATTCTTATCTCTGTTCTACTGTAAATCCTTCTAGGAGATCAGATCCAAATACAAAAGACAAGACATACATTCTGTGAGTGCCAGTAAAGCTCCCAGTTCTATTCTTCTAAGGATCAAAGGATTGTAACATTTGGAACCAAAGATAATTCTGTAGACCTCATTTTACATATGAGGAACCTGAGGTCCAAGAGAGATAAAGTAACTAGTAGGACTATACATGTACACACACACACACACACACAAATATATATACATATATATAATACAAACATAAATATACATACACATAAATATACCCATCCACATATATCTCTGTGTGTGATATTGATTGATTGATATATGCAATTACTTGCTTGCAAAAAGGGAAAGAAAGTTATGTGTTTGTATACATGTGTTTGTGTATGTATTAATGCAGATTTAGAAATGTTCATAATACCAAAAGTCCCAAGTCAAAGAAACATGGAGCACAAAATGGGACAATAAAGTAAGCCAGTTTAATTGAGGGGGCATGCTTTTAAAAAAAGATAAAGCAGTTAGGGAAGATGGTGGAAACAGATCTGATCCACTGTAGTTCCAAGAGCAATTGGGCACACACTGCTAGACCTGATTTCAAATCCAGCTTCAGACACTTACTAACCGTGTGGTCCTAGGCAAGTCAATTAGCCCTGTTTGGCTTAGTTTTCTCATCTCTAAAATGAGCTGAAGAAAGAAATAGCAAAGTACTCCAACATCATTGCCAAGAAAACCCCACATGGCGTCACAAAGAGTCAGACACAATTGAAAAGTGACTGAACATCAAATTCTACATTTGAATCATAAAACAGAATAGTAATAGTTAGAGGAGACTCTAGCCCAAACCTTTTAACTTTTCTTAATAAGCTCAAAGAATTTAAGGTCTTAGTCCAAACATATACAGCAGAAATGGGCCTAAGAACTCAGATCTTCAAGAAACCCAGAACAGTTCTCTTTATCCTAAACTGTATGAACTAATTTTTGTACTTCTGTGAGAAAAGGAATATACTTACAATTATGTAATTTCCACTGGTGTGTTTCTCCATTCTAAGGGAGTCATTCCAGATTGGGGGGAAAACGTCTGTTTAAAACACAACTTGAAAGTTGACACATTTTTAACCCAGTTTCTAAAGGGCAAATGAAACCTCAGATATTCACAAACTGACAGAACTCAAAAGATCTATTTTATTGTAACCAACCAAGCATCTCCCATTAGGGAAGTCCAAGAGTAGTCCCATATTTTCCAAAGTATAATATGGGACCTGGATATTGCTAGAAAAATCTGTGTGGCCTATGAAAGGATTTCTTGGTCCATGTTGGCAGGACCCTATGGAAGACTAAAGTTGAATGACTCATAAAGCCATACAATATAGTAATTACAAATGTTATATCAATCAGAAGGAAATGCTACCCAGGGAAGGTATGACCCATAATACCCCCTCAGTAAGCAGAAGGCTTAGAATTGTACTGAGAGTCATTAGGCAGTATGAATACCTATAGTGCCTCTGCATAGTAGGAATACCTGATCCATTTCTCGATTGCTCAGGAGATATTTGGATCACTTTGGAGTTGATGGAAAATAGCAAAAAACCAGAGCAGGCCCAAATATACTGTACCTCCTATGGAATTATCTCTCTGTGTACTATTGACTTCTAGTATAGATGAGTCACAAGAAGGTTGTATTCTAGGGCTACTGAAGAATTCTAGGTCTCTCAGCAAAGGCAAAGGAGAAATTCTAACTTAAAGGGGTTAGGTCCAAATCTGTCCTCCTGGTTCCCTCCCAAAAATCACTTTATATTTTTTAAGGAAGCAAAAAAGTATGTTTTGTTGCCTGAATACTCAGAGGTTAAATGACTGACCAGGGGTCACAGACACAACTATGTGTCAGAGGCTGGACTTGAACCTAAGTCTTCCAAATTTTACAGCTGACCCTCCATCTGCTGTCATGCTGCCTATTCTTTTTTTGTATTGCTTTAATTGTATTCACATTGGGTATTATTGGTATTTTGACCTTTTATTGATTATCTACATTCTTAGTACAACAGTCAAATTAGTTATGACTTGAATATATTTTTAGGCTGAAACTTCTTAATTTGGGTTGACCATTAGGAAAATCTACTGTGCTTGACTCTTGTAATTCTAGAATTGTTTGATACCCTTAAACTCTACAGTCAGATTCACTGGTTAGTGACAACAGTGGAAATCATTCTCAAAGGAGAGTAAGAATTTGAGTTTAAGAAAAAAATGTATTTGGAAATTACACTGATGATCATCAGACTTTATTAGGGTCGATGAAAAGATTGGGGGTAGGTGGTCACTAATACCTAACCCAGGAGGATGGTAGGTAGATTTTTATGTTCGATAAACTGAAGACGCAATTTCCTGGCAACTACTAATTTGTGGGGTGGTTTAAATAATCTGTTTTCAAATAAGACCTAAGGGCCCCAGGATGAATGAATTGACTTTGCCTTGGAAAGCTACTTGACTAGTGAATCAAGGTCAGGTCTGCACTGGAGATAATTTCTTTGGAATTATTCTCATTTAACTCTCCATTTTCAAGGCTGTAGTGAATCTTGGGATCTTCCTTTTCCCCTATTTTCTCCTATTTCCAAAAAGACTTAGCATCTCTCACTTAAATAACCAGTGGCTGGTTTCAGTGTCAAAGGCTATCTTTGATTATCTTTGCATGGTGAGGGTGTGTTGAACAACCTCCAAAACCCCTTTTAAATCAAAGATTATATGATTCATGTAAGGAGTCTTTATTCATTCCTGTATCCATCCCTTCTCTCCAGTGATTCCTTCTGTGGCTCCTTTAGAACAGTGATATTCAGCTTAAGTTTTGACAAGGTCTCTGATTTTCTGTTGTCCTCCAAAATGCTATGTATATTTTAAAATAAAAGTGAATTAAGATTTATTTTGTTTTTTAAAAAAGTATGCTTCAACTGACACTAAGAGTTCAACAATTCTCTCTCTGAAAGTAGGTAGCATTTTTCATTATGAGTTGTTTGGAATTGTCTTGTATCATTGGCTGTATCAAAGTAGCTAAATATTTCAAAGCTGTTCATAGTTGCAGTATTGCTGTTACTGAGTACAATATTCTCCTGGTTCTGCTTTCTTCACTTTGCATCGGTTGACATAAGACTTTCCAGGTTTTTCTGAAACCACTCTGCTCGTCCTTTCTTATAGGACAATGGTATTCCATCACAATCATATGCCACAATTTGTTCAGTCATTCTCTAATTGATAATCAATTCCCTCAACTTCTAATTCTTTGCAACCACCAAAAGAGCTGCTATAAAAATTTATAAATTAGAAATAAATAAATAAACACATAAATTCTTTTCTTTTTCCTTTGATCTCCTTGGAATACAGATCGAGTAATGGTATTTCTTGGTCAAAGGTTTTGTACAGTTTAATAGACCTTTGGGCATAGTTTCAAACTATTCTCCAGAAAGGGTGGAACAGTTCATAACTCCACCAACAGGGCATTAGCATCTCAATTTTCCCCCATCCACTCAAGCATTTGTCATTTTCCTTTCCTTTCATATCAGTCAATCTGATTGGTGTGATGTGGTATCTCAGAGTTAAGTTGGCATTTCTCTAATAAATAGTGATTTAGAGCATTTTTATAGCTTTTATTAG
Organism: Bettongia penicillata ogilbyi; assembly: GCA_023548195.1. Lineage (NCBI taxonomy): Eukaryota > Metazoa > Chordata > Mammalia > Diprotodontia > Potoroidae > Bettongia > Bettongia penicillata. The sequence goes on along the minus strand of JAJHZJ010000032.1, from coordinate 706,425 downwards.
ATTAGATTTTATTTAAAGCTTTGATTTCTTCTGAAAATTGCCTGCTCCTATCCTTTGACCATTTATCATTGGGGAATGGCTCTTATTTTTATAAATTCATAATCACTTTAAGCACTATCATAAGGCCCCTCTTCAACTCCATCTTCTTTGACAGTATTATAGCTTACAAAAGAAGCCTTCTTACTCTTTGGATTGGAACAAGACAATAAAAGAGCACTTGCCATTCCTGTTAATACAGGAAATTTCCCAAAACTGGTAATAGGAATGAGTTGACTTTCTATTATGAATAGAATAGACCTCCTTGGCTTATAACTAGGCATCCTTCTCTCCTCCATGAGTCTTGTGAACCAGACAGTATTTTGTTTATAAATGAAGTTATACCCCTATGGTTCATAGATTCCTAGTCTTCTCTCTCTCTCTCTCTCTCTCTCTCTCTCTCTCTCTCTCTCTCTCTCTCTCTCTCTCTCTCTCTCTCTCTCTCTCTTTCTCTCTCTCTCTCTTTCTCTCTCTCTCCTTTTTTAGTTTCCCTTTATTGTCTCCCATTAGAATATGAACTTCTGGAGGGGCTTGCTTGCACTTGTGTCCTTGTTTAGCACAACCCATGGTACATAGTAAACACTTATTGAATGCTTTATCTATCTGTCATCAGTCTATCTGTACATGAGAGCTAATATTCCCTTATAATCCATATGTTTGATAGTTCTCAGTAAATTGTCTCAATCTTTTAAGCACTTTGTTGAAGACCATCTCTTTTGAGAAGTTCATCTTCCACTTATATCCCTCAAAAATTCCATGATTATGGCCTCTAACATATTTGGGATGAAAGCAAACTAGATAATAGTGGTAGAATGTGTAGGGACTATCTCCCATCTAAATTTCTTCTCTTCCAGAAGTTCATTATCATCTCCCCTGAAGTGAATATGAGCTATGGGGCAGTAATAGTACACAGAGATGGAAAGGAGATTGAACACCTGGTGAGAAAGAGATGCCAGAAGAACCTTGTATTGGCACTGGGAATAGGACTGGGTGACATTTGGCAGCCCTATCACCCATTGTGCAGTTCTGGGTCACAGTCCAAGTTGGGGTCTCAGGGAAAAGAGGAGAGGTCACAGTTATGAGGGAGCAGGGGCCCTATCTGTATAAGTACCAAAGCACAAACCACAAGGGCAGTGACCAGACTTCTTCATGAATCACACCACATGTGTAGCACCAAAAACCTACAGACTCCAGATAGAGATATGAAAGCAGAACATAAAAGACAAAAGCTGTAGTCAGTCATTCCACCTAGAGGTGAACAAAGCCCAATTGCAACAAAAAGTCCAAAGTCAAGAAATAGACTTTAAAACTGAGCAAAGAAGGGAAAAAAAAGAATCTAACCATAAAAATCTACTATAGTCAGAAAGAAGCTCAAAACATAAACTCAGAAGAAGACAATGACTTAAAAGCATATAAAAAGCCTCAAAGGGAAAAATTGTAGAGTGAACATAAGGTGAACAAGAATTCCTAGAAGATTTCAAGAATGAAATAAAAATAGAGTAGAAATAATTTTAAAAATCAAAAAAAGAGCAGTAGAGGAAAACTGGAAAAAGAAATAGGAGGTATGCAAAAAAAAAATTATGAAGAGAATTAATAGCTTGGTGAAAGAGGCACAAAAATATTGAAGAAAAAAACTCCTTAAGAATCAGAATTGGCCAAATATAAAAGGGTTACATAACCTCCACAGAAAAAAAATAACTCCTTAAAAATTAAAATTGGTCAAGTGCAAGCTAATGAATCCATGAGTCATCAGGGAACAATAAAGTCAAAAGAGTAAAAAAAAGTGAAAGAAAATCTATCCACTATGCCATGCTGACTCTATCTTACAACAAACATAAAATCATTATAAACATAATAGCCATCGATGAAAACAAATAATCAAACATACCAAATAAGGCATACAAACATAAAATACTTATTCTAAATATCTAAATAAAATAGAATCAAATCACAAAATAACAAAATAGCTATAACAACAAAACTACCACCTTAGACTTCCTAAATCTTGCTAAAGTTCCATTACCTTTAATTTTATTTTCCTTTCAGTATATTGTTGGATATAGTATTGATGCCATTCTCCTGGTCTTTTTCTGCTGATCTCACTTCCTTCAGGGAGAAATACATAGAAAGGAAAGTACATATTTCTAAGCAGTGCATGGTATCTTTACAAAAATTAACTGTGTATTAGGGCATAAAAATCTCACAACACATCCTTTACTGACTAAATGCAATAAATTACATCCAATAAAGTACTTTTGCAGAAAGTATTTAAAATTAATTGGAGAGTATATCATACCCCTAAAGAATTGCTGTATCAAGGAAAATATCATAGAAAAACAGAAAAAATTCACAAAGAAAATGACAATAATGATATGACAAATGAAAATTTTTGAGATGCAACCAGATGAGTCTTGAAGGGGGAAATGTTCACCCATCAGAAAAGAAAGAATAGATCAATGAATTGAGCATACAAATAAAGAAGTTAGAAAAAAATCCAAATATTACAATAGAAATTATAAAAAATCAAATATGATGCTAATATCCACAAAAAGCAAAAACAATTAAATGATAAATAAAACTAGATGCTACATTTAAAATAGAAAACCTTTTTGCTGGTCTGATTAAAAAAGAGAGTAAAAACAAAAATATCAAAAATGAAAATTGAAAAGCAAGGAAAAATGAAGAAATTATAGAAATTATTAGAAACTGTTTTACCTAATCATGTGCCAAGACTGAAAATTTTAAAGAAGTAAACTAATATCATTTTAAAACACTGAGATTAACAACACAAGAAAAAGAAATTGAACAAACCATAAATGAAAGAAATATACTGACAATAAGATGGATTTTTGAAGGAGTTCTATCAACTATCAAAGATTAATTCTAATAAAAGATAAATTATTTGTAAAAATATAAAAAGAAGAATTCTATTCGATATCTTTCAAGAGGCAAATATTGCTTCAATACCTAAACCAGGGAAAGAAAAAACAAAGAAAACTATAGTCTAATATTTCCAATGAATACTGACATTAAATTTTTGGATAAAGTATTAGCAAAAAAGGGCTTCATAAAGCCACTCAAAATATTGTATTTTATGACCAGATAAGACATACCAAAAGTTCAATTTGTTCAATATGTTGAAAAACATAAACATTGAAAACTTTTAATAGCAATCATCAAAATTACATGGTTATATCAACAAATTCAGTAAAAGCTTTTGAGAAAATAGAATATTCATCTGTTATTAAAAAAAAACCCTAAAAATATCAAATAAAAAAATTAGAGGAAAAGAGATTTCCTTAGTAGTCCATAGTGTCCATATCTGAAAACAAAAGTCAGCACTATAATGTAATATGGATAAACTAGGAGTTCTTCCAGTGACCCCAGGGCATAAAACAAGGATGAGAGAGAGGGTGGCACAGTAAATAAAGTGCTGGGCTTGGAGTCAGGAAGACCTGAGTTCAAATCCAATTTCAGACACTTACTAACTGGGGGACTTTAGGCAAGTCACTTAACCCTGTTTGCCTCAGTTTCCTCATCTAGAAAATGTACTGGAAAAGGAAATGGGAAGCCACTCTAGTATCTTTGCCAAGAAAACCCCAAATGGGGTTACAAAGAGTCACATACAATTGAAAGTGGCTGAACAATAAAAGCAGGGATAATTATTATTTAACGTAGTAATAGAAATGCTAGCTATATCAACAGGACAAGAAAATAAATCAATAGAATAAGAATAGGCAAAAAAGAAACATTACATATTTTTGCAATTTCCATGATTATCTTCATAGACCCTAGAAGATGAACTAAAAAATAGTTGAAATAATTAGTAGTATTAGGAAATTGTAGGATATAAAACAAACTTACCTCCTCAAATCATTGTGTGTGTGTGTATTACCAGTCAAACCCAAAGAAAAAAAATATAAAGAGAAATTCTGTGTTCATAATAACTAGAGAATGTATAAAATGCATAGGAGTTCACTTACTAAGACACACAAAAGAAGGCTATGAATTCAACCATAAAACATTCTTTATAGAAATAAAGACAGATTTAGATAATTGGAAAAATATTCATTTTTCCTGGTTCAGCCATATCAATATAACTGAAAGGACAATACCAAATTTACTTAATAATAAATAATAATGGATATAGGCATATTTTCTCTCTGTCATCATTTAAAATCTGTATTTTGGTTCCCAGATTCCCATAGTTCTAGGTTTTCACATATAATGTTTATGCTAAACAAAAATTACAGTTAGAATGTGTTAGAATTCCATAAAAATAACAATAATTACCATGTATATAGTCTTTTAAAGTTTTCAAGGAAACTTTACAAAAATCATTTCATTTGGTCCTCACAACAATTGTAAGAAGTTAGGTGCTATTATTTTTATTTTACAAATGAAGAAATTGAGGCAAATAGAGGTTAAGTGACAACCAAAACCACAAAGCTTGTAAGTGCCTGGGGAAAGATTTGAATTCAGATCTTCCTGAAATCAGATCCAACACTCTTTCCATTGAACCACCTGACTGCTTGGCATCATGGATAAAGGACTGGTCACAGATTTTGAAAGATTATGGTTTAAACTCTGCCTCTGCTATGTTCTGGCTGTATGACCTTGTCAGTGCCTCAGGGAACTAACTCCAAGGCTATAAGGTATAGAGAAGCTATGAAACTTCATAGAAAAAGTTGCCTGTGCAATCAAATCATTAGTCTTGTCCAATTTGATCTTTCCTAAAATACCATCATTCTGAACAAATATGAGGCAGGGGGTCTATCTTAATGATTTTATAAAGGAACTTTGGAAAGCTCATGGCTATATTTCACAAAGCAGATGGAAATTAGCTTCCCCTCTTTGTAGGCATCTAAGTAACACAGTGTGTGGAGTTCTGGACCTGGAGTCAGGAAGACCTGACTTCAAATACAGCCTTAGAAATTTACTAGGCAAGCCATTTAATCTGTTTGTCTCTACTTCCTCAAAAAAATTGGAAATAATACCTACCTCCTAGGATTGTTCTAAGACTCAAATGAGATAATATTTGTAAAATACGGCATACAGTAGGTACCCAATACATGCTTTTTCATAATAAGAAGGAAAAGTTTTGTGATTTATTGAGTTGATTGACCTCTGATTCTGTGCTGGATGGCAAGACTTCACTGGAGAGACTCAATTGAAGAACTGACATACAAATATCAGTGGCCACAGTTTCAGTGGAGACATGGCCCGTGTTTCAAAGGTATTTCCTCCCTTTCCACAAGTTCCAGGAAGAGACTTCTGATTTCACATGGAAAGTACATGAAACTCAGTGGTTATGGTTGGCTACCCATGTGAACCAAAAGCCCCAAAAAGGCTCATTTAAAACTCCTAGATCTTAGTTGATGAGACCCTAGTAGCAACACTCAACAATATATCAAAGAGTGTTTTGACTCTAAGTTGACATGTGTTACTATTTGTCATTCATTCAAATATGTTAGTCAAGGGTAGAATGTTTTCAGTGGTCAGTCAGAGTGATCACCAGACTGCATTTGTTTTGGTCATAAGCTGATTCTTCAGCCCTAAATGAACTGAAATGATTTTAGTCTAAAATTTTACTTGTTTATCAGGAGATCTGAAATATTTACACATTACATGAGCTGAAAGTCCAAGTCTAATTTAATCAATAGATATGTAATGACTCAGTTTGGGGACTCCATCAAGCTACCAAGAGCTGAATTTCATTATCCCTTTGAAAAACATGTACTTAGGGGAAGGAAGAGATGTTTAATTATTAGGAAAATAACTTTTGTATCTGTGTTGCATATTTATCATTTAAATTTTCTTTATGGAAGAGGAATATTATTGTTAGAAAGTGTAATATTGACTAGTAAATAGGTTGGCCTAAGTGAAAAATTTAAAAAAAGAATAACTAATAATAACTAGCATTTCTATAGCACTTTATGTTTTGTAATGTACTTTGCATTTATCGTGACAACAACCCTGACAGGTTAGTACAATTACTTCCCTCATTTTACAGATGAGGAAACTAGAGAGATGGCTTGACTAAGCTAGCTGGGTCATGTAGCTATGTGTCTGAAACGGAATTTGAATTCAGGTCTTCCTAACACCATGTCCAGCACTTTTATCACTTTTATCAGCTATACGATCTAACTACCTATCGATTAAGATGTATATAATAGTGTATGTGTTTTTAGGAAAAGGAAGCTTTCTTATGACTGTGTTATGGTCCTCCTCCTCATTCAGCTATTTGTATAATATATTTTGTTATAATATCATAGAGCTAGAGCTATGTCTTAGAGACTCAATCCAATCCTTTCATTTTACAGATGGTGAAACTAAGGCACAAAGAGGCTAAGTCTTTTGCCCAGGATTACTCAGCTAGAAAGTATCCGCGGCAGGATTGGTCTTCCTGATTCTAAGTCCAAAACCCTATCCATTATGCCATCTAGGTGCCTTAGTGGAATATCAGACCACTGGACTCAAACGGCTCTGGAGAATAAAATGAGTTTGGTAATCTCGCCCAGCCCTTCCTCACTCAAATCAGTCATGCAAGTCATGTCATCATCGTGACGTCATGGCCCTCTTCAAAAATAAAGGACAAACGCAACCTGTGAGTAACAGCTCCTCTTGTCTCCTCCCCTCACCTCTCCTTGGGTGCTCTACCCAGGGGAAGGTACACTTCCATGCCCAGAAGCTGACTTTTTTATTTTGTGTTCACTGGATAGATTTCTTGCTCAAAAATCAAGCCTAAACCTCATTCACTCTGGAGCTCGTGGACTGACCAACAGATTCCCACCCACCTAGCACAGAGTGAATGCAAATACTAAACAGTAACTGTTTCTCTTTTACCCAGGAACCCCTAAAGGTCTTCCCCTCCCAGTTTGATTTTTTTTTATGATTAAAGGGTCCATCCCTTAAGTAACTACTTAAAATCTCTTCATCGAATGGGTGTACCTCACTCCAGTAATCCTGATGAATATCAGACCACTGGACCCAGATGGCTCAGGAGAAGAAAGTGAGGTTGGTGACCTTGCACAGCCCTCCCTCACTCAAATCCAAGTCACCTGCAAGTCATGTCATTATCTCTGAGAACAAAGGGCAAACACAACAATAGCTGCCTCAGTTATTTCATGAGACAATGCGGTATAGTAGGGTGTCACATTATTTGAATTACCTAGCTCTCACCTGACTGAATTCCTTTGGATAACATCTTCAATCAAGCCCCCAGGAACCTCTTCATCCTCTAAGATCACAGGTGCCCATCTAATTGCAGGAAAGCTCCCCCTCCCCTGAACTTCCATTTAAGCAGGGCACCTAAGGCAGCCATCTCTTCATTTCCCACTTGGCTACGCTTACTCAGACTTCTCCTCCTTACCTGGTGCCAGCATCTTCTTTTCTTCCACCATCCCCGACTCCCTTTTCAACTTTCTTTTGTATGTTGTCATTTTGCATTAAATTGTAAGATCCTTAAGAACAGGGACTGTCTTTTCCTTATTTGTATTCCCAGCACTTAGCACAGTGCCAGGCATATAATAGCTTATTAAAAAATGTTAACTGACTGACTGAAAGTACTTTGAAAACCTTAAATGTGCTTCTGAAAGGACTTTGGAAGCCCTTAAACATTATATAAATGTGCTTCTGACAAATACTAATCATGTGGCCCTGGACAAACTCTTTGGGTTCTTCTAGGCACCTCCCTAAGATTATGTTGAAGAGGAGGTGTGACCTTGCATTAACAGATGGAATTTGCTTTTTCAGGAGTTCCTTACACTGATGAAATCACAGGTCCAGTTACTACCCTTATCTTGATTATTTTGATTAATTTTTATTTTAATTATATAAATTTATAAATATATAAAGTTTATTAATATTGAGCATTCATCACAAAATAAAAACTATCCAAACCAGTCACTAAGCATTTATTAAGCTTTATTAGGCAGCTAGGTGGCCCAGTGGATGAAGCACTGTCAGACGAGGCACAAATTCAAATCCAGCCTCAGGCATTTACTGGCTGTGTAACCCTGGGCAAATCACTTAACCTCTCTCTCTATCTATCTTGGTATCCTCATCTGTAACATGGGAGTAATAATGGCACCTACCTCCCAAGATTGGCATGAGTATAAAATGTGCTAAAAATTTGTGAAAATTCTCATAAACTGTAAAGCACTGTTTAAGTACTACCTATTATCATTGCTATTACTCTGTCTTTTAGGCACAGTCCTAGGCACTGCGGATTAAAAGACAAAAATGAAACTATCAAGGGAGACAACACACAAAGAATGCAGAATAAACACAACATATATGCAAGGGAGTTTGGGAGTGAGGGCAGTAGCAACTGGGGAAGGGGGGCAGATAAGGAAAGGCTATTTATAGAAAGCAGAGCCGGAGCTATCTAAAACATGTAGAAGAAATGGGCACAGCCATGTTAGAACTTTTGACAATCTTCCTAAGGAGAGTAGCATTCACTAGGTGCTCTGAAAGCATGATTTTTTTTTTAATGGAGCCTTTTGTCACTGTCTTAGGAAACAAAGTAATTGAAAACAAATTGATAATTCACAAGATGGAAAAATGTGTGACAACTCTTTCTGCTAACAGACTACGCCCAAATTCTAAGTTCCAGTCTCTTCTTTTTGGATTGGTCACACAGCTTACATCCCCTATATGGGATCTTTCATACAAAACTGAGAATCAGTTCATGGCTGACGTTTGAAAGGGAGAGAGTCAGTGCCTTTATTTTTTTTCTTTTGAAGAAGGATCATAGAATTAGAGCTAGGTTTAAAAAGGATATTAAAGGCCCTCAAGTTCAACCCCTCTATTCTATAGAAAAGGAAACTGACACATAGGGAGGTGAAGTGATTTGCTCAGTCATCCAGTAATGTCTAAGGCAGACTTTGAACCCAGAATCTCTAACACCAGAGCCAACACTTCACATTGTCCCACACTCTTCCTAGGATTGGGGAATGAGCCAATGCACCCAACTAGAAAACCGAAGCATATTAAGCATCGTGCATTGGTGTTTTCAGGTCCTCGCTTCATCAATTTGAAAAATCTAATAGTATATAACTGGCAGCACATTAGGAAAATAAGTGTCTTAGGAGAGAAGACAGATAAACCAGAAGAAGCTCAAGCTGAGAATATAACAGGGAGCAAAGTGGGACTATGTCAGACAACTGTCTTTTTTGACACTTGTCATGCAAATGTATCTGCTATCGTCATTTTTCATTACTATGATGTAGGAAAGGGCACTGGAGTTGGAGTTAGTGGCTCCAATCTCCCTTTCTAGGTTCATTATATATCACTCTGCTTCATGAACCCTTTGGTCCAGTCAAACTGAATTTCTTGCTGTTCATCACACAGAACATGCCATCTCTCATTTCTGTGCCCTTGTCCAGGCCTAGAATTTATTCCTCCTTTATGCTATTTCTTAGAATTTCTACTTCCCTTCAAAGTTAAGGATCAAGCACCACAATCCTACATAAGACTTTTAAAGAACAGAGAAAAGAAAAATGCCTGAAGAGACTGGAGATGCTCATAACAAAAAATGTGTGTTTGTCCTTGGTTGCCAAAGAAGACCATGCCATTAGAGAAATGATGACATGACTTGCACTTGACTTTGTTTTGAGGGAGGGAGGGGTATGCAGGTCACCAGCCTCACTTCTTCTCCAGGGCCATCTGAATCTAGTGACCAGATATTCATCAGGATGACTGGAGATGACTCAGGATGAGTCAATTGGGGTTAAGTGACTTGTCCAAGGTCACACAGCTAGTAAGTGTCAAGTGTCTGAGGTGAGATTTGAACTCAAAACCTCCTGACTCCTGCACTAGTGCTCTATCCACTGCACCCCTAGCTTCCCTAATGAAAAAATAAGATTAAGGGAGAAAGACACATGAAAACACCATTGATTTTGTAGTTGGAATTCAAAGGTTCCACTTGTACATGGAATCACTTTGTACCTGCTCACTTGAGAAATGTGAAGAAACTTTCCAAGGACAGTTACACTAAAGGGTGTCTGTGTGTGTGTTTCTGTGTGTGTGTATGTCTGTGTGTGTGCTACACATTATGTAAAGACAGAGACAAAGACAGACAGTGGAGGAGGGGAGAGATAGAGACAGAGACAAGACAGAGAGATACGAATGACACAGTCTGAGTCATTTATTTCATTGATCTAGGAACCTTCCAGTGAAAAACCTTCCTCTATTAATGACAATCAGTACCTGCAATGTAACTTACAGTCTAAGAAAGCTGCCTGGGGTACTGAGAGGGGGAGAAGACTTACCATGGCCCATACAGCCAGTATGTTTCAGAAGTAGAGCTTGAATGCGCTATCCTATGCTACCTCTAGATACATATGCATGTATCAAAAAACTAACTCAAAAATATCTCACATCTGGCTTGCTTTATAGTTGTAGGTAGCATTCCAATGGTGGGTATTGAACAGCTGATATATTTTATTTATTCTAGTTGAGGTAACTTTTATTACAATCAATGGGATAATTTGAGTCTGATGACAGGCAATTCCATCACCACCACTCTCAGCAAAGCATCAGTCCTGCAAAGTAATCCCTGACAGTCATAGGCCAACCCAACCCATTCTGTCAGGTGTTTGCTCTTATGAGACTCTGCCCAAGAACTTTGTTTAGTGCTAACAATAATAATAAAGTTTCAGGTTATTTCCTGAACAGATGACGCTTCTTTCTAGGTGGCACAATGGAGTCACGAAGACTCATCTTGGTGAATTCAAATCTGGCCTCAAATATTTACTAGCTGTGTGAACCTAGACAAGTCACTTAATCCTGTTTGCCTCAGTTTCCTCATCTGCAAAATGAGCTAGAAAAGGAAACAGCAAACCACTCCAATATCTGTGCCAAGAAAACCCCAAATGGGGTCACAAAGAGTTGGGCACAACTGAAAAACACTTCAATAACAACAAACATGGCATGATGAATAAAGCAGTGGATTGAGGACCAGGGTGACCTAGGCTCATATCTCAACTTAAACCTTTACTAGCTGGGTGACCAATAGGAATTCATCACTTAACCTCCCCAAGCTTTGGTTTCCTTACCTGTAAAATGGAGATAATATTATCTACCTCATAGAGTTGTTGTGGGGATCAATGCTACATATATAATTATATAGAGAGGCAGCAAGGTGAGCAGAAGGCATGCTGAGTTTGGAGTCAAAGTACCTCTACTACTCCAGCTCTACTACAGTATAGGAAAGACCTGCATCCTAATTGGCATGGAGGGAAACAAGTCCTGTAGCAAGGAAGCACAATGGATTCCTCTTTCAGGGCAAGAAGAGAAATCTTCTACTGGAAATCTACATCTTAAATAAAGCAGGATATATATTCATTTTTATTCAGCCATTAATTTGGATTGTCCATGCTGCTCCATAGGTAAAAGAATCAGTTCATTGGTGATATAAAGGTGGATAATGAGCCAATGATTGAAAATAAACTTTTGCGCCTTGATCCGTGATCTTTCCGAGTCAACCTAAGAGAAATCTGACCATCTCTTTCAGTCTTCCTGATGCTCTTCATCAATATCAATCAGAAACCAACACAAAGCCAACTGGGGTTCTGGAGATGCTAACAAAGTAGGACAATCAAGGTCCAACCAAACTGACATGTAAGTTCTGAGGACAGAAGTTGTCACTGGGTCTAAAAATCTGTTCCAAGCATATAAAGCGTTTTATTCACTGCACTGCATAGGGGATCAATTACATAAGTAATTAGGTGGGTTGTTTGAGAATACCTAATTGGGAGTAACCTAGGCTACCTAGCTGTTTTTCTGGACCAGTCCAGATGTTGTTTACGTTCCTAATAAAGCCTTTTTAATCATTGGGTGGTTTTTTTGTTTGTTTCATTTTGTTTGGTTTGGTTTTCATAGCTCTCACTTTCTTTGGCTGAGCTATATAGAATAAAAACTCTAAAAAATATTTAGCATAAAGTATAAAAGGAAAAAAAGGAATTTGCAGCCCTTTCCAAGGACTCCAATCTATTTGTGGCAGTAATATTATGGAAAGTCAAGAAGATCCCATCCAAGAATTAACAGACCATGTCAATTTTCAGTAGTTTTATTGAAAAATGCCTCTTTTGTTTCAGAAATAAATAATATAAGGCAGTGAAATTCACAATTTGCAGTTAAAATATAAAAGCAGCAATTCTATTTCCATAGTCTTGCAAACATTTTCCAACTGCTTTTGATAACTAGGAAACATTATATTCTGAAAAAAAAATCCATACTAAATATACAACACAAACATGCAATTCTGTCTCTGCAGGATTGTCTGCAATTTGGCATAAATGTTAATGTGTCTAAATCAAGGAGATTTAAGGCATTATAAAACTGTACCCAGTTGATAAAATGGTTCCAGCTACATTGCTTAAGGTTTGTGGTTGGTAAAGGAGATGTATAAGAGCAGTATATGCCCTAAAATATAACTAAAGAGAGAAAAATAAGATAAAAAATGGCAAGGGAGTGGCTTTTTGTTTTGTTTTGTTTTATTAGGGCAGCAACATGAATTGTGAACTGACTAAATTGTAGATAAGCATTTGAAAGGGGAAACAGCTTCAGAAAAGGACTGTTGCTAAAATCAAGATTGCCCTCCCAAACTAAGTAGCAGTTACAAGCTTGGAGATTTAACTTTTTTTTTTTCATTTTCATTGCTGCACTGGGCTAGCTGAACATCAAATTCAAACCAGTATTTGCAAAGCAAAGTATTTTACAAGCATTTCATAAGTAAACCTATTTCTATAGATCCCATCCCGCCTATGACACAACCTGCCAAAGCATGGTGCTGGACAGTCAGGGGGTGTGTTTCATCATCTGGAAATGCAGAAAAAGGAAATATCACAGAAAAGGGGCACATTCTGTCAGTCCTGCAAATGGGAACACGACCCAAATGAAAATTCCACCATCCCACCCCTACCCATTCCCACCTCCCCCTCCCCCCTGCATCAAGAAAAGAAAGACATATTTCATGGTCTTATTTTCCTCGGTTTCCTCAATAATGATCTTTTCTGGCGCATCTGGGGAGGGTATCCTTCTGGTGGCATATCAGCTCCATAATCCTCATACTCATCTGCTGTCGTTTCTGGCTCCATTGGTACTATGAAGGGCTCACGCTCGGGGAGATAGGGTCCACTTTCAGGCACATAAGGCTCTGGTTGAAAATAGTTGTCCGATTCAACATTACAGTTAAGTCACGATTTGGAAGTCACATGCACAGCAACAGGTCTACAGTCTCCCTATGCCATGTTAATCCAGTCTTAATTTCAAAACCATAAATATATAAGTTAACAGTTTTCTGATTACTTCCATTTTCACACAGAATTTGGGGGTGATAAAGAATAGTGAAAAGGCTTTAACAAGAAACTCTTTTGTTGGTGGTGTTTTTATGATCCAGCAGATTATAATACAATCATTGCACAAAACACCTGGAGAGGGCCATGGCCCTGAGGCCCAATGCACTGTAAACGTAATAGTACCTGGATAGGTATTTCAGTAGGTACCAAAATAGCTATTCATGGTATTCGAAACCATCAGTTCAAAGAACAACTTGGCCATGTCAGGGGAAGTTTGATTGGCATCTAAACACTGAACTCTTGAGGTCAAAAAGAACTGTACAAGTTAGCTATCACCAGGGATTAATATACAGTACACATCATTTTCAGGTGCTGTTCCTCATATCAAATTGAGTTACAGCTGGTGGTCAAGAAACACCAATGACAACAGCAAAACAGAAAGAAGTAGTTATTAAAAAAAAACAAAAACTTTGGTATAGAAGATGGCAATTACAGGACCCAAACAAGATTACATATACAAAAGAAGGCACATGCCCTGACTCAGATACATTGCTCACAAGCAAGAGACTAAAAGTTTTCCTACAGTGTTATTCTGGCAGACAGCAAGCAGCAGGCTTTGGTGCAGAAGCTTTTCGTAGAAATGGTAAGTGTTTTTAGTGACAGAATCCCATACAAATCATTTACAAGCCACAATTAGTTTCTTATTTACAGAAGACATTTCTCTTTGACCAGGTTAATTTTTTCCCTTGAAATGGTGTTACTTCCACTGGTTAGTAGTTTTATGTGCCTCCTTCAGAAGCGAGGCTTCAGCTGCTTGCTTTTGTCTGAACTACCATCTGCAGTTGTTGTCTACATTGAAATGCAACAGTTATAAGTGGACGCCACTGTCCTTTTTTCTCATTCAAGAGTTAGTATATAGAGTCTCCCCTTTTTATGATGCCAACGCGGTTCATTAACCATATCTGTGATGACATTTCCATACAGACTCATTTCCTAATAAGCACGTGCGCAAACATCTCAGAAACAGGATTTTCATGTATTCAAACTGTAAGCAGCACTGGCGACTTAGAAAATTTGTTAGCCGGAACCTGAAACAGGTCAAAGATGATAGTTTTTAAAAGTTGAATTGCTGTGCAAAAAAAAATTAACATATCTACTTTCATTCATCTAAATACACAATGGTTAAGGTATATCCATATATCTATATAACTTTTACAAAATTGCTCTTTGGCAACAGTATTGATGCATACAGAATATTAATCTCTCATTCATATCAAATTAAATTAGAATATTATGTTGTATTAAAATACATTTTTTCAAAATCTATCACTATTTGGAGTTTGATATATATATATATATACATATTACATAGATATATAGATATTCATCTAGTCATGCACTATTTGGTAGTGGCAAACAATATCCAACAGCTGTATCATTTCTACTACTTGTGAGATGCTTTCAGGACAAACAAGTGAAAAAGTTCACAATACCACACTTGACCTTTAATGTCATTATTCTGTCCAAACCAGGCACAACTGCCTCCTGTGGTCAGAAATCAATGGCAGCCCTTCAATCCCTCACCCTGACATATTTAGTTTTTTTTTTTTTTTTTTAAATAATAGCTTCAGGACCATTAATGTAATTGGATCTCACTCATGGATAGTGTGGGATGGCGAATTATTTTCAGTTGTCTGCATCATGTTATAGGATACTTTACTGACAATTCTGAATCCACGTACTAATTTTGTATAAATAATCCTGACACTATGATTGGAGCTGACAAGCATGCCCCCTTTTCCTACTAATAGAAAAAGAAGAACAAAAAAGAAAAAAATCCTAGCTGTAATGTTTTCACCCTTGTGCTGTGAAAGGCTACAGTGTCATTGGTGATCAAGGGATGAGGGGTGGGGGAATATATGGAGAAGAAGAAAATGGCCCCTTAAATACTTACAATAAAATAAATTCCTACTCCTCTAGCAACTTAAAGAAAACACTTTTCTTTCTCATAAGCAACAGGGCTAACTGAATCAGTCATCGAGTTATCTTCAAATCAAGCTACATTCTATCATCCTAGTATTTCTGCGAAGCCCACCTCATTAAACTGACTACAGATTCCTAAAATAGTAACCACCGACCTGGGTATCCTTGACCATTGTAAGGGATGCTGGCACACTGGGATGAATCACAGTATCCAGGGGGACCAACTGGACCCCGGATACCTGAATTTCCAGGACGACCAGGGGGACCGGGAGGACCTCTTGAGCCTGTAGATCCTGGTGGACCCATTCTGGATTCTCCTTGTGGACCTAGTTTGAAATTTGTATGAATGTACATATTTCTCTCTCTCTCTCTCTCTCTCTCTCTCTCTCTCTCTCTCTCTCTCTCTGTCCTTCACACACACACACACACACACACACACATACACACAAAACTAAGTACCCTAAAGATAATATAGCTGGAACTTTTACTGTCTAGACAATATACTAGTATATGGTAAGAAAATATTTCAATATGAAACCACCAAAGTGAACCAAAAAATGTGATGGGACCTCCTTGCCAATGACTCATCAACAGTTGTTTCCCAGAACATCGTCATTTTTAAAGGCTCTATTCACAAAAAAAAAAAAAATTGATTTGGCCAGATTAGAGCCAAACTACAGACATCAATGAATGTTCTAGTTTGTTCCTTTTCTCTTTATGATATGAGTATCTCAAGGGAAACCACTCTATCAGACAACCACATTGGATTGTAATTAAAACTACTCAGTAGTACATAATGCTCCTTTTCAACAGCTCCAAGATGGATGAGGTAATGTTGCTTTTGGACCACATCATATTACGGTGAACAGAAACGTAAAGCTCTAACCAAATGAGACTCCAATTTGTTTCAAGCTTCTCATGGAAGTTATAACTTAAAAACCATTTTTAACTCAGTCAACTGAAGGCAGAAACATTGGGACAACTAATAATTCCAGCCAAGATGTTGATGAAGAATCAGTGAAGGAAATAATGTGGCAGGTAGCACAAGCATTTGAGAGGGAACATCTCTAGGAATGCTAGATTGCACAGTGGAATGAACACTTAAGTCTGGAGGCAGACATTTGTTCAGTCGTTTCAATGGTATCCAATTTTTCATAACCCCATTGCAGTTTTCTTGGCAAAGATACTGGAATGATTTGCCACTTCTTTCTTCAGTTCATTTTACATATGAGGAAACTGAGGCAAACAAGGTTAAGTGACTTGACCAGGGTCACACAGCTAGGAAGTATCTGAGACCAAATTTGACCTCAGGAAAGTAGTCTCCATGACTTCATGCTGGGTACTCTATCCACTGTACCACCTAGCTGCTCCAGAGGCAGAGGTCTGAATTCAAATTCCCATTTGGAGCCCTTACAACATGCCTGTGTTACCTTGAGCAAATCACTTAACAACTTTTGGCCTTAATTTCCTCATCTGTAAAATATGGGGGTTGGACCAGACTTCTGAAACCCCTTCTAGCTCTGAATCTATGAATCCTATAAGCATAATGCCACTCACGATGTCAAACAAAACCATTATGATTTACCTAAAAATGGAAAGTGCAATATTACTGGGTACCATTACTTCATTGCTAAAATTATATACAGTGATTTAACACAGTGTGTGTATTAGGTTCTTTATAAACCTTTACTCATTTAACTTCATAAAATATAATTAAACTTCCCTTAACATCACCCTTTATCTCTGTCTCTCTGTATACACACATACACATACACACACATTAAAACATTAACTTTAAACTAGTCACATAAATAGTTCTTTAAGCAAAATATGATAAAGTACATAGAGTCCCATGTCCAATGCTACAGGGACTTGAATGACCTGTATGACTCTAAGTAAGTATGATCTGAGAACCTCTATTGTTACTTAAGAAGCAGCAGACCTACCAGGTGGTCCAGGCAGACCTCGTGGTCCTTGTGACCCAATGCCTCTTTCCCCTTTTTCTCCTGGCAATCCTAAAAGATGAAAGAGATGGATAATAGGATGGAAGAAAGGGAAATGAGGAAATTGATATTTTCCACCTTAACTGATAATATTTGATTCAAATAATTCATTTTCTTTGTGAAAAAAGGAATCTATTTTTTCCACAGAAGTTCCATGTTTGGGCCAAATTCTTTCTGGACCATTTGTATGTAATCCAAGGACCAAATCTGGCCACAAGTCAGGGAAAATATTTTGAATGAAACAAACATGTCAAATGTATAAAACAGGAACTGAAATTTGTGTATAGTGTTCCTTTCATGAAAGAATTTAAAATTTATTACCCACTCACACCCCCGCCAAAAAAAGGTATGAGAACACTCATATACCAAGGCAATGTCAAAATAACCAGTTACACAAAAACCTAATTTTTGCATAGAACAACAGCTGTCACCTTAACAAAACAAAAATAGTTACTCAGCATCCATGTAATTATTTTGAAACATCTGAAATCAGATGTTTCCTTTTTAAAAAATTATATTTATCTACTGTTAAATGCAATTTAAACAAAATGCAAGGACACCACCAGGTCCTGAATTGGAAGAACTTGCATTTGAAGCTAACATACTGCCAGAGGTCACTTGAGCTATTCATGGTCATATGCCAATTAAGAAAGTTACAGACTCTTAGATGACAGCCATTGAGAGCCAAGAGAGAGTTGCCCCGTTAACAAGAATTGTTTTCAGAAAAGCATTTGCCTTTGACTGAGCTACCTTGAAACCAGTTCCTATTATCTAAGACATATAGCTGTGTGACCTGAAGCCTTGCCTTAAGACACAGGAATATCAGCAAAAGTAGCTTTTTTTTCCAGGACTTCCAGAACATTCTATTTTAAAGAAGGATATGTAGTTCAATCTTTTCCAACCTTCTGTAAGCTACTCAGAATCTTGCTTTTTGAATTCTTCCTTTAATCAACAGGAGAAAAGGTAAATCACCAGAAATGCATTCATCACCCACCTCGATCCCCAGGTGGTCCTTGCAGTCCCGGAGTGCCTGGAAATCCTGGCCTTCCTCCTGGTCCAGGCTCTCCTCTTGCTCCTGCACTTCCTGGTGGGCCTGGGGGGCCAGGAGGTCCAGGCTGATTGCGATTTGAATGATAGTCATTTGGAATCTGATTCAGCATCTGATTGAACCTGCTCATCTGGCCTGTAATGGAAAGAAGATATTGCCATTAAAAACAATTCAGAGAAGCCTGTTCCTCTAAGGAAGGAAGGACATTCATATCTGCCCTCCCTAGCCACTGGACACTCATTTATTTACCATTGATCAGTTGTTCACAGACTTGTCTTGCAACTGCACGCATCATGTTCTGGGAAGCAATGTCTCCCTTAGTAATGAAATAAATGAGATCATTAGCTTGATGCTTTTGCACTTTCAGACTATTAATGTTTACCACGTTAAATAAATATGAATAAAACTTTAAATAATACTTACTCTATCACCTTTCTCTCCTTTCAATCCAGATGGACCCTAAAGCAAAGAATGCTTATTGTTATTTCATTTGAATAATAACAACTCACATTTATATAACACTTTTATTTCACATTAGACCTGTGGCAGCCAGTTGGCACAGGAAGTAGCAAGCAAAATTTGGAGGCAGGAGGACTTGAGCTCATAATCCTGCCTCTGAAATTCACTAGATGTGTAACCTTGGGCAACTCCCTTAACTTCTCCCAGCCTTAGTTTCCTCGTCTGTATGATAAGGGCAATAATAGCACCAACCTCACAAATAATGAGATATTTGGGAAGTGACTGAAAAATCTTAAAGTATGAGATAAGTGTTAGTTATTACATCTCATCAGCATAGGCAGCTTCAGGTGGAAGAGCTTCCTCTACCTACTTGGCAGGTAGCTTTACAGAGTTGCCAGAAGCACTGAAAGGTTAAGTAACTTGCCCTGGATAAACAGCCACTACTAGGGAGTGGTAATATTTAACCCCAAAGTTTTCTGATTCCCAGGCTGACTCCTTCTTTAATCACTATGTCATGCTACCCTTTCATATAGCACTTAAAGGTTTAGAAAGTACATTTTATCCTGATGTTCCTAAAAGGTAAGTAGTATAAGTGATTTATAATCCCATTCTACAGATGAGAAAACAGGATCAGTGAAGGCAAGCAACTTGTCCACAGTCAAACAGTTACAAAACATTAGTTGAGACTCAAAGCTAGCTCTTCTGTCTCCAAATCCAGTTTCTTTGCACTACGCCAGGTTAACTCTTGTGTCATAATGGATGGTATTGGACTTAAGAGACAGGAAGACCTCAGTTCAAAACCTGCCTCACAAATTTTCTATCTGTATGACCCTGGGCAAGCGACTTAATCTCAGGTTTTAATTTCCTCATCTGTAAAATGGGAATAACAACAGCACCTGTTTCACAGGGTTGGTATCAGGATCAGACAAGTTAAACATATGCAAAGTGCTGTGCAAATTATAAAGTTCCATATAAATGTCAGCAATGATGATGATTCCAAAGTATTCTAAAGAATGTTCAAAGACAAAAATTGTTGCTGGGATAGAAGGGACTAAATCTAATCTTAAATAATCTAGGACTTACATACCAGATCACATTAGCCTTTTGCAACTTTTATAACTGCTTCTAAAACGGTTCGCAGCTTGGCTCATATTTTGGGCTTTTGGCATTAGGATAATGGTCTTTTCCTTTTCAAATTTCAGATTTTTGACTAGGCCCTCATCTTCCATATAATTGTTTTCATGAATTTCATAAGCAGAAGTAAAAGTGGTAATCCTATGATACTTCCTGTCATGTGCTGTTCATCCTATAAACCACTCAAAGAAATTTTAATGAATATTCTTACATTACATTTTATAGTACAATGGAAAAGGGCCCAGCTTTAGAGGTAAAGGATCTGGGTTCAAATTCTGTCTTGTTCTTTTTTCCCTGAATGTGACCTTAGTTGTCATTTCATCTCTTTGTCTTTTAATGTCATCTGTGAAATGAAGGCACTGGACCAGATGGTCTCTTATGTTCATTTCTGTAGCAGGTTAGTGAACCAAAAGACAAAGTCATAGGCTTGACCCCTGTAAGGCCTTGGTGCCCTTCCATAGTCACAGATTACACCTCTAACCCCACCATCTGCCATGCATGTCTTAGTCATAAAGAGAACCTAATAAGGGCAGGTGGATCATTCAGTAAGGATTGTCAGGATTCCTAGAAAAACAATTCAATGCCCAGTAGGCAAGGAATAACCCATTGTATAGCAGGACAATGAAACACATTTATCTATCAAAATGGATTTATTTTTTTCCCTTGATTCATGACCCTGCATGGCATGCTCTAGGAGCTGACAGAGGATTTTATACTATCTCCTGAATCTGTGGTCTCTGCTCTTGAGGAGTTTATCTTCAGGGCACCAGCAATTATTTCTAGAAATCCAATTCCCAGAAAATGGTTGTTGAGGATAATACAGAGTTGATACTCAGGCTCTCTGACTGGGAGCGGGAGCTACTTAAAATCAGGAATGGAATTATTGAAATGTTGCTAATTGATTGTTACAAAGCCTGCTAGGGCTGTGAAACCCTGTGGTTCCTTTTTTCTAGGGCTGTAGTGCCAAGGAAGCACACTCCAGTCATCCGACTTGGTTTAATGAAGGAATAGATCATTATGTCAAAGTCTTTCTTAAGAGAGAGAATATCCTGGCTGGCCAGAAGAAGGGAAAGTATTTCTGCCCACCCATGCTATGATGACTCCACATTGAATATCATTGTTTTTGGAAGGAAACTCCTCAGTGTCTGGCACTGTTACTGTGCCCACATATACCTCTGGTCCAACTCTTTTTACTGTGTCTCTGAAGCACTTTGTCACAATGATTACCTCAGTGCAGAATACCAAGTCTTTCTTCCTTCGTAATTATCAGTAAAAATGGGAATCTAAGGCTGATCCCAGGAATGATACCAAGAAAGGAGATACAAACAATCTTTTAAATTAAGTAAGTGCACTTGAATTCTATCTTGCACATCTTTCTTAAGCTACAGTTGACTATCATTCATAGAGAGTTTGATTTTGATTTTGATTTTGCAATGAACTGGGCCTTGACTCACATGCTATTAAAAATAGCATGGACCATTACAAATGTTAAGATGGGGGTGGGGAGCAGGAGATAAAAGACTCAAGAATCAACTCCTTTTAACTCCCTTCCTCTGACCTTGCTATCCTACTTATGTCTCTCTCCACATTCATTCTGCTTTTACCCTTGGAAGGAGGGGAAAGGAAAAAATGAGAACTAATATATGATCTCTCTAGTTGAGGTTCTACTCCAAAGACCTAGAGAACTCAATCCTTCCTTCTCTAAGGCACTAGACTGTTATAAAAATCATTAACTCTTATATAGAACAAAGCTGCATGTTATAGCAAAAAGAGCACTGGATTTGGAGCCAAAGGGCCTGAGTTCAAATCCTATCTTGACCTTGAGCAAATTGATTTGCCTGAATTTATTTATTTTTAAAGTGAGGGAGTTGGAATAAACTGTCTCTAAGAACTCCTCCAGTCATTGATCTATGGTTCTATAAAGATACTGTGATTAGGACTACTTCCAAGATTTGGGCCTAATAATTTTTAAAATTATTTTAAATTTTAAAACTTAGACTTATTTAAAAAATCTGTTTTACGCTCACAAGTCACTATAACCTGAGAGAAGCAGTAAATCTTTCCTTTAATGTTCAAGCTCCAGTAATAGGATTGTATAAAATTATTATCTCTATATCATGGTAGAAGTGAATAAAATTTGTGAATTAAATAGAAAGACTTAATGGGTTTTTGACCATAATGATTAATGTCCAGCTATGATCTGTTGAGTTTACATACTGTTCTCTAACTTGCTCAGCAATCTTTCCATTATTACTATACATACATAATCCTATATAAACACGGGAAAATATCAAATATAACCTCATCATGATTATAAGCTTACATACTTTAAAATTAGTCTAACACTGAGCACTTATAGCCAACCTTAATAGTAAATAGCATTACAAAATTTAGGGGGAAAGGATCATTTTCTCAGCTCTGAAACTGGTGTAATGCCATACATTGTTTGGTCCTTATCTATGAATTCATCAGTGTGAGGAGCTTCCACCCTGGAAAATCCTTCCACTAATGAAGGTAAGCAATTCATCTGTGATTTATACTCTGGGAAAGTTGTTTGGGGCACTAACTGACTATCATATAACCAGCATATGTGAAGGTGCGGGAATTAAACCCAGGCTTTCCTGACTCCACTGCCAGACTGCTTTACACTATGCTACACTGCTACTATTTGGATTAATTTGTTTATACTTGCATAATAAGATGGTATAGTCAGTAATTGGTTTAGTCAAGTAGTAATTTGAACAAAAAGGTTATGTGATTCTTTGGTATAGGCATGGTAATTCTGTTGGTTCTATGAATTAGCATGCTATGTAGGACACCATATTTGCAGACATGATAATGGTGTTGATCGGTCTATTGAGAAAACTCAATCCCTTTTCATCTATTCCTGAACTTGGCAGGTCCTATGTGAACCTCAAGATTAAATCTGAAGATCCTAACCCTAAATCATAGAGAGAAATGTCCAATTAGTCAGTCAAAGCAAATGTCTAGCCAGGTAGAAGAAATTATGTGGGAGCTAGGAAAATTCAACATTTTGTCCAATGGTTAACATTGTATAAAAATAAATTAGTAGATGAACATATGCAAATTCTTTTACTCCTGGAAGTAGTCTTCAAGAGTATTTCTGAAATAGGAAAACAAATTCCAACCTAAAGATAAAAAGCACTGACTATATATAGCCCTTGAAGTGACTTAAACTTATAACTATCAAAAACCTGACATTTGCAAACAAAGATTGGTGGGCCCTTTGCCACTATCCAGTCTTTTACTCTCCTCAACAGCATACAGTCTTAAATAAAAAGACACATTCTGCTGACCTAGCTCTTGGTGTTTATACAGTGGAGAAATATGCGTCTTGGCACACACCAAAAAAAAAAAAAAAGACCAACCCACTCTCCTTTTAATGGAAACCAAAGACCACAATTTCCATCTGAGAATATGTGTAACTACTCACAGAGATACTTTAGAAATGAAACTGTTGCAAATTAAGTCTGTGGGTTTAAACATGTGTTTCATACAATGAAGCAGAGATAAGATAAATATTTCAAAGCCTAGTCAATAATCCTTATTATCTGAATTCATAATGGATTGATTCTGGAAATTTAGGCCACTATCTTACTGGTCTCCCATGGTCTCCGGGTTTTCCTGGTTTTCCACTTGGACCTGTGACTCCTGGAGAACCTGGGCTGCCCTAAAATAGAAAAAAAATGGAACGTTATGATGAACAAATAACAATCTCATGTAAGGTAAACTAATAGAGTATGACTCACTTTAAAACCTTTTCCAGTATATAGTACATAACTACATACAGAGTAGGAATAAAACAATGCTGTAAGATAATAGGAAAAGCATAAAAAGACTTCATGCTTTCTGTTCTCAATAATCTTATTTTGAAGTGAAATTGCTTTAGATAACTACATTTTCCCTTAGTGTGTAGAATAGGGTGTTTCTAGCCAATTTGGCCATAAAATCAATCTCTCCTGACTAAATTCTTTTTTCCTTCCACTTATTTCCATTAAAAAAATAGTATCTGTTACTCATAATGCACAGAGTTGAAAACTTTTAGTGAGGAAAGGATTAAAAAAGGGGTCAACTTCAAAATACATTGGGTACTATGATAGGGCTTCAGTCCCAAGTGATTTAGGAATTAGGGACAACCTCTACCTAGTACCTCATTTTTTTCCTCTGCCACATTTTCCTAATTCCAAAACTTCCCTAACATATAATTCATTCTTAATCCTATCTAGACCATGGAAATTTTTCCTATGCCTGAGGTACACAGACTTCATACTCACAGCACCAGAAATTTCCTTTCCTTTTGATGTGAGATGATTATGCTTGCCATAAATGGGTTGCAATATTGCTCATTACCAGTAGGTGCAGCCATGTAACACATGAGGTATTTTAGCCTTCAGTTTCTCTAAATTACAGGTTTTAAGTTACAACAAAGCAAATAAATGTCCTACTTCATCAATTTTGTAAATTTCACTTTATAAAGAATGCAGGATCACTATACATATACATCATTTCATTATATGATATTAAAGCACAAGAATTTGACCAAATGGTCGCTTAGGCCTTCCAGCTCCAAATTTATGATGCTATGGTCCTACAAATTAAAATTCATTTAGTATAATTTTTAATATCTTCTAGAACTAACACCCAAACATATTTTCCATCTGTCCCACTCTGGAAAAATTCTTCTCAGTTCAGGTTGGCTTAATAGTGGTTTACCCAGAATAGAAACTAATAAATCACAGAATTTCTAAAGCAAAAGTTTTGTGCATTTTTTTCCAAAAAGTTGTAATTGATTTGTGCTGAATTCAAGTGCCATTAATATTAGTAGGAAGTAAAACATAGTCTCAAAACATATGCCATTTGCAAAGAATAACATACTTATAAAATCAAATAAGGACATTTGAAAGGCATTGTTCTAGAAAATATGAAATATATCTAGTATGTTCAAGTTCACTTTATAGGAGTAGTATACACTAAAAGGACATTAATCAACATTTGGGCTTCTCTTTCCATTCCATATCCCAAACCTGGAGATGAGATATTATACATAACCAAAAAAATCTAAATAATTTTTCTTGAAAGTTAAAAGTTTCTATGAATATTTTAAAAGTATTAATTGTCTACTGAATCTGAATTTTATGCTATTTAAACAGACCATTTTCACAGGCATTTTTTTAACACTACTTTTGACATTTTTTAAGGTAACCTAGTTTTGGTTTATGCCACATTGTACAGGAGAAATGGATTTCACTAGGCAAGATTCTCAAAATACTACACAAAACCATTGTAAGCCTGATATCATCCTACTTACTGGTGGTCCAGGAGGGCCTCTGGGTCCCATTGCACCATCTTTTCCTGTAAAGCCCTATTTAAGAAATTAAAATAATTACAGGTTAACATGATCAGAAAAATGAGAAAATGAGTTTATGCCAATGGCAGGTATAAAGATGGTTTTAGAAATAGGTGCACTTTGCATGTGCCTTTTAATTATGAAGAGAAACACAAAGATATGCTTTCCAAAGTAATTTGAATATATTATAAAAGGTAAATCATATCATCTGTTTGTACTCATTCAGGAATAATAAATATGCCTCAACAGTTCTAATCACACGACAGCAATCAATGAAGCCATTTCTTTTCTAAACATAATTCATTCATTCCTTTCTGCAGTGGTCTGACAGATAACATTACCCGATTCCACAAAAGTATACAGTTACTGACCAGTGCTGTGGCCTGAGCCTGAAAAAGATAAGTCCTCTGGTAGTTCAAGTTTAATATTGGAAGAAAGTGAGGTACTTGTAGGTCATTCAACACTTAACAGAGGAAATTTACTTAGCCATAGCAGAAGAAGGATATTCAACAAGGAGAGTCATAGAGGATACTTAGAGTATATTCAGCTGAACAAACCCACTTGTTTGCATTACCCATCTCTCATTGTGGTCTATCAGCCAAAAGAAATCTGGGGTCACTTGAGAACAGAGGGGACTGCAGAAACATGACCTGGCTCTTTGAGAGAGACCCTCTCCTATTTCCCCTCCCCTAGGCTCTCATGGCTTCTTTTTTGACTCCTGTAATAAGGAAGTTACATCAACAGTCTGAGCCCTTAGTCCCCTGGCTCAACCAAATTTCAAGGAATATCTCAATGGTTGCTGCTGTCTTTCATTCTTGAAGGGCACCAAAATGACATCCCTATGCTAGAGTCAAGTTGGGGCTGATCAGATCAATACCTTTTAAGGAAAAAGTGGAATAACTAGCAGAGAGAGGAATTAAGATGTGACAACTCCTACAATAACCATTAGCAATCACCACATAAGGGAAATGAGGTCAGAGGGACTGGGGGCAGGGAGGGCGAAGAGGAATAAACACCAGGGAATTATAAAAAGGGAAAGATAGATGCTATCAACACAGTTGACAACTTTCTGAGAAAAAATATTTTTGCTTTTTTGTTCTAACTACAGGACAATATTTCAGTAAGACTGCTTCTTTCACTCATGGATTTTTATCCATAAAAGCAGTGGGGTGAAAAAGCTAGCAAACTGGGGGGCCACCAAGAGAGGAAATCCCCATAATAAGCAGTTATTTTTTTATTGGTTCATGTCTCCTAATCTAACTCTTAATTTAAGTCATGATTTGTAATCTCAATGGGTTGACTCAAAAAAAAAAAAAAAAAAGAATCAACTATGAGATCCAGGTCATGTCTCTTCTTGAGTGGCCCCAGATTTCTTTTTTCTCCTAATTCTGCCAGATGGCTGTGGCCTTGAATGAGTCATCCTCCTGCACAGTTAGCAACTGCTCCCAACTACAGCCCCCTGAATCCAGCTAAGTATTCCTGAGTAAGGTCATTTATTTAAAGTCTTGGATATTTTACCAAAGATTTCCTTCTCAATTTCTACAGAAAATTGGGGATAAGTCTAATAATACTTTTAGAGTTTATCAATGATCTGGTTTCCCTGGGACCCATCAATCCAAGGATTTGTGTTTCTTATCAACATATGGCTTTCACAATGGGAAATTAATTTAAAGTAATCTACTTCTTTAAAAAAAAAAAATAGGCTAGAAAGCTATCCACAAACAATCATCCAGTTGGGGGAAATTATTTTAAATTAAGTTTTACTGGAAAAGGTTGTCTTGTAATGCACGTGCACACACACACACACACCAAACAAATGGAAAACCACATCACATTCTAGTCATTTGATGCAAATGTTTTGTTTTTTTCTGGGATCCTTCTGAGGAAGCAAAATGTGGTAAGATGGCTTGAACAGATCTGGCCATAGCATCCTTCGTTTTGCTTCTCTTCTACTACCAGCCAGATTTTGAGATTACTGCCATGGATCTTTTCCCTCCTGTCACATGACTGTCTTCAGTTTGCTTCCTGTGAATTCCTTTGTGGAATCATTTTCCATCACAAGAATAATGGATCTGGTTGCAAGGCTTTTGATCCATGGAGCAGCTACAGATTGCATCGTCTGTAATCTTTTGTATGACAATTTTATCTCTGGCTATCTTTCATTTTCAAATATGCTCCTACTAACAGCACTGGGGGTGGGGTGGGGGACTGTGTGTGTGAGTGTTTATAGAATGCATATAGCCTAACCATCAGCCAGCTTCACAGCCATATTTGTGGCTTTGATTTGTAGAGGTCATCATACCATCAGATTTGCTTTAGATTCCATAACTTCCCAACACATTTTTAAATAATTATCCATGTTAAAGTATTTGGACTTGTAGCCAGAGCTAGGGTCAAATTCCGTTTCTCACATATATTAATTGTGTTAACCCTGGTCAAGTTGATCAACCTCTAAGTCTCAATCCATTCATCTGTAAAATGAGGAGGTTGAACTTCTGAGATCCTTTACAGCTAGTTCTCCATCAATGATTCTACAATTCATGCATTCAGTCTATTTTCTCCAATCTATTTTTCCTCTAGCCAAAAGCACAGCTGCATTCCTTCAACATCAAGTACACTGGACATGTTTTTCATTGCCCTTTCTTTGCTTATCTGTTACCAGAAACAAAAGATGCTATGGCAGCAAGTAAGGACCATGGACATCATTTCAATCACTTTGTCTCATCTGTTCTAATAATTCACCTCTGAGAAAAAGTTGACCATTATGCGCAGTAGAATCATGGATTGACTGGTTTTTTGCATTTTTTGCAAAAATTTAGTGGCATGCTTCATAGTTCTAAATTGTTTTATCTCCATGGTGTACTATTATGCAGCACTTTCCTTCCTATACTCAATGGTAAAGCCAAAGGTTTTCTTATATACAATGCTCCCTCTCCCATTTCTTTGCCTTTGCACTGGCCATTTATTATTTTTAGATTGCATTCTCTTCTCACTTCTGCTGCATAAAATTTCTTTCTTGAAGATGCAACTCAAATACTGCCTTCTACATGAAGCCCTCCCCCCCACAATTGCTATGTCCTCCCCCTCACTAACTTCTTTGACATCAAACATTCAAACAAGTTGTCTTTCCACTGTAAGCTAAGAGCAGAGACTGTTTCTTCTTTTTATCCCCAGAACTTAACACAAAATTTAAGGCACTTAATTTTATTTTAAGAGAAAGATAATCTTCTACTAGTCATTTGAAGCAACTTACCCAGAACCCCTTTCTTCTTCCAAAATAAAGAAAGCTACTAAAATTAAAAATTGCAATGGTTCCCATACAATCTCACCAACAACGGATCTTGGGATGGTCCAAAACTGGATATTTCTCAGTTATGTTGGACTTTTAATTTAATAAATAATGAGGCAGCTCTCTTTTTTTTTGAGGAACTTAAGTTGTATGAGGTCATAATTAATAGACAGATTCATCTATTAAATTAGGATAATAACAAAAAGGAACTTACCCTATCTCCTGGGGGTCCCATGGGGCCTGGTGGACCAGGTAAGCCTGGTGATCCCTACAAAAAATGAACAACAGAAGTGAAACAAGGAAATTTTTTCTCAATAGGAAAGCATTCTTGTACTTTTCAGTGTAGATAGACACTTGTAAATGTTAAAAATTTTTTTTAAAGAGTTGGGAGGTAGTCCTCTGGTAAGAAATCAGAAACCAGAATCCAGCACAGAACTGGACACATATCAATTGATAACAAGTTCTTACTGATTGAAGGTAGGGTAGTGGGGAAGAGGAAAGGGGAAAGGGGAAATAATGAAGGACAAACAGACAAACTTCAGTCTTTTAGAGACTCAAACAATTAAATATTCAAACATTACCTGATAAGTATAGGAAGGAAATTGTAACAATGAACTTACTGATCGGCCTGGAAGTCCTGGTTCTCCTGCATCACCTTTGACCCCTTGTCGACCCTATAATGACCAGTAAGACAGAAGTTCTAAGCCAATTTATAAAACCAAGTGAAATAAGAAAACAAAATGGTCTCCATTTAGGAAATTCCTGCTGCTTCCCATATCCACTATAGGCATAATGATATAGGCATCTGGGGGCATTTTTGAGAATAATGAATTAAAAGTACAAGTCATTTTTATTGAATTGTATTCTTCCAATGATATTAACATTATTAAAAGAGATAAATCAAAACTTTTCAAGTTATAATAATATTGTGCCAAGTCTTTTTATGGAACAAGAAACAGAAAAAAATTATTCAACATAATCCATTGTTATAGAAATTAAACTTGTAGAAAAATCCATCTTTGTTTTATTATCATTAATTTGATGCTATCATACAGCAGAGATCTAAAAGAAGAATGAGTTAAAATCTTTAACTTGATAATAAGGTCTACAAGTTTATCTGTACATATGCATTTAAAAATACCTGGGGTACAGATACAGTCAATCTTATTGATATAAAATGACTAAATTTACTACAATGACAAAGAATGAAAACAGAAGTCTCTCAGAAGCAGCTTTGCTTCAGATTTGATTTTTACTTTGGAAGTCTTTTATATGTGTCTTACATATATTTTATATATGTCATGTTTTACACTTCCATGTTCCAGTCCATTACATGTAAGGACAACGTGTAATGACTTTACAGCAACTAAACTCCCAAATGTTCTTTGCTTTATTGGGGGAGAGGGAGGAAGAAAAGAAGGGGAAGGGGTAGAATCCCCCATTGTGTAAACTCTTCTCATGAAACACTTCCACAATTCTCTAACTTCTAACCTTAAAGAATTGTTTGAGGTACTATTAAGAGTTTGTTTGTTGTTACAATGCCATTATGTATCAGGGAAGGATTTGGACCTAGCTCTCTCTAACTCCAAAGCTGACTTTCTATCCTCTATACCTATACTGCCACTATCCCAGGCATTATATAATCTTTATACTTAGATATTCCAATGAAAATTAAAATCTAAGCTTTACAATTCTTTTAGACTAGATCCATTTTGCATGACATGGAGAACAAAAGTCATCTATGGAATAAAATTATGATTCATAGAATCTAGAAGCTTTTTTCCAACTTGCATTTTCCCTTTAATATAATAAGAATCCATTTTATAGTTGCACATTCAACCAGAAAACAAGTATTATAGATAAATTGATTTGAGCCTTCATGGAGTTGAAAGAGATTCCATGCCTAATACAGGTTGTAAGAAGTCTACAGAGATTCAGGTAACAGAGAGATATGTTCATGTCTTACAAGTGATGTCAAAGAAGTGCCCATGATGGCACTTAGGCAGAATTATTTTAAAATATAGACATACTATTTATAAATCTAAAAGTGTTAGCGATATTGGGAAGCCAATTCACAGACTAAATGTTTAAGCTCTTGAAAAAAATTTGAGTTTCAGAAGCATCATGGAAAATATTGTAGCTAAATTCAGTGTTAAATATATCAGATGCACAAAATACAGTAAGTTTACTCACTTGTTCTCCTGGAATTGAGAGTCCATTGGGTCCCTGAGGACCTGGGGGACCCTGGGGACCTGGGGGACCTGAATCACCACGAGGACCTGGGGGCCCCTTAAATAAACAAAGGAAAAACAAAAAAGTCAGTGACAGTGTTATCTCATCACCTTAAAAAAATCTGCATTTGTTGGAAACTTGTTTTTATAACTCAAAGGAGCTGATCAAATCAGTTTTGAAAGAAGATCTTTGAAGTTTGCATCAGTTCCCCCAACTCTTTAGTGATAATAATACCACATCCCTCTCCTCATCATTCACACCTCCTTTTCCTGTTTGCAAAGAAAATATGGCTGATGCTATAGTAAATTAATTAGGTTTCCATAAAGACCTTAATAGAAGAGAAATGAGGAAGAGAAACAAAATGTTTCAAATACAGACATGATCTTAGACGTGTAAAGGTTGATTTCCTTGAGGTTTATTCTGATTTCTCCTTGGAAGTACTGATTAAGCAACAGACCAATAAATATTCATTGAGGATCTATTCTCTACAGGATGCTAGTATATATGAAAGTTCCATTTCCATTAGTCTCCCACCCATGCATTGATTGATCTATTTAGCTTGTTAGTGATTACCTAACAAAGATAGTCTAAGGCTATCATAGATGGATCATAAGAGGTCATCTACTAAAACTCTTCTTTGTGTAGAAGATAACTGGATAGAGTAAGAGACTTGACATAGCCACACAAGTCGTAAGATGCAGGGACAATATTTGAACATAGACCCTCTGACCCAATTCAGCATTATCCTACTATTCATGCTTTTTTGTAATAATCATGTCATTGTAATAG
Source organism: Bettongia penicillata ogilbyi (assembly GCA_023548195.1). Taxonomy (NCBI): domain Eukaryota; kingdom Metazoa; phylum Chordata; class Mammalia; order Diprotodontia; family Potoroidae; genus Bettongia; species Bettongia penicillata. Next base: position 674,780 of record JAJHZJ010000032.1, on the reverse strand, counting down.
AAGCTTTCCTAATATTCATAAGAAACATTTCTCTAAGGAATTCAAATTCTCTTATTAAAATTAATTTTGTATTAGAAAAAAAAGATGATTATGATCCCATATTTTGAGATCAGACTCTGTAAGTTCTTTTGGTAGAAACCTGGAGCCCTTTGTGCCAAAATAAATATATCCATCTTCATATGTGTGTTGATTCATCTCATAAAACATCACTAGAGGTAAATCTCATTAGACACTATAAACAATGACCCCCTAGCATTGGAGGCCAATAGAGCGAATGTCCAGACTCTCATGTTTCCTCCTTCTTGAACTTCCACCATAAAAATTATGAAGACCCCCACAGTGGATCACCCCTTGGGCCTCCTTACTTCTTGTTATTCAGTCATTTCGGTCATGTCCAACTCTTCATGACCCTAGTTAAGGTTTTCTGGGCAAAGATACTATAATAGTCTGCCATTTCCTTCTTCATCTCATTTTACAGATGAGGAACTCAGGCAAACAGGATTAAATGACATGCCTAGGGTCACACAACTAGTGAGTGTCTGAGGTCAGAACTGAACTCAGAAAATGAATCTTCCTGACTCCAGGTCCAGCACTCTATGCACTCTACCACCCTGATTCCTTGATTAAATTATTGCAATTACTTGGTGTCAGTCTTCCCCATTCCATGCCTGGCTTTGCTACTACTATACTTCCCCTCTCTTCTTTTCATCTGAACTGTCTCCCATTTCACATTCCCTCTCCTTCAGGGTCAGCTCTCTGCCTTCTAAAATGTTATCTGCTCAAATCTGGGTACCAACTGACTAGCTAGTGGATAATGGTTAAAGTAAGAGCTGCTCATGGCCCTCCTTCCAATTCCTGTGTCACTCTTGTATATGTAAACCTTCTGAAGACAATAAAAAATATTTCTAGCCTTCACTGTGCTTTATTGATTGGCTGAATTAAATGAAATTATTTCTAAATGTATAAGACACTTGAGATGAGGTCCCTGAGGACCTCTTGCAACAACTATAACATATATATATATAGCATGAGCTGACTGTTAAAATATATTCCAGAAATATTTCTTAGTGTCTCTTTCCCCTTAAAATGCTGATAATTCTTGCCCTAAATGAATGCTGCAGGTTAAATTCTAGCTCTTTCCTATCTTTGGACTCCATCCAACAATTCTACATTTAATGGACAAAGTTAACAATAGGTTGGTTGGAATGACGTTTACTGAAAGTACTAGTCCTCAACAACTAGTTGTTGGCCTCTCCAATCTATTTCCTCCCCTCAGCATTCATTCAAATAGTGAGCTCCTTCCCTCTCCATCATCATTATTTCTGTTGAAAATAACTAGCAACTAATGTGAACTTCTAAGTGCCTAGTGTCAAGTTTTATACTTTTAAAAACATTTTCAAGAATGGCCTAAAGTCACCATTACAAAATCCTGATAGAGAATAATATAAATGATAGTTTTGCTGGGGCAACTTGTCCAAAGTCATACATCACAGTGATGGCATTTTAAACCAAAAACTCAGCTGACAAAAAAAAATAGACAAAAACATTTTAAAAAATACTTACAATTGCTCCATTAATTCCTCTTTCTCCTCTGGGGCCTTTGGCACCAGGACCACCCTAAAATATACATATTATATATTGTTATATCACTTCTTTGTCTATATAAAGAAAAACATAATAACACTTATGCAAACAACCTTAAAGAAGTTTTCTCTGCAGGAAAGTCTAAAACACCACCGTTCTTGACAAAGGATCCAAAGCAAATATTTAAGACAGAAATCAAGGAAATAAGTATTTCCCCATGTTGCACATCTCTGTTTTACATTTTGCCATACATATACTGTTAACAGAATTTCAAAACTAATTTTAAAACTGTTGGGAAAAAATAAATATGGCCTGAATGAATTGGACAGTTAAATCTTTTAAGATGAGCCTGATTTTAATCTCTAAGTAACACAAAATTACTTAGTGCAATTCCACCAATAAGAATCTATAAAGCTCCGAAAACAGAGGTAATGATCACGAAGGCCTATAATACACAATTATCTCATTATAGGGTAAAAAACTATAAATAATCAACAATAGTCTTTAGTGCTTTAATAGATGTATAATCTCAATGTGGGTATTTCCTCCAACAAGGTAGATTTTAACACATCCATAACTTATTCATCCTAGGACAGCTTTTGTCCACATTTTCTATAAGACCAAAAACCAAAATCCACATTAACCATAAAGGTCTATGACACTGCTTAGAGGAGTGGAGGTTCAGTGGTTAGCCCAAGATCATACAGGTAATAAGTATCAGAGGCAGGATTAGAGGCTAGATCCTCTATGTTGCATGCCTCCTTTGCTTTATATCACTTCATATCTATAATTTGATAATTTATAGTCTATAGCAAGAGTTCTTAGACTAGTATCTATGAATTTTATACCCACATATATATTTGATACCTTACAACAAAACTGGTTTCCATTGTGATACTATGTATTTTATTTTATGTATTTAAAAACAATAATTCTGAAAAAGGGATCCATAGGCTTCACCAGACCGCCAAAGTGAGCCATGACACCAAAAGTGTGAAGAATATTCTGGTCTATAGACATATTTGACACATAAAAGGCAAATGCTCTAGATTTAAAGTGATCTGAGCACAGCTCACCCTCTCTACTTTAACCCTATAGGACCTGTCCAGGAAGTTTCTTGGAACATCTTGAAGAATCTTTTAAGACATTACAATGACCAGGGGGAAAGCAAATTTACATTTTTTAAAGTTTTAGTATTTGAATATGTTCTGGATTGAATAAGAACATGCTGGGAAGATGAATTCTAATTCCAGAGTCAGAGTATTTTTGATCCAGTTATCCTCCACTACAGATGCATGAATCTAATACCCAAAGATGTGTGCTACTGAGCTGGCAGCCCTGAACTTTAGAACTCTGATCACTGCAATGTCCAACATGATTCCACAGGATTAGAAATGAAGAATGAGATGCAGGTCCTAACAGAGAGGTGAAAGATTAAATACACAGAACGAGATACGCATTTTTGACATGGCCTACCTGGGAATCTGGTTTGTTTTAATGTACCTATTAATTTTTGGAGGGGGAGGGAAGGATAGAGGAAAGGGGAATGGAAAGTAGAAAGAATAAAAAAGTGCTTATTAATTGAAAAATGTTAATTAAAAAAAGGAAAGCAACCTGAGCAGAGTCAGGCAGGCAGATAGCCTGCATTTTAATGACCTCAATTTTCCAAAAAAACCCCAAAAAACCAAAATCATATTTACAAATTTTAAGAAGAAAAACTATATAAAAACTTTTGATATTTCCTTACCGCTGGTCCAGGTGGTCCAGGAGGTCCAACACTGTCCTGGGTACAAGTGCAAGCATTTGGAAAAGCTGGACATTTTGCTTCATCTCTCTGGATTATTGAGAACAATAAACAGTTGTTAGAAAAAAAACACACACACATTTCCCTCTCAATAACTTACACAAACAAGGGAGTCAGTTTCCCAACTTTAAATTACAAAGATCTAATTATCATGATAAATGATCATGAGAATTTATGTGTGACTCTCAAATGATATTTCTTTCTATAATTATATTGTTTTCTTTAAGAAATCTTACAAGATAAAGCAACATTTCTAGAACAACATTCAGAATCACGAGTGATTTAGTGTGATTTTTCTCTGACCCAGCATGCTCTGCCTTGCTGCTGCTCAATCATTTCAGTCATGTGTGACTCTTCATGACCCCATCTGGGGTTTTCTTGCAAAGATATTGGAGTGGTTTGCCATTTGCTACTCTAGCTCATTTTACAGAGGAGGATACTGAGGCAAACAAGGTTAAGTGACTTGCCCCGGGCCACAAAGCTAGGGCTAATTTGCATTCATAATTTGAAGCCTAGTGCTCTGTGTTCCCAAAGTTAAAGCACATCATAGAATGATACATTTAGAGCTGAAAGGGGCTATCTAGTCCAACCCCCTCCTTCCGCAGATGAGGAAACTGAGTCCCCGAGAAGTTAATTAACTTGCCAAGTCACATAGGTAGTAAAGAGCAGAGGTAGGATTTGAAATCAGATCCTCTGACTGCTCCAGTCAGTGCTCTTTCTGCTTCAATGCCAATACTATAACCATTGTAACAGTCACTTACATATACATGAATTCTTTCTTCAAACTGAAATGTGGTTCATTTTTGTAATTTAAAAATAATAGAAACCTAATGAGAATGTAATTTATTCAACAAATTCATGCTTGCATTTTCCAAGCAGAAAGGAACATTTAGCATTAGTGGAAATCTGAAGATTGGGTGAGGCTTTTCTAGTTTTATCCACTGTAATGCTTCTTGAGAATTTCCAAATATGGGCTTACACATTCTCAGTTGGAAAGGGAGAGGTGACATCAAATACTGGCATGAACAATGATAACTGATAAAGGCACAAGTCTTTGCATATTCCTGGGCTTCCTATTTGCTGATAACAGCTGCTGAGTGTTACTTTCCCAATACAACTTCTCACTGTCAGCAGGATTTATTGATAAAGATTTTTGACAGCATCCAGTTCAGGGCTACTTACTCTTGCAGGTATGTCACAGCATCTGTCTCTACTGGTCCACACTGGGCTGCACACTATGTCAAAATTCTGGATTTGGAACTGCAAAAAAACCATATCCACTAAGTTTTTTTGTGTTATTCACTGGAGACTGCAAACATTCCAGATTTCAATGTCTCCTCAGAGCTAAAATTGAGACTTTGCCAGCTTCTTGGATGAACCGTTTACAAGTATTCTACTTCAGAAGTAATGTGCTCCTGTTTTCTCGGGGGAAGTGGGGGAGGAAATTCCCTCCAATTTCTTAAAACAAATAAACACCCATGCTTCAGAAGAAGGAGAAAGTCAAGCCAAATGCTCCTGATGAACTCCGGCTCCTGATCCTGGTTTGTGACCAAAGAGAAATGTTTCTCAAGAAGTGAAAAGGGTTTTAATATCTAGTATATTCCAATTTATCTAACTGAACAAAGAGAATTGCTAGGTTCTTCTTTAGGGCAGATTGAGATCTGTTAAAACTGTATTACATGAAAATCCTTTCTTCACATAGTAAGACATTCTCTCAAAAAATTCTCTTTAAATAAAAATATAGGTTGATTGGACATCTCATTTTTAAAAGGCTCATGTTATACTTTTAACACTATGCTTTAAAAATTTCAGCAATTCCACAGTAAGTAAAGACTATCACTATGATTTAATTGGTATAGGGAACTCCCAGGTGAGGTATTTCCCTCTACAAAAGCAGGTCAGCATCTTCTAGGCATCTTTAGAGTGCTGGAGAGTTGTCTAGAACAGTGAGAGCCTCAGTGACTTGCCCAGGGTCACAGAGCTAGTATGTGTCAGAGACAGAACTTGAACCTTTCTTACTTTGAGGCATCTCTCTTATCAGCTACAGAATGCTGCCTTTGCATGTCATGATACAATAATAAAATTCTATATTATGCAATTTTTCTTGAAAGAGACAGTTCATATTCTTTGTGACACTGTAATTCAGGGAAACCAAGGTGAATTTATTTTTAAAACAATATACATGTTCTCTAAAAATTACTATGAATTTAATGAGACCAATCTGCTTCAAGACTTCAAGGTCATCTTTTTTAAAACAGGACACTAGAACTGGTTTACAAGGAAGTAGAACAATCCACAATCTACACAAAAATCAATAATTAATTTCTAGGAAGTACATGTTAATGAACTCAATCAAACCTCCTTCTTCCTGGGAGTAATCTTTCAATAAAAATGATTACTCTTTAGGAGATAAGCAACTTCTTGTGAGGCTACATTAGGGTAGTCTAAAAGTCTAAAAACAATGCTCCATAATATTAAAGGCATAATTATATGAAATGAAAAAATCTATCATATTTATTATCTAAGAGTAGGACCAAGGTAGTAGTATAACAATTTCAATTAGCTCAGATATTTTGACATCAAGTCAGGGCGTGACCTAACTTGGGAATGTTTAAGGATTTCTCTCTGCCGTGATGCCCAGAGAGCTTAGCTAGTATACCATGATTAAACACTTATCCACAGCACATTTGCCCATTGAAAATTCTTCCAAATGGGCATTCACTGAGCAACTTAAAAAAACACAATTTCAACATTAAAATGTGCTGAAGCAACACATGAAATGGAAACATGCTACTTACTGCAGCCGATTTCCTTTCACCTTTAATAAGCTTTCCAAGAATTTCATAACCATCAGTTGTGATGTTACCAGCTTCCTTGATGTCCTTCTCTACGATTTCAAAGCAGTCTATATAAATCTTAACGCTTTTTGAAGTCACTACAATATGAACCTGAAGAGAAAAATACATTTAATGATGAAATGACTGTTTTGTCATGTTGTCTATTTTACTGCAAAACAGTGAGCTGTACTGAGACTCAGAGAATGTTTGCGGTGAAGGGACCTGAAGCATCATTGGCTCCAATGCTCCCTCTTTACAGGTGAGGAAATTAAAGCCCAGAGAAGGGAAGTAACTTGATCGGTGACATAAATAGTGGAAGACCTAAGACTAGAACACACACAAATCTCCTGAGACCCTTTCTTCTACAAATCTGCCTGTTTTCAACTGGATCAGAAGGCAAGTGATATTTGAAGTCTGTAATGTCCCACATCAAATATGCCCTGTGGCATACAGTTGAATCAGAAGTCAGAAGCTCAGAATTCAAATCCCATCTCTGATGACTCCTATCTGTGTGACTTTGAACAACTGAGTGAACCTCTGTAGGCTTCGCTTTCCTAATCATAAAATGAGAGGATTGTCCCGAATGGCCTTGGATGTAACTATATTACGAAGAACAAGTCAAGAAGCTGCTATAATTAATGAGAAATTTCTATTATCGCTAAAGAACTTGGATAATTGCATGATTTATTTCTTACATTTATTCCTTGTATTGAACTGAATTTTCAAATAACAATTTCCTAGACTTCTCCAATGTAAATTCTCTTTCACATTCAAAGAACCTGAACTAAATTATTGGGAAGGTAAATAACTGGTCCAAGAATGCAAAAGCATTGAGTGCCAGGTCCAGGGTGGAACTCCCAGGCACTGAGTGACTGACTTACCAGTTATCCCAGTGATTTTCAGGATCTTTTATGTTTTATCTGTATCTGATAATAATAATTCACATTTTAACAGTTCTTCATGGTTTTCAAAGAACTTCCACACTACAATCTTATGTATAAGTAACATCCACGTTATCACTGGTATACAAAGTTTCTCAAGCTAATGTTCAGAAATGTGTCTTTGTCTTCCTAATTGAAAACTGATGAACATGGTATTGTACATTTAATCTATATTTTTATTATTATTCATTTTTATGCCCTTTTATAAGTTCTGAATACCTATAACAAAAAATAATTACTTCATGCTCTGCCAATATAAAAAATCCTGTAAAACTTTAGTTTCTGTCTCTATAAGCCTCTCTGAAATAACACTAACATTGTCTTTATGAACTAAAATGAAATAAAACATGTGGATATAATGTAAAAATTGCTATTCCATAAAAACCACAAGCTAAGCAATAACCCTATTTTTAAATACCCAGTACTCAATTAGGAGAAAATTACAATCCCATCAAATGTCCAGAATAAGTGTGGTTAGAAAAACATGATTTTAAAAAGTCCCTCTCAGCAAGATACATAAATATAAGTTTAATAGACATATCCAAATGCCAAATGATTTCTTATGAAATTTAACAGGTTCAACATCTTTCACCAAGGACAGCTCTGCTATATCCAACAGCAAATGCCAAAATAAAATGTATTTCTCTGGTGAGGCATTGGAAGGACTGGGCTTTTCTATGAGAGCCAATAAATTATTGAATAGATAGAAAAATATAAAGATCCAGTATAGATAGCTTTATTCATAATCCCCCCCCCCACCTTAATTTGCTTTTGGGTCCTTGTTAATGAGAAATCCTTATTGTACACAAAGGATTCTTGGAATGTCACTGAAAGGGATCCAATAATCTGATTTAAGAGAGAGACAGAGACAGAGGGAGACAAATATATATAGAGAGAGACACAGACAGAAACCAACACAGACAGATTCACTCTGAAAAAAAAAAAGCTTTCCTCTTGGGAGTACAGGAATAAGAAGTGCCCAAAAGCAATAGAAGGTATGTCAGTTTTTGGAATCATATTTGACTAGAAATTGCAAATATTTTATGGATGAGGATTATTCTGCACAGTACACTTGAGGAATTTTACACAGCTAGTGAAACATGAGGTATTGTCATTTACTTTGGAGTACAGATAGGCATCATTAAAAATGACAGATTCCTTATTCACTTTTTATTTTCACTTTTAGAAATTCCCAAATCTCATGCACTTTATTTTTCACTGACCTTATGTGTATACCATAAAAATCTAATAAATCCTCTCCTCTATTCTATGGCTATGTACTGAAAAACTTTAGATGGTTAATTCTGACCACCAAACAGACAAAAGTAAGCATCCTCAGAACATTAAACCAAATGCTTCTGTGCGGTTATCAGTTCTGCTGTCATATAAATTAAACAGTGACACAGCTGGAAAAATCACTGTGTATATATGGGGTGGAAACAATTCTTATTCAAAACTTTTAGGCTGTTTTTATATTCATTAATGGTTTTTCGGATTGACTGAAAAATGTCCCATCCATATTTCACAGACATCCACCACCTTTTCATAAAAGGGGGAAGAAACAGACTACTATGCTTTAAATTTTAAAATTTTAAAGGTCAATAGTCCAAGAAAATGAGATGCCTGCTCCATATTTAGACACAGCTATAGTTCTGCCAACCCAACATTAGAATTCATGAAATTCCAAAAGAAAAATAAGGTACGTTTTAAGTCATATTCTCTTCTGCAAAATAACATTTATGTAACCTTAAATGTTTACCTTGTGAAAACTTCCATAAAACAGTGCCTTCACTTCTTCTGTGTCAAAAGTTACTGTCTGAACCTCACCCCTTATATCTTTGTTAAAGAATGACAATGTCTTGCTGGAAGCTGTAGTCAATATAAAATTAAAGATTATGTTAAAAGGTATGTTGCCCATCATTAAATCAATCAAGCATGTAAATAAGATTACTTTTGTTATTGAGATTTAGCAAAATCATAATTGCTGGAAATAGTTTAAATACTGTATTCGTTTGAAATGATGTATAAATGCTCTTGATACTCTAGACTTTCAAAACTTTAAATCTGAAAGCATATACCAAATGAAATCAGTTGGGAAAAAATAAATTATCATAAGCAATTTAAAATCTCAATTCATGGGTTTCTCCTTAAGCAAAATCTTCCTTACGGTCTGCAACCACTCCAACTTGAGGCTTGTAGTCTCTGTCTGTTATCTGCCAAATTGCAAATGGATCACTGGGGCTTTCTGGAAGAAGTCGGAATAACAGGATAATCGTGTATGATGGGGGTAAGCCATCTGGATGGAGGTCTCTGTTAAGTAAACAACAAAGCATCTCTTACTAAACAGATGCAAATTTTTAAATATTAGGGCTGAAGTCTCATCTCAGTTAGTAAAGGGAAGGGAAAAGAAGAGAAGGGAAGGGGATGGGAGGAGAGGAGAGGAGAGAGGAGAGGATGGCAGGAGAGAAGAGAAGAGAGGGGAGGGAAAGGGATGGGAGGAGAGGAGAGGTTCTTTAATAACTGAACTAATCTGGCTGGTATTCAAGATAAACAAATGCTGCTCTAAAGAAAATAACATTATAATGAAAGTGCCAGCATAACTGTCATTTTCAAGATGGTCCTATAGAGTATTCAACTGCAGACCATGAACTTCAGAAGCAATGTAGTATAGGGAGCAATTGGAATCCTGCCTCAGATGCTCACTAACTGTGTGACCCTGGGCAAGTGACTTTGAACTTCAAGAACTATTAAACCAATCCTGTAGCTTTAAAGATGAGGAAATTGAGATCTGAAGAAGTAAAATGATTTTCCTTTGACCTTGACAATAGTCCAGGAAGTTAAACCATGTAGCTCTATATAAAAAAAAAGAGGAATATGGAGGTTCTAAGGCATACTGATGCTACTGTCACTTTCTCTAAGAAAATTAGCTCGTTTTAGTGTATAAATTTGTCAGTCACATTCCTAGTAAGTTTCAAATTTCATTTTTAATTTTCTACCTTGGTCAATAAAATTCAGAAAGTTCTATTTCTGATTCTTCTGTCCTCTCCTTGAGGTGCCAAGCATGCATTTTTTCAACATGAAAAACTTTTCATTTCAACAAATAGGAAACATATATTTCTAGCAGTCATTTAGCCAGGTGCAAGCTTTCACCAAGTAAAATAACAAAATCCAGGGCTAACCAACAAATTGTTGCAGCTATGTCCAACAGAAACTAACCACAGCCTGTCAGTCCATGGAACACCTAGGCCAACACCACCCCTATTCCTTTGGCAAGCTAAGATAACTAAAAAGAAAGAATGATCTCGTGTGAGAGGCTGGAAAAAATGTACTGAGCCTGGTATGCCACGGTAATGATAAAACTACTCTTTCTGCAGTAACTGCCTCTCCTCATTTAAATTACTGAGCCTAAAAAAAAGGAAGGCTGACCCTCACACCAACCAGTCTTAATTTTACAGGGTTACCAACCAAATGGCAAAGAAGAAGGCCCGAGCTTTGAGAGTGAGCTGAAACTGAACTAGAAGGGTAAGGAGGCTCAGTTTTGAAGCCAAAACCACAAGCACAGTAATCAAAATGGAAAAGACCCTCCAGCAAACTCTCAGTGGGGACACAAGGTCATCATATCCTCACAGGAAGAAGATAAACCAAAACAAACTTGCAAAGACTCTCTGCAACTCACAAAGTTTGTCAGACTTAAGTAAGCCATGGGTCAGAGCTGTGTAGACCTCAGAAAGAAATGGATGGCTTTTAACTGGAGCCCTTAGTTCCCAAGAAACATGAAGAAATCCATCCTTCATTTGTGTCTTTCCATCCCCACTCCCAAAAAATCCATCACTGCCAAACTTACACTGTAGGCTGATTCACAAAGGCATTCTTTTGGAGTCTATAAGCTGGATAGCTGGGGAAAGACCCAGACTCCAGAGATACTCCTGGTACAGTAGCAAAGCTCTTCTCTGTTAAATTATAGGCCTCCAGCATCTTGAAACCTTTACATTAGATAAGAAAAACAATTACTAAAATATGTGGAAATGTACTATCTATGCTTATAGTTAAATACTTGAATATTGAAATGACAAAGTAAAGTCTTTGGATATTTGGGCAGAATTTCTACAAATGATTTATATGATACTATGGATAAAAATCACACTGGAATTGAAGGTGTAGGGCAGGGGTGGGAAACCTGAATCCTCAAGGCCACATGTGGCCTTCTAAGTCCTCAAGTGTAGCCCTTTGACTGAATCCAAACTTGACAGAACAAACCCCCTTAATAAGAGGATTTGTTCTGTAAAACTTGGACTCAGTCAAAAGGTCACACCCGAGGACCTAGAAGGTCACATGTGGCCTCAAGACCGCAGGTTCCCCATCCCTGGTATAGAGAGTATGAGCATCAATGGAAGGAATTTACCTACTTTGATAGATCTTTATCATCAACGTAAATTTCTAAATAATTGGTCCAAGCTAGAAAACATCAATATAAGTATTTACCTGGTGAAGTGTATCCATCCAAATAAATAAGAGGGCAACCTGAAATGAATTATAATATTCTCTAATTATTAGTAAATATTTAATCTATTGCAAAATAAGTGCACACCCACACACAAAGTCAATACGTATTAAGATTATACATGAGACACTTGCCATACACTTGTCAAAATAGTAGTTAGAAGTCAGCAATTTAACCTGTTCATATCTTATGAATTTCCTTATCCTTATGAATAAATTTCAATATTGGAAAATAGTTTCCTAAAGTCCTATTTGACAGCCATTTAAATATATTCTTAAGCATAACATAGCAGAGGAGCCTAGTTAGCAGAAACTTCTGAGACCATCGAGTCCAGAATCCTCATTGTGCAGACCAGGAAACTGAGGCCCAGAGAGAATGTGACATGCCAAGTTCAAATAGGTAGCATTTAGCATTGCTAGGGTCTGATCCAGGGCTCACAAAGGACTACATTGCGCCCAGCCCTTGCCTTCAGGAGATTTCTTTAAATGGAGTAAATAACGACTCTTCCAGAAAAGTTTTTTAGGTCCATGGAATGTGGATGAGGAGAAGCAAGGTTTTCCTCCCTCTCGCTTCTAAAAATAATCTCCTTTAAACTATTTTAAACAGATCCTAGAGAAATGTGCATGAGAATCTGAATTCTAGGGGTCTTTGGAAAAGCTGCACCTCCACAGTCCTCTCCTCAAGTGCATTTCTGAGGCTGTGACTCCACCCAGAATCAGTTATTTTCAGGTGCGATGTCATTCTACTGTGCCTGAGGTAGAAAAAAAGAAAAATCTAAAACCAGGATGGACCACTGAGACAAGTTTCTTTAGGCACACCCTGGTGACCCAAGATCCAATAATGATGTAGAAGAATTTAACTTACTGAGCGCATCATACTATATACAAGTAGTTTAGAAACAAGCCGATCTTTGGTTTTTGAGGATATCATAAATTTCAAAATCTTAATTTTAAAATCTTAATTCATAAAAAGCAAGTATCAATGACAGTGTTTCCATTGTCCTTGGATTCATGAGTGAGATTGTGTATCAATTACTGTCTTAAAACAAAAATAAAACTATATGTTTGTATAGATAAAAATCAATATAAAGTTATATAAATTAATGTTAATATATAGGCATATATACGTATATATACATACAAAATTGGACCATAGATGAAATATTCAAAAATCACAAGACATCATTATGGTGGGAAAAGGATAGAAAAAAGAGCTTTTGTTCCATAAAAGGATGATTGCATCTTCAAAGCTAAAAATGGCCTTTTGATAAATAATATTTAGCATGATCTCAATCAGAAAAACAATGATTCACTAGAAATATGGAAAACACATATTTTTCCAAAATCTACTTACTCAATTTGAGATTATAAATATTAGGATTTTTTTATAAAATGAAAACAACTGTACTTCTGAAAAATATTATTGGACTTGAAACATATTATCCACATTGGCTATTACTTACTTGAAGTGGCAGTTTCACAAACAAAAGTTATTAAGTTATCTTCAATCTTCTCAAAAGATTCAAAGTCATCCACAATAAAAACATGGCGTTCACTTGGTTTGCTGGCAATGTTTGCAAGTTCATTATAATCCACATCAGCTACACCAACTACAAAGACACTGAAACCTGCAGAGGAACATGTTCATTACATTAGAATTTAGGTGAGTTAGCAAGTGTAGTTAAAAGAGTTACTAATGAAAAAATGCCATCTTTATACTCAATGAAGCATGAAATGTGAAATAAACTTTTTAAAAGTAGTATGTGCCATTTGCATATATTCCTTATCCAGTTCCCAATATTTCATTCATTAGATTTCCTAAGCCTAGAAGCTGCCAATTAATTTAGGAAGCTTTTATTACCAAAAAGATATGCTTAATATAATATTTCTTCTTGTAAATACATGCTGTTAAATATCTATGGAGTTTGCAACCATATTAAGAATAACCATATTTTATATAAAATCTAGATCATGTTATGATTTAGAAACCAGGAATCAGTTCTTTTTAAGTCTTAGATTATGTGAAATTAATTTTCCCAACTCTTGGTTTTCCTCAGGCTCAAGAGTAGGATTTGGCTACCTTTGGAAAGGAATGAAATGGAATGACTCCACTTGCTATAAACTTTCTTTTATTTAAGCTAATGTAAAAAAAAAAGAAAAGAAAGAAAGAAATGGCTTTCATTCAAAAAAAGAATGAATTTCACATCAGGAAATAGCCACATGTGAAAGAGCCAACCAAATAAGTTGTGGAATAATTTATGACTAACAATAAAATTATATTCATCTGAAAGAAATAAAAATGTTTCCAAAGGGCAGTCACCAGCTTCAGTAAATACTAAAAGATGATATGAGAAGGAACTTCACTAATGAAAAAAATTTGTCTTTCACTCTTGGGATAAGCCAGGTAATATCGCACCCTAATCCAAATTCTGGCAGAAGTTGTTCACATGTATACATGTTAAATTTTAGATGACACATCACTTTTAAAGTTTGCCACTTGGGTGTCATGATACACAAAAGTTCATTTTACCACAGTGTCAAGTGGGCCTTTAAAGGTCTTTCCTAATTTTTTTTTTAGTGTAAGTCCTAGAATATCTGTAATATAGTCCTTCAGCATGAAGCATAAGGGCATCATGAGTGGAATACTCCAGGAAGACTCAACCATCTGGTTGTCATGGTCTGCCCCAGTGTGATCTCCCTTGAGACCTCACCGCTATTTGCAAGGTATCTTCTGGTGAATTATATCAATTCACTGCAGCTGCAGAGAGGTAAGTTACATGATACATATGTGCTGAGGGCTTCAAAATTCTTGTCCTTGTCAAGAATGACTTATTTCTGTGAAATAAAAGTCGTTGTAGGGTAAGTAGAACATTATTTTTTGTGACTTTTCTCCCACTCCAAAAAAATTGCCCATGAAATATACACAAAAAGTTAAGAACTCCTATCTTAGAGAATATCTTGGCATGCTGAACAGTTAAATTGTTTGCCCATGGCCATACAGCCAATCTGCATACAATCCAACTCCTCTTACTTACAGAGTAGACCTTCTATCTACTATCCACTGCCTCCCAAAGTAAAATATCCAATAAAATATATACCTTTAAGTCTTTTTTATGATTATATGCACTTAAATGATTCGATGGCTTTAAGCATTAAAAGGAGAGAAAATGTACCAGAGATGATCGTATTTACTTACCAGATTGTTGTATGACCAAAGCAGCCTTTTTGACCTCATCCTGTGACCTGCCATCTGTGACCACTACAAGTACCTTAGGGACGGCTTTTCTCATACCACTCTCCCAAGTCAAGACCTTCTCCTTGATAAATGTCAAGGCCTTCCCTGAAAATTTTAACATAAAGTAAATATCAATAACCAGATCTCCTCCCCCAATCCTTCTCCCTGAAAAAAATCCAAAATGACTCTTCAACTACGAGGAGAATATTGAGGTAAATGCAAAAAAAAGGGGGATATCAATTTGTCATTTTTAGTGCATTGTCAATAAAGAGTAATGTGGCTTAGCCAGAGGTACCTGTTCTTGTATTTCCACCTCTGTATCGAATATTTTGAAGAGCTCCAAGTGCTTGAGCCTTGTCAGCATAGGTATTCAATTTGAACTCAGATTTTACCTCATCACTGTACTGGACAAATGAAACCTGAAAGAAAGCATGATTTCACCATGAGTCTTCCTTTCTTTTTTCCGCATCTTCAAGTAATCTGAGTAATAATTTTTAAAGAATCAGCATATTCTACCTGACAGCATGCAATAAATCAAATGTCATTTTTCTAGTTGTGCTTTCTAAATTCTATCACTTCTTAAGTCATAGAGGGCAAAAGCCCTGGATTTGGAATCAGAAGATCTGAGTTCAGATCTGAGTTCTATCACAACACACAAGACCTCCCAGGTCTCAGTTTCATCTTTTGTAGAATGAAGGGATTCAAAGCAATGAACCCTAGAGTTCCTTCCATCTCATAGATCCTATAATTTCCAAGCTCCCACCCACTTCTAAATCTATGATCCTAATCTATTATTCATAAAGTTCTACTTTTCTCTCCAGGCTGTACTCCCGCCTCTCTACAAGATTTCTCTTCCAAGTCATAGAAATTCCTTCACTCTGAAAGTTCACTCCACCCCTGCAATACTTCTCACATGAGAAGTTTCCTGTAGTCTCTCCCTAGAAGCTCCATTTTAAGAAGGGTCCAGGCCAGCCTTGTCTTCTTTCCTCTCCAGGCCTTGCACCTGACTCTCCGTAGGACTTTGTCTACCATACCAACTCTATGAATACCTTCATCCCTAGAGATCCCTTTTCTGCTCCCTTTTGTATGCTGTCTTTCACCATACAAATGTAAGCTCCTTGAGGGTAAGAACTACTTTTCTTTCTGTTTGCATTTGTATTCCCAGGCCTTGGAATAATTCCTGGCACATAATAAAGGCTTGTTGCTTTGTTGAATAGTAATAAGAACGTCTCTAATTCTTATGGCTAATGATAAGATGGGGCTAATATTTGGCTTCAGTAGAGGACTCTTCACTGAGAATATATTCATTCATGTATAGGTGTGTTTATGCATGTGTGAGAATATATGTGTGTACATATATATATATATATAATATATATATATATATATATATATGTACATATATATCCTCTCTTTTTAAGTCCATGGAGGTAGGCATTATAATTTTTGCCTCCCTTTCCCTTGTAGATGAGGAACATTAAAATCCTTTGATGTCAAAGCATTTGCTCAGTCATAACTTAGAAGTGAGAAGGTTGATTTGAATTCAAATGTCTGACTCCCAACTCCAGTGGTCAATCTGCTCACGTATGACCCTCCATCAGACTGACATAAAACTGTAATTCCAAGTGTGGTCATATTGAACACTGAAAATTCATTGTGTTTTTTTTTTGCCTACAGAAAAGTATGCAACCTTTAAGAGGTCTTATTCTGAAAAGGTTGAACAAATCTGGCCTACAATTAGCACACGAAGTTATGATTACAACTATGATTATTTCCACTTTTGAGACTTTAATATACTTGGCAACATTTGATGGCTTTTGGCCTTCATTTCTCATAAGACTATAAAAGGAGTTGATTGCTATGAAAGATTTCTATGTGTATGTAAGATCAAATTATTATGATTTTTTAAGTAATGGAGATAATATCATATTTACCTCTTTGTTTATTCTTGGCCAGGTGGGAAAATAAGTTAGCTACCTAAGGGGTTAAGTAGGAAAATGACCAGAATGCCAAAAATCCACTATGCCATCATGATGAAGCTTCCAGGTTGGCTGAGAGTAAGTATGAGACTGGAAGACTGTTCTAGTGAACCTAATCCAAATAGCCCAAGAGTGTTGTCATGGGAGGGTTCTGAAGGTGAAGCCAACATTTTTGTCTGGGGCCACTATGGAGATGAATATTATGGCACTAGACTCCAAGTTTGGAAAATATCATAGGCCACGCATGCTAGGTCTAGAATCCATTAGTTAAATATGAGGTCAGAAATCTTAGGTGTTGGTCTAAGACTAAACAGTGTTTTTTTATACACACTTCCAAATATTTTGACCTGTCCTATTAGTTATGAATTTGCGATCTCTCTTTTCCTTTAAAGACCCAAGAAAACACACACATGTGGCTTGGAATGTGTGATGCCTAGGTAGTAGGAATCAAAGAAGGAATAGAGGCCAGGCCAGGACAGTTACAGAGGCAACAACACATGAAGGAGGATAAGTAATTAGGATCCAGGTATGCTATATCTCTGAATTAAAGGGACTAAGCGAGCTCAAGGCCAGAAAGGCTCAGAAGCCTTGCGACCTAGACTGGGAATTCAAAGATCAGGAAAGTTTAGGAGGTCATCAAAGATAAATAGTCTTGGTTCCAATGGCAAAGTCCTCTAGATCTAATATTGAAGGAGGAGCTAATGCCCTAGGAAGTAGAACCAATTAAGCAAGGCTTAAGACCCAGGGATGGCCCCTTGACATACTGTCCTCTAAAACATGAACTTGGTGATTAATCTGTTTATGAAAATATCTGTGGCTTTTGTGAAATGTCCCTGTTTTTATAATGGCCCTTAGCAACCACAATGAAAAAAAACAGACTGCCAAAATTTTAAAGGAAATGAATAGAAACTGGGGGGGTAGGGAGGAAGAAATGAAGAAAAACAAGTAATTCTTTAAAAATCTTTCTCTCTACAGAGAAAAGGAGCTCCATTCTTCTATCAATTCCATAGGATATTAGAAATTTCTACGTTTTCATCAAGTACTAAATGTAACTATAGAAGTGTAATTCATGCCTACACTAGTAAATGACTGAATTAAGTACCAGAGCAAAGTGACTGGAAATTTTCAATTTAACAAACAAAACAAATGCTCCAAGGAAACAATGATTATGTGCAATGAACTCCTGAACCAGCTATGACCAAAGATGGTAATGACCAACCCTTAAACCAAATGGTAGAGTGAATACATACATACATACATACATATGTACATATATATATATTTACATACTGAATGGATATTAATGAATATTAGGAAATTATATCAATAGTGAATATGAATTAGTATGAATATATATATGAATTAGTGGAGATATTACAATATTCATGAAAAACCTTTCAATCTCTCTAATATGCCAAGACATGTTAGACTTAGGCATTCTAAATAGGAAGTTAAGACGGGGAGGCTCATCAGTTCTTCAGTACATCCTCTAGCCAAACAGAATCATTCAAGTTCTATGTGTGGGACCAGGCCATGGCAGAGAACAAAGTTAAAACGTAGTGTATCCTGGAAATCTATTTTCTTAAAAGTAAAATATACAATCTTTAAAAAAAAATGACCATGATGTATTAAGGAATGGGAGTTAATTAAAAGAAAATCACAAATGCCTGTAGAATTACTTACCTGAATTCCAGCAGGACTGATTAGATCAAAGGCTCCCACAGTATTGAAGATAAATTTCACAACTTTGTTGAAATTATCATCACCAATACTCCAAGAGGCATCAGTCAAGAATACAATATCTGCTTTGGCGCCTTTGCATACTAAAAAACAAAAGCAACACTCAGTCTGGTGGACCTTTTCATCCAAAACGAATTACATAATGAAAAGACAAGCAGTTCACCTTAATTATCTACATGTTGTCATTCATATATTCCTAGACATCTCCCAGAAACTACTCTAATATATATGTATGTGTGTATATATATGTGTGTGTATGTGTGTGAATACATATATATATATACATATGTGTATCATATAAATAAGATCTCTTTCCTCATAAAAATTCTAAGGCAAAAGATAGGATTTGGATAAGAGGAAGAAATCAAATGAAAGGGAGGTTAAATGTCTTGAAGCTCAGTACATCTATGTCTAAAGCATCTATAAAATCAAGAATTTTGCAAATACTGATTTGACATTTTTTCCTCTTGATTATGCAACTAGATCCAAACAAAGAGTGGAAAAAAATGTGTTTATTTTTTTAATCTCTATATTTAGATGACAGAAAAATTCTCATAAAATATATAATCAAAAGATTTTAAAATACATAAAATTAAATAAGATCTTAAAAGAAGTTTACATAGTGGGGGATCTGGCTCATCTTGAAAAAGAAAACCTAGTCATTCCATTAAATTTTTAGAGAACATCATCTCAGGCTTTGACCAAATCTTTAACCCTAAAATAATCTTTAAAAAATAACTGGACTCCAGTGGTTACCCTTCTCCCAGTAAAATCCTACAATGCTCCATTGTGGATGGAGAAGAGTTCAAGCTATCAAAGGCTATGCCAGAGAAATACGAGCCCTTGCCAGTCTTGCCACATTGAAAAAGTTCCAAGAAGAGGTTCAATGACGGACTTGTCTAGTCGAGTTAGGAGAAGTGCATTACTAAAGGGTAGTCCAATAGATGTTGGAATGTTTGGGCCCCCAGAATTCACATAGCCATCTATGAGAGCAGGTAGAAATCTCCTTCACCAATGGAAAGAATTCCCACATGGAAGAAATCACATATTTCTGAAGTATGGCTATTTTCCATTGCTATAGCATTGCAGATCCCCCAAAGCTGTATAAGATCACTAATGAACAATCTCTGTGAAATGTTTTCTTTCCATAAAATAAAGCATCATGGAAAGTAATAGAGCAGTGAGTCTATAAGAATATTGTTTAATAGCTAATTCATTTAAACCTATCTTGATCAAGCACTTAAGGAACTATCTCACTAGAAAACAATCTAGAAGATTCAATAAATCTTTTCTCCAATTTCAGTGAAAGTGACAATTGTGCTTCAATATTTGATGAATGGAAATGATTTTAATCTTTGTGAAAGTGGATTGAATCCAGAATACTTCTCAGATCCAAAGCCAAGGAATTTTAGATGTCAGATGCTTGGGATTTAGGTTGTAGCTACAGCCAAAATAAGTTCACAATGCCCATTCATGACAACACAGTGTTGGAACAATATGCCCTGATTTACCTAAAAGAAGGGGGTTTTGAGGTGCTGGAAAATCATCAATATGAGTTTAGCTACTGTGACTAAAACATGAACTGAAGCTTAATAGTCTATGGTTTGCGGCATTTAAATGCCTGAATTCAGAAAGGACTAGAAATAAGGAATTAGAGAAATTTTCCCTCTTTCATGCAGATAGTTATAGGACTATTGATACTAATGATGTTCAAGATGGTTATGAAATCTCTAGGCTTTGAACTCAAGAAAGAAGAGATCAAGAAAATGATACCTGTCTTTTAAGCCATCCCAATTTTAAAAGGAAAGTATAAAAGCAAGAATTTTGCAAATGATGGTTTTGACATTTTTTTCTCTTGATCATAAACTTCTTTTTGAAATCAAAGCTATTTATCATATGGAGGGAATTAAGGAAATGCATCCTACTTACCATCTCGAGCTGGTGGGATTGTAGGAGGAGGAGGAGGTGTTGGAGGCTCTGTTGGGGCTTCTGTTGGCTTAACCGCTAAGATGATGATAACAATTGGAACATTATTACCTATGTGATCTGTTTCATTTCATTTACAAGAAACTCTTAGAAGCACTTCAAGATTCCTAAATTACAAAGTAGTTAATAGATGGCAAATGTCCAGTATTAAGGCAAAACTATAAGAATTTGTTTTCTTTTCCCAGAAACATAATTTCACAGATGTACATAGGATTTCTTTTAATCCAAATTCACTATTTATTTGCTCTTCTCTCTTTCCCCTTAGCAATTCCTCTCCTACCCCTTCGCCCTGAATCTGGGAGGTGAAACCACATTTAGAGACCATCTGTCAGAGTGATTAAAGATACACATTACTTCATCACCCCATATAAGGGGCACAGTATCCTATAAAGGACCATGTCCATTCCCTGTACTAATTACATTCTACTCTGCAGCCCTGAGACAGTCAGTAAATGCCCAGAGAATAAATATGAGCTCATCTTAAGTTGAATTTGCATGCCCTTTAGTTTTTTCTCTTTTCAGAAGCTTTTGCCAAGTCTGCATGATTTGCACAAGGACAGGTACTAGTAGAAAAGGACATAGAAAAAGACAGAGAGAGAGAGAGAGAGAGAGAGAGAGAGAGAGAGAGAGAGAGAGAGAGGAAGCGCTGGATCTGAGTTCCAGATTTCTTAGTTGCTACCTGAGTACCCTTCTCCAATCTGGACTGCAGTTTCCTCTCTGAAAAAACGAGATTTGACTTCATCAAGAGTTAACTTTTTTTGTATTGTACACCCCTTTGGCAGTCTCATGAAACCTATGACCTCAAGTCAGAATAATGTTTTGAAATGCATAAAATAAAATACATAGGACTGAAATGGAAACCAATTATATTAAAATGCAGCTATCAAAATATTTTAAAAAACAAATTCACAGATGCTAGATTAAGAACCCTTAAGCTAGACGATATCTAAGTGCCTTCTAGCTCAGGATTCAGAAACATGGGAAGCATGGCTAAAAATTCCACTTTGGATGCTTTTCAGGTAAGTCACTTAACTCCTCTCCCCACTCTCTCCCAGGTTTCTGTCATCTATAAAATTATGGGGTTGGTCTCAATGACCTTCAGAATCTCTTCTACCTCTAGATTCAATCACATTTCAATTTTAAGTTTTATGGTCAAGAAATGTCCAGCATGGTCTAACATGGTCTTATATTCTTTGCATCCCATTCTTAAGAGCTCATATGCTTACTTGTGTGTTCTTTGACAGAAACTCCAGGTCCCTCAAGATTTGGTGTTTGAACAAAAACAGTGACCCCATAGTCACTATCTGGTGAAAGGTCCTGGAAACAGTGGCTGGTTTCTGATCCGCGGACTGTGATTTCTTGCCCTCGTGTTCCTATATAGGACAACAAAGGAAAAACACTACTGTCTTGAGCAGCAAGATTTAAATGAAAGTGCCTTTTGTGTACTTCACATCACTAATTAGCACATTCTTAGAAGAGATTTAGGCTGCAGCTACTACATAAGCTTTTCCATTGTCAAGTTAAAAAACAAAATCCACGCTTACCATCTGATGGATTTAACTTCAGTCTGTAGGAGGTGGCAGATCGGTGAGCAGCCCATTTAACACAGAAGGTATTCCATCCTACCTGGTAAGTTGTCAGATCAGTCACATTCAAGTATACTAAGAAAATGGGAAGGAAATAGACATTTCACAAAAAAGAAAATACAAACTATCAATTTGATTATACCAGAACAAATTTTTGATGAACAACTGTGAAATTCTCTTAAAGTTAATTAGCATTTACTCAGCACCTACTAAATTTCAGGCACTTTACTAGGTGTGGGGAGAATACAAAGACAAAAGAGAAGCAATCTCTGATCTTAAAGAAGCTTATATTTTGATGGAAAAGGTTGTCCAATTATGTTTTCTTATCATGAATACACAAAGGAACCAAACTCCCGCCTCTACCCCACTTTCTAACATGACCAGCTCTATAGATCTTCTCCCACTACCACTTGTTATCTCAACAGCAGTCCCTAAATAATGAAGACATCAATAATTTCTCAAAAAGTAATGTTCTGTCACTGACTAGCTATTAAAGTGCTTAGCATCAAATACTTCAGCAGGCTCTGGATCTAAGTTACACCAGCCTCTACTACCACAAAGGAATTCTGTGAAAAATAATTAAAATCAGTAGTGTGAGCCAAATCTCCCTAAGAATGATAAGAACTAGAAAGATCCAAGAATCTGACTTGACTACAGATATCCATTCTTGAAATAACCATTTTTGTAGCATTAAAAGGAGCAAACTTCCTGTCAGTCACACATAAATCTTACATCTTCAGTTAAATGGCTATAGTTATATATGGACAGTGTGTCCCAAAGTCTTAATGCAATTTTAAGATTTATTAACTTAAAAACTTCAGTAGCTTAAAACACCACTAAGACTATTGGAACACGCTGTATTTGCTTAACTCTACCCCCAAAACTTACTATGAACACAAAGGGATTGCCTGGGAAAACTGAAAAATGAAAAAGAAAAAAGAATGAATAAAAGAGAGCAAGAAAATTAGAACAGGTTGATTCTGTATGGTTTAAATATATTCTTCCCTTACAACCATAAAAAGTTTTGACTCACATGTGGTGCCTTGATCAGTCAGTGGTATGCTGAGACCAGAATCATACTGAGCATAAACATTCACATCGTACGTGGTGCTGGGATTCAGATTGTGCAGAGTATATGATGTCACTTCCCCAACAAATACTTCCATAGGCTCATTAGAACCTTGAAAGAAGGTCACAATAGTACAGAGTTAATAAATCATCAGTAGTGTCAAAATTTTCCTTGGCTTTAATAAAGTCCCCAGTCTACAATTGAAAATTTTACAAGGCCACCTCAAAACCATCATTATATACTAGTACTTCAACATAGTGATATTGGACATAAATCAGAATTTAGTGTAAGGCAATTCTATCCTGGATAGCAGCCAGATTAGTTCAGTTACTAAGAACAGAAACAAAAACAAAAATTTCCCTTTCTTAATTACTTCCTTTTTCTTTCCTTCCTCCCCCTCTCCCCATACACATTCCTATTTCTTTTCTTTCCTTTTCCCCCACAACTCTGATCTCTTTCTGGGTCACATCATCACTAATGGTGTGGAACTAAGTAGTTTGATGGAAAGTGTTACCCCTTTAACTCTGCTCAGCTGTAACACACATGGATCCACAAAGGATCTGTGATTTCTGGGATTCAATGCAAGGAATAATCACTGTGGAAACTCCATCCAGGTTGCTGATTGCAACCCATTGATGAAATTAGTTGGTGAGTCCAAGAAAGTTCCCTGAGGCTGTAATTTGTCCAAATTCTTGTTATTCAGTCATGACCCAAATAAGGGCTTTCTTGGCAAAGGTACTGGAGTGGTTTGTCATGTCTTCTCCAGCTCATTTGACAAATGAGGAAACTGAGGCAAACAGGGCTAAGTAATTTGCCCAAAATGGTGCAGTTAGTAAGTGTCTGAAACCAGATTTGAACTCAGGAAGATGAGTCTTTCTGACATGTTTAGCAGTGCCCCACTCTCCATGACCTCATTTGGGGTTTTGTTGGCAAAATTAATGTCATTTCTTCTCCAGCTCATTTTACAAACGAGAAAACTGAAGCAACAAAGGTTAAGTGATTTGCCACAGTTAGTAGGAGTCTGAGATCAGATTTGAACTCAGGTCTTCCTGACTCCAGCCTTGACAGTCTACACACTGTCACCTTGCTAACCTGCTCAAGTTTACACAGCTAGTAAATGTCAGAGGTAGGTTAGCATACTTTCTGGCACATTTAAGTGCTTAACAAAAGCTTGGCAATTGATTCCTAACTCCATGGCCAACACACTCTCCACTATACCGTATTGACTCAACACAATTTACATGCTTATAAAAAATATGAAAGTGTAGAAATAAGAAAGTATTTCCATAAATCACTTACACAACATGACATAAAGTGATAATATAAGCAAAATATAATATTGCAAGTATGAAAGATCCAGAAATGAACTTAATCCTGCCTCTGATTCTCACCACCTATGTGACCATGTGTAAGTCATATAACCTTGCTGGGCTTCATTCTCCTTCTCTTCAATATGAAAAGTAGAGGCTAGACAGACTCTGAGTTCCCTTTTAGTTCTAGATTTTTTTATTTTAGGAATGCTTTATATAAGTTAAATAGTATGCATGATTACCATGAAATTTCCATCATCACAATGCTGTATTAAACTAGCTAAATTTCATTCTTATGCACAACAGGCCAGATTTTCCTCTTAATATATTTAGATGAAAAGAATATCATCTGCACACAGTTACAACAGATAAGACCTTGGGCAAGTGCCTTGAAAAAGTCATCTCTAGCACCTGAACTTTTAATCTACTAAAGAAAATGGTTTATCTGACTCCCTCTATATAATTTTTACATAAGTGGACATAATGCATTCTTCATGATTATTCTAATGTTGTCTTACCTACTGGTTTGTACACAATT
Source organism: Bettongia penicillata ogilbyi (assembly GCA_023548195.1). Taxonomy (NCBI): domain Eukaryota; kingdom Metazoa; phylum Chordata; class Mammalia; order Diprotodontia; family Potoroidae; genus Bettongia; species Bettongia penicillata. The sequence goes on along the minus strand of JAJHZJ010000032.1, from coordinate 649,671 downwards.
TTGTAACCAAGAACAGGAGAGGGTGAAGGATCCCAGGAAACCCTGAATCTGGTATACCATTCATCAGTGATATGTATGTTCTGAGGAGGGAGCAGTCCAACTGAAAATAAATAACATATTATATAATTTGTTACAGTATTATTGGATTTCATTAGCAAGGAGTAGTAAAAGTACTGTCCATCTTTCATATTCATTAAAGGAAGTTAGCATTCTCCCCCCACCCTTGTTTTAATTTAACAAATTAGGGGGAAACAATAATTTTTTGAAGTCACAAAAAGGTAATATGGAGCACTGCTTTTCAGCACTTGCTCTTACAGTTAGGCAGGATTCTTAACTGGAGTCTCATAGCTACAATAAAATCCTTTTTAGTTTTCCCTAATTAATTCTCTATTGCATTCACTACTCAGGAAGCTCCAAATCTTCTCTTTTTTCCTCAAGGCTCCCAAACTATTGTCTATCTCCCTCTCAGAAAAAAGGATTTTTTCATACTTTACTGTGACAATAGAAGTCATTATCCAAGCTCCCCTTTCTCCCCTATTCTGCATTTTAAAACTCTTTTCCCTATTCTTTTACCCTCCTTTAGTCTCTGATGCAGCCTTTCTCACCAAGGTCAACATTCCTAATTGCACAACAGCCTTCAACACATTGCTGTCTAATCTTCAGTCTCTCCCTATTGACTAGCTTCTTCCCTGTTGCCTAGTAACATGTCCACGTCTTCTTTAGTCTCAAAAAAATGTATTTTTTACCCTTTTATCCCCTCAAGTCATGATCTTATATGTCAATCCCTTCCACAGTCAAAGTCCTAAAAAAGAAAAAATGGGGGAGGGAAATAGCTAGCTGTCCATGTTGATTATCTCCACTTCCTCTCCTCTCTCTCACTTCTCAACCTCTTGTAGTCTGGCGTCTGCCTTCATCACTCAACAGAAACTGCTCTTTCAAAATTATCAACAATCTAATTGCCAAATCCACTGAACTGCTCTCAACTGTCATCTTTCTTGACTTCTTTGCACCATTTAACTATGGATTGTACTCTCATCTTGGATACTGCCTTCTCTCTGCATGTTTATAATACTTCTCTGTCTTGGTTCTCCTCCTACTTGTCTAGCCACTCCCAGGCTGTCTCTCCACCACCTCTCCCTCTCTCTCTCTCTGTCTCTCTGTCTCTCTCAGCTCTTTGAATCTACCTCTCAAACATGGCCCACAATCATGCCCTTCTCTCTACTTCAATGGTCATCACCTTAATGCAGGCCCTTATTACTTCTCATTTAATCTATTAGCACAATAGCCTTTTAATAGCACTCCCAAATCAACTCATTTCTCTATTCAGTCCATCCTCTATGCAATTACTAAAATGATATCCCTAAAGCAGATCTCTGATATCGTTCCCTGTTCAGTAAGCTCCAAGTGCTACTTATTGACACTAACGTAAAATAAATCTCCTCTTTGGCACTTAGGTTCCTTCATATTCTGTCTCCAATACACTTCTTTGGGCTTATTAATTAGTTAAAACTACTGCTTTTCATGCACTTAACATTTCTGCCAGATTGACCTACTTGTTCCATGCGCCTGGCATATCTTTGTATAGGTATCCTCCTTCCCTGGAATGCATGACCTCTTCCTTCTTACCTCTTAGAATCCCTAGTCTCCTTCAAATTTCAGTTCAAGTACCACCTCCTACTCCATATTTATTATGTACATATGTTTGCATTCAAATGCAAGTTCCTTGGGGACAGAATCTGTTAATTTTTTTATCTCCAGTGTCTTAGTAAAATGCCCAGTACATAGAAGTTGCTTAATAAAAGTCTGTTGGTTTCTACAATTGGAATTTGATGGCAAAGAATCATAAGAAGGAATCTTAAAAATCATTTATGACATTAAATACATTCTAGAATTGTTAACAATAGAAAGAACTTTAGAGATTATCTCATCATAAAATCAGGAGATCCTAGAATTGGAAGAAGTATTACAGGCCACTTAATCTCACTGATCATCCCCAGGAATCTATTTTCAACACCAACTACACATGATAATCCAGCCTCCACTTAAAAATGTCTCCTGATGAGGAACTTACTATCTAATGAGGTCGCCCCTTCCACCTTTAGATAGATCCAATTAATTGCTATAGAAGCAGACCCTATATAATGTCAAAATTAATTCCCACACATTGCTCCTGCTTCTGTCCTCTATGGCTATGTAAAGCAATATAATCTGTCTTTCAAAAACTTAAAGACAACTATTAAGCTCTCTTCAAACAAAGTCTTCTCTTTTACAGGACACTTCTTGGAAAATATGCCTAACAGAACTAGGAACAACAGGGAGAGAGGCAGAGATGCAGATTGAAACAGATGTAAGGAAAAGCCTCCTTACAATTAAAACTATCCGAAAATGAATGAGCCCTCCTCTGGAGATAACGGGTTCCCCCTCACTGGAGATCTCCAAGCTGATCCTGGGTGTCCACTTATCAGTTGCATTATAATAAGGATTCTAGTTAGGTTTCCCTTCCACATCTAAAATATATGATTCTGTAACCAAAGACTGAATCTTTGTAACCATACCAAGAGCCAAGATATTCTGGCAAGGCAGAATTTTTGAGTATGATCTTCCTGTAGGTATGGATCTAATTTCAGAGAGTTCCAGCTCCAGGGCACATCCAAGTATGACATCAAAGTGTACCATCTGTCTGGGCCTCAACTCCAAACAAAAATGGTAACTGAGTCCTCTTCCATCTCCATATTTAAAGGAAAATGGACTTACAAGGGTGCTTTTGCTTAAGACAATATTTCTCCTGTCTGAACTGTCTACCCTGATCCTGTCTGCCTTACTAAAATTTATCTGTCCTGTAAATCTTGCCTCCTCAATGAAGATTTCTCTGAGAACCTCAATCAACAGTGACCTTTCTTTCCTCTAAAGTTATATCACACTTCCTGTCTGTATCATTAACTATGGACTTATCACACATTCACTCGTAACATCAGACATGCCTTTAATGTCCATATGTCATTTCTTCAATTATATCATAATCTTCTTTAGGACATAAACTACGTTTTATTTGTCTATATATCCTCCTTGGCACTATGCATGGTTTCTGGCACATAACAGGCATATAATAAAAAGTACTGACTTAAAAGAAGTGATCCTACCACTACTATTCCACACAAGAAAAAGGGAAAAAAAGATTAGTCACAATATCAGTGAAGTATGGATCATGTTATTTTTCTAATGTATATATTTGTAATTTTGATAGTGATGTATATCCAAAATATCAATACGATATGTAGCCAGAGCTGCTTCCCTTATGGTTAAGCCACCAATATCCCCATATTTACAGCTGATAAACCAAATGTTCAGAGGCATCATGACTTACCCAAAGTCATCCATCAAAATCAAGAAGAATTTTCTGACTCCACATCCTGTGCTTATTTCACTACGTATACTATTATATAACTAATCTGTCCTTGTGCTAATAGAAAGTTGACCCCTAAATTCTTGTTCCATGAAATGCTATTTTAATGGCATTTCAACTAGTAGCACTGAGTTACTATTCCTGGTATGATATGGGGGGAGAAGGCTCCAGGAGGGCAGATGTGATCAAAATTGAATGATCAATACAATTTTTTTTAAAAAATAGAATGGATTAACTCTTTCTATAAAGAATAAAACTTTTGACATTTTTCACTGTATTCGTGGAAACTCAAAGCTCTGAAACCTTCCATTCCCCCTAAGGAGTAACATACAAACACTAAAACATCCTAGAAACAAAATATGCCAAGAGAAATATGAATTTTTAAAAATCTTCTTCCATATAGAATAAAATGTAATTCTCACTTTACTTTTCACTATACCTTGTAGATAGACTTAAAAATTCATATATTTCTGGAATTATTGGAATGGATGGCATTTCTATTTAGCCCTTTCTCTTCAGAATGGACAACTGGTACTCTTTCAACAAGAACTTATTAAGCACCTACTCTGTGCCAGGTAGCACTAGGCTCTGGGAGTAAAAAGACAAAACCAAAAATAATACCTAATACCTAACCTCAATGAGCTTAATATTCTACCAGAGTTTACATTCTATTCCACTTAAATCAAGGCAAACCTTATTCTTTGCCATTATCATTTGGAGAAATGAACAGCATTTGGGGATGCACAAATAGCATGTCATTGAAGCCATGCCACTTGACCTGTTCTTACAGAATATAACAGAATCCAAAATATATGTGGTTCCAGTTACACACATATAAGTTGAATCCCACCCACCTCCAATTTATATTCAATGCCATAAGAGTTTTCGGTTATAGATTCATTACTGGACTCAGTGACAGTGATACTGAAGAAAGAGAGACTTAGGAAGCAAAGAACCATTTTTATTTCTATAAGCCCAAATACTTGAGACTTCATTAGATTAAGAGGTAATTAAATTAACTGAAGTAATCAACTAATTAGATATTGAGACAACGATGTCATAAAAATAGAATCATGAGCACATTATACTGCTCTTGCACACAAGAAACAAAACCAACAAAAAACCAAGGTAAAAACAGGCAAATTTCTCTAGATTTTCATGAAGACTGTTGAGAAGCCCTTTTCTCTACCATTAAATGGATAATCCAACTTTTTTAAATCAGTTAAGGTCAATATGTCCTTTTTAACCAAAGTCTCATATTATGCTATTACAAAAACAATGAGGTTATTATCCCCCCAAAAAAAAAAATTAAAGGATAAAGGAAATTTACCAGTTCTTCCATTTCCAACTAAATGTCCACCATCCCCATCTTCATACACAGCAACAATAGTAATTTTGTATGGAGTATCTGTTTGCAGGGGCTGCAAAATTACATTATTTCTTCTTCCAGGTACTGTGGTCTAAAAGACAAATTCAATAATAGATTTTAAAATTATATGCTGTATTTTGGCCTGAGAAAAGAAATGTTTTCCCTGTACTAATACATGCTTGTTGAAATAATTCAGTTGAAGTGACATAAGGGCTTTTTATATAGTTGATAAAATATAAGAAAACTTACATATTCATCAATTGGATCACCAACGGTAGGAGAATAAATGATCCTGTAGTGCTGAACAGGTCCATCAGCATGATCCCATGTTACAGAAAGGCTATTGGTTGTCTCTCCAAAGACTTTCATGTTTCTTGGCCCACCTCGTGGTACTAAATAATCAACATTTAATATTAGTTCCAGTTAATCATAAAAATATTCTACTCAGCTTGGAAATTCCTCAAGACTGAGTGTCTGGCTGCAACATAAGAGGACAAGAGTTATTTCATATGAAGTTTTATTAACATGCTTAACATAACAAGAGTTTTAAAGTATGTAAAGAACTATCTGATCCCTTTGTCTCCACTTCCTCTCTTCTCATTCATTTCTCAGGCTCTTACTATATGGGCTTCTGACCCCATCATTCAACTATAACGTCTCTCTCCAAAGAATGAATAATTTTTAATTGCCTTTTTTTTAGCCTTCATCCTTAACCTCGCTAATGTATTGGACACTGTTGCCTATCACCTCCCATTAGTCAATCAATCAAGTATTTATTAACCATTTATTATGTATCAGGCACTGTGGTAGGCCCTGGGGATACAAGTATGAAGATTAAAGCAATCCCTACTCACGAGGAACATTTTCATGAAAGAATATTTTACTAGATATTCTTTTCTCTCTTAGATTTTCACGATAGTGCTCTTTTATTTCAAACCTAATACATATGACCACATCTTTTCGGTGTTCTTTGCTGGATTGTCATCCTTATCATATGCCTCCTAACTATACCCAGGCTCTGTCCTGTACCCTCTCCTTTCTACATACTCTCTCATTTAATGACCACATCAGTTCACATGTGTTTAATTATAATTTCCCAGATGGCTTCTAGATCTACATAGTCTCTTACCTGAGCTCTAGTCCTGCGTCACCAACTGCCTATTAAGTATTTGGAACTAGATGTCCCATAGGCATCTCAAATTCCACATGTCCAAAACAGACTCCATTATATCTTTCCTTAAAAACTCTGCCCTCTTCTGAATATCCCTATGTCCCTTAAAGATACTACTAGTCCGTCAGATTCACAGCCTCATTTTCACATACAATTCCTCACTCTCACTCACCCCCACCTTATCCAAGCACTTGCTGAATCTTTTAATTTCTGTCTCTCTAATATCTCTCACATCTCTTCTCATATGACTACTATCCCAGTTTAGGGCTTCAGTCCTCTGACCTATACTATTGGAATAACCTCCTGATTAGTCTTCCCCACTCCAACCCATCCTCCCCAAATAGCTTCTGAAATGATGTTTTTAAATTATGGGTCTGACTAAGTCTATCCTCAACTCAATAAATTATATTGATTCCCTATTACCTCTAAGATTAAGTACAAACTCCTCAGTAAGTCATTTAAAGCCACTGACTACCCAGCTCCTACCTTTTCAGTCTTGTTTCACATTATTCCCCCTCACATACTCCATAGTCCAGTCAAATTATCCTTACTTTTCCTCACATGGGACAGTCCATTTCTCATGTCTGTGCCTTTGCCCTGGCTGTCTCCCATTCCTGAAAGCCATTCCCTCTTTGCCTTCATCTCCAAAAATCCCTAAGTTTTATCAAGAGCTCAAAACCAGACTTCTGCATAAAGTCCTTCTCAAGCTCTCCAGCTGCTAAGTACCTTCCCATCCCCTTGAATTTACCTTGCATTTGCGTTCTATGTATTTTGCATCTACCAGTATATTTATGTTTTCTCCTCCAAAAGAATACAAGCTTCTAGTAAGCATGAACTATTTCACCTGTCTTTGTGCCCCCAGAGAGCAGCAAAGTACCTGGAAGATACTACATGACTAATTATATTTTAATATATCCATTACATTTTCCCATTATATCCATTACCTCTTTCCTTAAAAACTCTGCTCTCCTCTGGATGTCCATACTTCCCTTAAAGACAACACTACTACTCTATTAGATTCACAGCCTCATTGTCATATACAATTCATCCTCACTGTCACTCACTCCTACGTTATCCAGTCACTTGCTGAATCTTTTAATTTCCATCTCTATAGTATCTCTCATATCTCTACTCATATGGCTACTATCCCTGTTTAGGGCATCAGCTCTCTGACCTACAGTATTGCAATAACCTCCTCATTTTGTTGATGGCACATATCATCTCTCTCCATGTGAGAAGTACAAATGTCACATTAGCATTCTACAGTGATAGAAATAATGACATAGGAGTCAAGAGACCTGGGTTTCAGCCCTGACTGCTTCTTACTGGCACCATGACCCCTAGACAAGTCATTTCACTCCTCTGAGCCTCAGTTTTCTCATCTCCAAAATGGGAGGTTGGGACTCAACGAACTTAAGATCCCTTCCTATGAAATTTTCCCCAGTCTTATCATAAATTGATAAAAGTTATAAACTATTACATATCTAAGGTTGGGGCTAATATTAATGCAGAGAATAGTTTATCACCATAGACTTACTAAGATTTATAGCCCAGAAAAAAAGGAATCTTTGTTGTCATTATAATAATAATAGTAGCAGGAGTAGTAATAACATCTTACATTTTTATAGAGCGTTAAATCTTACTATATACTTCCTCACAAATAAAAACTGTGAGGGTGTAGATATTATATTATCAGGAGATAATATAATAATATATTTTATACAATAACATGTTATATATTAAGTCATATCCTATAATTATTTTATCATTATATATGTGTGTGTGTGTGTATATATATATATATATAACAAATCCCTGAAGCTCATAGAAGCTAACAAATCTTATAAATGTTGGAGTTAGAACCTGAATCCATATCTCCTGACTCCAAGGCTAGTGACCACCACTACCTATTCAGAAAACCATTGGAACTCAGAACCCTTAGACTTTTGAAAAAAACTCTCATTTACAGAGAACAGTCATTGTTTATACGGGAGGACAAGGAAAAGAAGGAATGGGGAGTAGAAAATTAGAAAGAAGTGAGAAAAGGAAACTTCCTCCAAGAGGGCCTTCTAGCTTTAAGACTCAAATGGAAGTAATGCTAACCAAGAAAAGCATCAACACCAAATACATTCAACACAGAGATCAGACACTGAAAACATTTTCCGTCTAAAATATGAATAAAAGCAGAAACCATGTAGGAAATCTACTCAACAATTACTAAGAAACGATCCCTCCCTCTCTCTAAGAAATCCTACATTTAAATATGTGGAAATCAAGATAGAAAAGGCCTTTTTCTCACATGTTTGGCCCTGAGCAGGGCTGGGATTTCCCTCTCCATCTGAGTACACTGCCACAATGTTCACAGAATAGGGCGTATCTGGAATCAGGCGCTCCAACTGCACTGTGCGGGTATTTCCTGGTACTGTGATCTGAAGGGGAAACAATGCCAAGAGTTAATCTGATGACAACCCAAGTGCTTACCAAGTCATGTTTCTCAACTCATCATAATACCTATAACAAAGGACTTTAGCCCAGATCAGTCAAGTGCTAACTGCACTTTCTATTATTAGCCTGCTATTTTCATGCTATTACGTTCAATTTGTTCTTGGGAACATCATCTCCCAAAAAACTGTTAAGTACACACTTGCCACTGACTAAGTAACTTCGACTTCGACGGCATCCCATTGCATGTCAATAATCAAGACTTTCAAATATGATTGTGCTTAGGGGGCAAGCTTTGTTGTTGCTTGTTTTGGGTTTGGTTTTGTGTCTTTTTCCCCCAAAATTATCAAATTTGTGAGAACGTTCACATTGTGGGGAGAAGTGCTTTCTATTTCAACCCAGAGCCAAATAGCACTGTGCTCTGAGAAGGGCAAGAGCTGTCCACAGGATGTCTACAACACAGAAAGGAGAGGGTAAAGCCAAACATTTGGGAAGTTTTAACTTACAGAAAGCAGAGAGTTTTCTTTACTCTTCCTACATTGCATGAATGTCATTTATCATGGACTGATGTGTCATGCCTTAACAACTAAATGAGTTATTTTCCCAACTGAGTTTCAGTTAAGCATCCTAGTACCATGTAGACACAAACTTGTAACACTGCTAAATGAACATATTCACCAAAGCACAACTGAGAAGTGCAGTGACTATAAACTAAATCAGACAATTTTTCCTCCAAGAAAAATGCTGTCAGCTTCTGAAGATGGATGCTTGAAGAATGAATAGGTAATTCACAATCTATACTCACATTGGCTTCCTTCTTCAGTGTTTCAAATGGTCCACTTAAGCTCTTTAAATCACATGAGCGTTACATTTGATAACTAACTCATATTTTCCAGTGGCCATGCTTTCCTTAGTCTTCCATATATTGACTACACCTGTCCCAAGTCATTAGAAATGCAACAAAAGATCCCTCCATGTAGAGTTTAGCATGCTTGTGGTCTGCTCACTCTGACTCTAGTATACTGCCACATGACTACACTCATCTGGAAATGATGTTTCCACTCCAGGCAGTGCCATGCACACAATTGGTTTATTGTTACTGGCCAGTCTTCATGGCAGAAGGTGCAATGTGGTCCACAGAAATCTCTTGCTGAGTTTTCAGAAGACAAAATTACTTACAGATTCTGAAGGCCTTGTGCCAGTCTGGGGAGAATACACAATACGGTACTGCTGGACAGGTCCGGGTGCAGGTTCCCAGCGAACATCAAGGGTATTTGGCGTGGGATTGTACACTTGGATATTTCTCGGCAGGCCTCTTACCACTAGGCAAAGGAAAATGGAAGCATATTTCTTAATTCTGTTTACACACGACAAGTCTGCATTAGTAGACTGCCAGGGCTCACAAACCACAATAGGATAATATATTGCTCTCCTTCAGTTTCAGAGTTCCTAAGTACTGAATCAAGTTTAAAACCCTTTAGATGCAACTTTTCCCCTAGATTGAGCCAACCTTACTCGTTTATTTTGGAGTACTGTCTCAAAGAGAAACAGGGCAATGAATATGAGCAAGAGATGATTTTTTTTTTTTCTTAACAGTAAAATTAGAGTGCCCTGGCTAAATAGCCCAGTTGTTTGTTAAATAGAATGTAAGAGGGAGAGGGAGGAGAATTCAGATGCAACATTAATACCTATCTTTATATCCCTATACTTAATAAAAAGAGCAGAAGAAGACGAATACTCACAGGTTTTGATTGCTGAGCAACATTTGCTATTAGCTATCAATCATTCAACAATTTTCGTTACTTATACGTTCAACAAAAATATATTGAGCACCTCCTGTGTGTCATACACTATGGAGAGAAAGGCTCAGAGAGAGCAAAGAGCCAAGAAATAGTCCATTTTTATTAACTCTGCTAAGTAAAAATAGAGACAATTTCCATTGAAAGAGAACCCCAAAAGTGCAGCTATAGTGGCTAATAACTTAAAACTTCTCCCCATGGGTCTTTTACCAGATGAGATTAGTCATTTCAGAATATTAGTCTCATTTTTACCAACACCAATAAGCACCAAAAAGGGGGAGAAATGTAGGCACACAAATACATGGAAGAGTCATTTAAAAAATCCTACTGATGGTAAAAACACCATAAACTGGTTTTCTCTGAGGGAAAAGCGAAGCAAATGGTGCTTTAATGGCAAGAAGGGATTCATCAGCAAAACAGAACCCTGTGAGATCAAATGACAGGATAGACACATTTCAACCATTCACACCATTTGCATGAGCACCAAATTACAAAAACTCTTCTTAACGCATATTTACAAGGCAGGATGCAAAACGTTAATATGTCAAATTGCCAGTGAAATTTTTGAAAGTATCTTTAAATCTATCAGTGCTCAAATTGTTATTCCAAGAAGGTGGGTTTTGCTTTCATAAAAACATTATTTCAGTACATTTTAAAAAAAAAACCTACATGTTCTTCCAGTGTCTGAAGTTCGTCCACCATCCCCTTCAGTATAAACTGGAACTACTGTAACTGTATAAGGTGTGTCAGGTTGCAGATTCCTCAGAATAAAATAATTGGTGTTCCCTGGAGTTGTTACCTAATAATTTGAAAGAAATACAAGGCACTCAACTTCACTAGTGGGGAAATCTATGTAGTCTTGTCTATGAAAAATTTAACTTGAAAATCTTATTAAATGAATTAAGCCCAACTCAACCTGAGTGTATTCTACTTATCTTCCATGTGACCATTTAACTCTAGGTATCTGTATGCTCATTTGCAAAAATGAGAGGACCGGACTAAATGACCTTTAAGGTCTCTTTCAGCTATAAATCAATGATATTATGTAACACACACACACACACACACACATACACACACACACACACACACACACACACACATACACACAAAACTAAACTATACCAAAGCCAGGTTGGGCTATATCAGATATATCAGACACTTCATGCTCAGGTTAATCTAATATCAGAGAACAGTTGAAAGGTATCTTTAATATTGCAAAGAAAAGAAAAAGTGGGATGGGGATAACAAAAATTATAACTCACATTTATATAGTACTTACCATATACCAGGCATTGCGCTAAATGCTTTAAAATTATTAATCTCATTTTATCCTCACAACAAAGTCTGAGAACTTGAATTCGAATCTTGGCTCTACCACTTATTGACTGTGTAACTGGGAAAATAAATTTATATCTTTGGGACTTGGTTTCCTCCTCTGTAAAATGGAGGGGAGACTCACTAGAAATTTTCTTCCACCTCTAAATTTTATGACCCAGATAATGTTGAAAGAGTAGACTGTGTTTCCTACTCTGATAACTCAGGACCCAGAAATATATACTACTATACCACTATCTGATAGTATCATGGCACTATGAACGGTCCATATCTGACTGTCTTTTTATCGTCTGGAGACCAAAAGCAAGAAGACATAACTGCCTCTAACCCAACCCTATATCAGTAACTGTTCTCCCATCTTCCACCTTTCCTGCCTACTTACTCCACTGTCCAAACCTATTAAATGAGCCATCCATTCATTATCATTTAATAAATTGGGTGATTCATTAGTTCAATTTTAGGTTAATTCCTATAAAGTTCAAATGGGCTAGTAAGATTCAAGACAATACCATTTCTTCCGGACCACCTGCAGTTGGTGCATAGAAAACCTTATACTGGCGAGGATTGCCCTCTGCATGATCCCATCGAACATTCAGCGTACTGGTGGAAGGATCATACACTCTCAGGTTCTTCACAGTATTGAGAGGCTCTGAAAAGTGCATAAATCGTAACTGAGTATGTTTCCTTTTTGTTTGACCAATAGAGCACATTAATCACAAGCCTTTGGTAAAAAAGTCAGTGCTTTCTCGAGATGCTATTTCCCCCAACAAAGTACTTTTAACTATAAAGTTTTGGTTTGGGTGGTTTTTTTTCAGTCTTAATCTTTTCTGTTTTTAACAAGAAATGATATAGTGACTAGAGTTAGGAAGGACTGGTTTCAAATACTGCTTCTGACACACAACAGTTGTGTGATCCTAGATAAGTTGTTTGTGTTGGCAGTTCCCAAGTTTCCCAAGACTATATATGAAAGAAGTGTTGCTGATCTGCACTGGTGGACAGTGTTTCCACACTAGGAATTCCTCCACACTAATAAAATCACAAGTCCAGACTGGATTAATCAATGAAAGAAATGTTTCATTCATGTCAACAATATTTCTTTTTAGTAAGCACAGTCTTGAAATTAAAATTTTAAAATAGAGAGATCATCCGCATGGAGTCACTGCTAAAGGCTCTAAGTCAGACAAACACTATCTGATGTAGACAAGTGATTTTACAGCAATGAAAGATCAGTGAAAAAAACAAAGAAACTTGGGCTCACTTACTGGTCTTGCCTCGGCCAGTCATCCTTCCTCCTTCACCATCAGAATAGAGAGATGAGACAGTGATTGAGTATGGGGTGTCTGGTTTCAACTTCTGTAGAACCACGCTGTTTTGCCTTCCTCCTATTGTGGTCTTCGATCAAACAGGGGCAGAGGGTTAAAGCCTTGTTCTTTCTAATTTACTGGAATCAGTACATCCTAAAGTATGGAATGAGTCTCAAGCTTTGAAATTATGACCTGAAAAGGGGATCTCTTCTTCTCAAGCACAAAATAAAACGTATTTCAGGACTGACTTGCCAGAAAGTCACTTGCAATTGAACTGTCATCAAATCACTTTGTTAATTGCTTTCGTTTTTAATGACATTTTTTTCTTATTGATCCCTCCCTCCCTAAACCTTCCAATTGTGCAGTTTATTTAAATCTGAAAAACAAATTTTATCTTCATAACCTGAGCTGCCACCCAATTTCAAGATCCCTAAGAACGGGATGATCTTAGAGATGTCACAGCATTGAGGACTGGACTCATTCTTACTTATGTTTTCTCTTTTTTAATGTGATTCAGAACCACACTAAAATGATTCAGCAAAAGAACTAAAGTTCCTTTCCTGCTGTTCAGTCATTTTTTTCAGTCATGTCTGATTCTTCATGACCCCATCTGGGGTCTTCTTGGCAAAAATATTGGAGTGGTTTTCCATCTCCTTCTCTAACTCATTTTACAGACCAGGAAACTGAGGCAAACAGGGTTAAGTGACTTGCCCAGGGTCACTAGTAAGTGTCTGAGGCCAGATTTGAACTCAGGAAGATGAGTCTTCCTGACTCTAGGCTAGGCACTCTATCCACTACACCACCTTAAAATCCCTTGGTGTTTCCAGAAAAAAAAAAAAAAAAAAAAAGGAAAAACCCAGCCATATCAGCAACCTTAACCAAGTGGACTAAGTGACTAACACTTGCCAGGCCACATCTAGAAAAAGGTTCACAGTGAATTTCGTGATACCGGTTTTGTGGCATGAAGTCTTTCAATTTCCTCCAATTATGGAGGTTAACTTTTTATTCATTGCTCAAGGTCATCTAGCTATCTTGCTGTTGAAAGAAAATTTGTCCATTTTGTTAACAGTCTACTGAATTCAGATGTTTATGCCATGCTAATTAAAATCTCATGAAAATGGAGAACTGCCCACAATGAGTAAGCACTTAGACATCTGGATGCTTTATTTCTAGTCCAGATGTTTTTAACTTAGTACTCATCCATTGAACTATTCTAAATTTCAAATTAATCTCTCAATGAAACATAAGCATCTTGAACAGGAAAGGAATTAATATGTCACATGTTTTAATCAATCACATTTTTGAGTTTATTAGAGAAAACTATCAATGTAATTACATGATACATTAAAAAACATAGCTACAAGAAATCTGAAAAACATAATGTCAGCGAATAGGGGTAGTTTTATGAGCAGACTAGGTATAATTTGAGCAGAAAAGGTACCCAATCAAAAGAACCTCCCCTACTGGCTGACAGCAGAAATTCTACCTGTTAGAAATCCATGCCTTTGAGTAACCAAATTGAAGCACAAATATCCCTAAACAGGTAAGTCATTATTAGTTGACACCTTAACAAGAATTAGTTTGCCAGACTCTATCCAATCATGACACTTGAGGGCAAAGTCCAATATAATTGTAGAATACATAGCCCCTATGTGAATGAAGGATCAATAAAAGAAGGAAAGCGGGCTTTTAATAAGAGTGATGAGAAGGCAACAAAAACAAACTTGGTATGCCAAACTTAGAATCAAAAAATCTGAACTTTAGTCTTTGCTCAGGCACTGAGATGAATGAAATTTTCCACATGACTTCTCCCTGCTCTTCAAGGTTCTCATCTGTAAAATGAGGGGATTGAAATTGACAACATCTAAGGTTCCTAAGTCTATGACCACATAAGGATTCTCCAGTTTGTATTTTAAAAAGACTGAGAGAATATGGCCAATCTATAAAATCACAAAAATGGTTAAGTAGGAAAAGACACTGCACTTAGAAGACCAAGGTTAACTGGTTTTTGATATGAGTCAAATTATTTAACCTCTGTGAATCCCAGTTGCTTCATCTGTAAAATAAGAAAATTAACACCTACAGTATGTAACTCACAGGGTTGAAATTGTAAACGTTAAAGTACTATACAAATGTGAAATAAGATTATCATGGGTTTGTTCACCATAGTTTAGATTACTAGGATGAGAATACAATTTTTGAAATGTCAGAGAAACCAACAGGACAAATAAAATGACCTGTATTTCACATAGAAATCAACAAACTAATGGAACTTGGAAATCCACAGATAACAGAATCATAGGTTTGTATCTCTTGACCTAGAAGAAATCTCAGAAACCCTTAAATCCAACTTCCTCATTTTACTAAAAAAAAAAAACAAAAAAACCCTATTCTAAAGGCTAAAATCGATTCAAAAATATTTAAATAAATTCATAGGTAACAGATCTAAAAGAGATTGCTATGCGAAATTTGGATATGTTAAGGTTTGTCCCCTAAATTCTAGCTGACATCATAGAAAGAAGGTATAATCTGTCATGCAAACATCTAATGATTCCATTATACAAGACAGTTTACTGAGCTGGATA
Source organism: Bettongia penicillata ogilbyi (assembly GCA_023548195.1). Lineage (NCBI taxonomy): Eukaryota > Metazoa > Chordata > Mammalia > Diprotodontia > Potoroidae > Bettongia > Bettongia penicillata. The sequence goes on along the minus strand of JAJHZJ010000032.1, from coordinate 634,260 downwards.
GTTCATACATCTGACCCAGGATTGTCATATGTAGACAGAATGGCCCAAATGGAGTTCTTGTAAAGTTAATTACCGTTTGTTCAGGCCCATCCCCTGTGGAAGGCTGATAAGTGATCCTGTATTTCTGCACACGCCCACTTGCAGGATCCCACTTAACAGTCAAGCTTTTGGATGTCGCATTGTACACCTGAAGATTTCGTGGACCACTTTTTGGAGCTGAAAACAGTCATTAATGCCCAAAACAGATTATTCAAAAGCACAGCCCTATCTTCCAATAAAAATATATGTACTCCTCCAACGCCCTCCTCCCCCTCCACACACACACAGACATAAAAGCTTTTACCGTAGATTTAAATTAACCTGTTCTCCTGCCAATATATAATTACAATTAGTGAATTTCAAGCAATTTACCGATAAACTTTACTCATTCCAAGAATAAGCCATTGAGAAGAGCCCCCAATTTAAAGTCAAACATTAAAATGAAAGAAGATTGAATTAAATAAATGATTATGTTATGATTTTTAATTTTAAATAATGGAAGTTATGAAAATTTAGATTCTTACCTATAGTTGTTACAGGTATTGCAGGCACTAGAGAGAAAACAAATATTTGGAAAATATTACATATGTATCTTGAAATCCAACTACAAAGAGTATATGAAACCAAATCCCATTAGAAAAATTCAAGCTTACATGTCCGCTCAGTGCTGGTAAGGTCATCACTTTCTGATTCATCAGGATAAATGCCAGTAACTGAAACTTCATACAGTGTGTTTGGGTTCAGGTTTTCAAAAACCAGAGTATTTTCATCACCATTTAAGATAGTCTTAAGTGAAAAGAAAAACAAGAAACAAAATTCAGCTGTAATTTTAAAATAGTGAACACGGTGACAGGCTCTTGAAAATATTTGGTCAGATTCATCTCTCTCATGCAATGGGTTTCAAATCCCCATAGTTAGAAAAGACATTAATCTGGCAACAGAGTTAATATGACACCTTTCAGACAAAGCAAAATGTAATCTGCTAATAAAAATGCCGATCAATCCTACCTCCATTTTTTCTGTGGCTCCATAAGGTGACCATGTCACTCTGTAGAGAGATACATCTGAAGCCCCATGATCCCACGTTCCTCTGAAACTATCTGGCGTGACTTCCGTAAGTCTCAGATTAATTGGTGCAGGTACAGGACCTATTGGAAGGAGAGATCAGAGCATGTTTTAACATGGCACTCAGATTAAGAGGCAATGTGGTCTAGTAAGTAGAGAGCTGGCCTCAGAGTCAGGAAAATCTGAGTTCAGATTTGACTTCTGACATATAAGTGATTGTGTGACCTTGGGCAAGCCACTTCAACTCTTAGGGATCTAGGCAACTCTCAAGATTATAAATTGCTGAAAAGTGCCAACATGCATTGATACAGAGAGTTTCCTCATCCAGAAGTTCCCTATGTCAATGAAACCACAGATCCAATTTCCTATTCCTCAGACTAAACACAATGTAATTTTTTTTTAAATTTCCAATGGACACCACCAAATGATACTTCAGTTGAAAGCTGAATAAAATCCATATCCATCAAAGAAACCTAACCATAAATAATTCATATGTACTTGCAACTATTTAATAAAGTTTAATAAAGTTCTTCTGAGACTAACCTTGTTTTAGAATGATCAAACCTGATGTATTTATATTACATATACATATAATATATTATATATGTATATATCCTGCACTATGTTTTTATTTTACTGAATGAATAAGACATGAACACATCGCAATTCAATTTTTTTAAGATGAAAGCATAAAGAATACAAGTTCATTTGCTTATGGCCTTCAAGAATTATGTTTCTAATTCCAAAAGGTAAACAAACAAAAGGTAAACAATTAAATTAAAAATTAAAATTAAAAATTAATTTAAGTAATTTAATTACTTTAAAATGAAAGTTATATAGCAATGAAGTGTATTGGCATAGGGGTGGCAGACTAGATTTGGGGTCAAGAAGACCTAAGCTAGAATTCTGACTATGACATTTATTAGCATGTGCCCAATGGCAAATTATTTCACCTCTCTGAGATTTGGTGTTTTTATACAAAAAAAATATCAGTAGTACCTACCTCAAGGGTTCACTGTGAGGTTCAACTATATCTAATGTTTTTTGCAAACTTTAAAAAGTTATATAAATGTCAGCTGTTATAACAAATGCACACATCACAACCAGAGAACATCTTGTTTTTAGAAAAAGGCTGAACCTGTTCAATCTGATCTACTGATGAGTAGATTATTATATGATCCCCCTACCAAAAATTTAATACATTTGAATCCAGAAATCTGAATAAAGGAAGGATATTATATAAAATAGTGCAATATAAATGCACAATTAAGTTTTTTAATAGATGTCTAACTTTAAACAGAAAAGTAAATAAAATATATTACATATAAACTAGGCTACAGGTAACAAAGCTAGAAGATAATGAATGACAGCTGAGAGCTCAACCAACAGCAGCTACATTTTGTTAGCTACCACAGTAAGACTACTGTTAAAATAATTATGAACATCTGGCAGATGCCTTGTACTTTCTGTTAATTTTCCATCAACCTCTGTAACCTAGTAACAAATGAAAATTGTACAATGTCTAAAGTCATCAAAAAGTTGTCTCTAATGACTCAAATAAAAAACTCCACTGAGATAAAGGACCACCAAACGTCTATTTGGACAAATTAAGAAACAACACTAGCAAACACAATACAAAAGCCAATAGTTATTGAGACTAACTGTGGAAATACTCAGAAGTGATTATGATATTTTTAAATCATATTTGCCCCATAGCATTTCAATACTTTGATGAATCTATTATCTTTTCCAAGTGATACTCCGTTCACTAAAGGTACACTGCAACCACATCAACACTTTCTTATCTTTACAGATTAAAAAAAAAATCTCAGAATTAGAAGGGATTTAACAAGCAATATGGCCCAACACATACCCAAATAAGAGTTGCCTGTACAACGTGCTTTATAAGGGCTTATTCAGCCTTTGTCTGAAGAAGACCAGGGTGGAGACCAGACCTTAAGAGGAAGCCCATCCCACTTGTCAACACTCTTCATTGTCAGGAATTATTTCTTTATATCAAGCCTAAATTTGTCTCTGTGTAAATTTTACACTCTTGCTCCCAATTTTCTCCTGATAGCCAAGAAGAACAAATCTATTCCCTATAATGACAGCCCTTCTAATACATAAAAAGTAGCATCCTGTTCTCACTAAGTACTCTCTCTTCCTTAAGTTTAACATCTCCAGGTCCTTCAACTGACTCACATATGATCCACATAACCATCTTGATTAGCTTTCCCTTGATGCTCTACAGCTTATCAATGTCCTTCCTAAAATTCAGCATTCAGAATCAGTTCCTAATATTACAATCATTGGTACTGTGTTCTGACCCACTGAGTCACAGATAACATTAGTTAAATACTAATTATCGTTGTTCAGTTGTTTCAGTTGTATCCAACTATTCATGACCCCATTTGGAGTTTTCTTAGCATTGACACTGAAGTGTCTGCCATTTCCTTCTCTGACTCGTTTTACAGATGAGGAAATTGAAACAAACAAGATTAAGTGATTTGCCCAAGATCACAGAGGCCAGATTTGAACTCAGGAAGATGAGTCTACCTGACTCCAGGCTAAGTACTCTATCTACTACACCACTTAGCTACCTACTGAACTAACTACTGAACTAAATAGATTAGTAATACTTAGTTACTAAACACAAATCATTCAACATTAAATATTCACAGTTTTGAATGAAAGTTTCAGGTTAAAAAAAAGTTTCCAAAACTAGGAGAAAAACTGTTATATGAAATAGCTCTGTCACAAATATTCAGCTGCCCAATTCACAGAAATTGCTTTTATAAATTATCCATGTATTCTTTTCCCAATTGTCTATAAGGAAATGAAACATCTCTTCTTACGTGTGGTTTCTTGAGCAGTCACTGGAGGAGATTCCCCTTCATCATACACTGCTACAACATTGACTTTATAGAGTGTTTGTGAAATCAGGTCACCAAGAGAGGTCTTTGTCCTTGACCGATCTACTTCCACCTACAATAAAAACAGGAGTAGATTTTCTTTAAAGAATTTTGGTTCTAATGATATGGTTGTTTTCCATTGTCCCAAAACATATCAGAATGTCAGAATTATGATATCAGAAAACATCAGCAATGATCAGCATTGAGGTGAATTTTAATTGAAATTACCCTCAGTTAAGCCAGATAAAGGCAAATTGAAAGTTGATGAAAGGATGAATAAGGTAGTAGGCATTTTAAATGTTACTCTGGGATCCAGTGACTTGCCTCCTTGTAATTTCCTATGCAAGACAGTCTATCTTCCCCACTCTAGGTGTTTCTACTTCCTGTCTCCCATACTCAGAATTCCCTTCCTCCTCCTCTTTGCCTCCTGGTTTCCTTCAGGTCTCAGCTAAAGTCCCACCTTTTTTCTAAGCACTCTCCCAATCCCCTTTAATCTGTGTCTTCTCTCTAAAATTATCCCCTATTTATTTTGTGTATATTGTTTGTATATAGTTGTTTATATGTTGTCTCACACGTGAGATGGTGAACTCCTTGAGGGTAGAGACTATCTTTTGATTTTCTGTATCCTCAGAACTTAGCATGGTGCTTTGCACATAGTAAGTGGCTAATAAGTGCTTGTTGACTTGATTTGACTTCAGACGTTAAGGATAACATTATCACAAATATGTATAACCCTTGTAGATCACGAATCCCCCTGTAGGAACAAACCACTCAGTAATTTTTCACTTGCCAATAACCGTAAATCCTATTTGTAAATAATTTTATCCTATTTTTTGAGAGTATTTTCATACGTAGTATCTTGCTTGACCTTCACAAAAAGCCTATTGGATAAGTTAGAACTTGTCCTCATTCTATGAATGAGGAAAGGACAAGAAGAAATTCAAAGGTGAGTGATTTACCCAACATCACACCACTAGCTAAAGTCAAAGCAAGAAGAATACTGGTTTTCTGGTCCCAATTCAAGTCTCCTCCTATATGATGCTACCTTTTGGTAGTCAGGCAGCGAGGCTTCCTAATGTAAGTGAGCATCACTCCACCCTCTATGAATGCTGAAATTGCTACTTTGATTCTAGTGGATACTATCAAGTGGAGATACCTACCATTTTTCTAATCACTCAGACTGCCAGAAGTTTTTCATAGCTAACACTGAAACTTCAAAATTCATACAACATGCAAGACCAGTGATATAACTTAGATTTTCTTGTCCCAGGGACAATAAGTATCTGCTTTCAGGCAGGAAGATGAAGGTGAGTTTGTGAATAGGAAACTGATGAAGAGGTTTATTGGGGTACTGAAGGATTCTAAAATAGGTAACAATAAAGTTAGTGGTGGGTTGCTGGTATTCTCCTTGAGTATAGAGATTGTATTTGTAACAACAGCACTTAACACATTTTCAAAATGAGTTTCATTAATCTAACCCTACCAACAATACAAAAAAAAAAGAGAAAGCTACTCTGAACAAAAGGAGTTCAAGATCCATATTTTCAGTACTCTCTTATGATGAATAACAAGTCCAAAAGCTGTCTTAGCAAAAGCTGTCTTAGCAACATTATCTATCAGAAATGTTTAATCAACTGCAGAAAAAGTAACAATTTCCAAAACCTTCTTCATTTCTAACCTACCTGTTTTACATCATCATCTTCCTCTGTTTTATAGCTGACAATATATTTTCGTACTTTGCCAGGAGCAGGATCCCAGACGACACTCATGCTGCTATGGGTAATATCCGTGAGTTTCAAACCTCTAGGGCGAGGTAAGGGTACTGCACAAACACAAAACATTAAGTTCAGATATGATAACAGATTGTGTTTGGAACACTGAGACACAATGTGACAATGAAGAAAGCACTGTATTTAGAGTCAAATCCAACTTCTGATGTCTACCAGCTCTTTCACCTTGGAGTAGTCCCTCACCTTGTCTCAGCCTCTGTTTCCTCATCTATTAAATGGGGATAATGATCCTTGTGGTGCCTACCTCACCCAACTGGTATGAGGATCAAAGGAGATAATCTCTTTATAGTGTTTTGCACACTTTAAGACACAATTAAAATGTCAGTTACTATTATTCAATTTTCTTTCACTAAATATTTTAAAGAAAAACTTGAAAAGCAGAGGCAGCTCCAACTTATAAGTCATATTGGCATAAGATACTCCCATCTGACAGGACTGCATTTACCAAAGCAAATCAATACCTTCTCTGAAACTTACAGGATAAGAGGAAGTGTGAGCTGGATCATCACAGTATATACAGAAAAACTAGCTCTGAAATCAAACAGAATTGCCAGACTCTACTTTCTGCGGGTCCTCGTTAAAGTATAGCCTACATTGCTGAAACTGTTGCTGCCTCTTACTTTTCATTTATTTTTAGCTTTTCTCAATTCAATTTGGCTCTGTTATTTAACTGGGAAATTTTTTATTGACATTTAGCTATCTCTCTTCTTTTTATATTTAGAGTTCATATTCCTTTATCAGACACTGACATCTACTCCAGAATGAAAACAGTACTGATCCCATAAGAATGCTATTTTTCTTCTGACTGATAAGAGAATGGAAAGTGAGAATGGGCCAAAATGTTAAGAACCCAGTGAGCATCTAAGGAAATCTACAGCAGCCAACATGGGAAAAACAAACCATAAATTCATCTTATGATACCAAGCAAAGTATACCAAATCTACACTTTGAGAATACCATAGGAGGTAAGCGAAAAAAAGTGATCCAAAAGGGCCCGTTTTATTCTCTGTAACATGAAATACATCTTTCCCCTCCTCTTTCCCAATATTTCTGTCTCCTTTTGTTTATCTGTTCGTTTGTCTCCCTGACCTTCTTCCAAAATTTCTGTCTCTGCCTCTCTGTCTCTTCCCCCATGCTTCTATGTGTTTATCTTTCTCAGAACCTCAGTTTTGTGTCTGCCAGTTTCCTCCATTCCAGCAGTCAAATGCCCCGGCCAGCTCTATGATACAGCTCATGCCACATTTGTGCTCTCTTTAAGGACATCCTTCTCTGCTACTCCTGTTCTAGTTTCATGTGGCTAATTATCCCTGACTTTCTTCCCCTCAGCCATGTATTAATCCTTTCTACAGACACACATCTATATCCACATATGGCCCGGGATCCTCTCTGTAGTGCTGTGTTAGCTAGTTCTAATTTTCTTGCATTTCTCAATCCTATTTATAACTGTTCAACCTAATGTTTCCCTTGTTGAGGTCATGTACACACAGAATGTCCTATTTATCTCAAGTTTCCTCTTGCTTAATAGTTGAGTTAAAAGCTAAACAGAAGAGTTTGTTCTAGAAGCAACAGGAAGTCACTCAAGTTTGTTGAGTAGAGCAGTCACATGATCAGATTTATGTCTAAGGAAGATTACTTTGGCAGTAATGTGGAGGATGGATTGAAGCAGAGAGAATTAAGGCTGGGAGACCATTCAGGAGACTACCACAATAATCTAGGTAATAGGTGATGAGGAACCAAAGGTGATGAGGTGTGACCTTTGTGAGTAAAGAGGATCTGGAAGAGATACTAAGAAGACAGAAACATCTACATTTTGTCAACTACCTGACTAAGTGGTACAACAGAGACTGAGGAGTCAAGGATAACCAGCATCATGACACTGCGAGACTGGAAGCATGGTGGTGACAGTGCGCTTTGATAGAACGAATACATAACAGAATCATCAAGCAAAACCTGAAACTTTCAACATCACTGAAATTATTAAGTAGTGATTTTTCAAGAAGAAGGAGGAAAAACGAGTAAACACCTACAAGTTACTTCCCGGGCAGTGGCCGGATCGCTGGTGAGATCATACAGTGCTGCCTGGACAGTTACAGCATACTCAGTATTGGGGATAAGGTCAACCAGCTGCGTATCTGTCACCGATGGTCCAACACGCATCTATATTGATACAAACATAAATATAAATACAAATACAGATAAACAGGTGCAGATACTGATGCAGATATGGAAATGGACACAGATGTAGATATTATATGCATAGGGATATAGAGAATGGACAATCTGGAGTCTAAGCACAAAGTTAAAAGAATAAAGTATCCAAATAAACACTGGTTAATTTAACTCTGAAATTCATACCACCTTCATTCATAACCAGCTGATCAATGTAATTGAGTTTATCATAATTTAATTAAAAAGGCTGTTTCACAACACATGCCAACATTTTTAAAACTATAATACAGACAACAAATTCAAAGGATCATATATTTTAAATTATAATAGTTTTTTTAATCAAGAAAACTACATCCCCTACCTCTTTGGGACTTGTGGGCACTGTGGCATTGAGAGGTACGTAGGATAACAAATAACCAGTGGCTCCACCAACTGACTGCCATTGCACTCGCATGTTAGTTGGTCCAACATCAAAAATATTCAGGGAAACAACAGGGACTGGCACTACCAAAACATAAAATCATTCATCAAGCAAGTTGCTTTCATTTTACTCTTATTTTAACTTTTGTTTCTCAATCTATTTCTTTTCTCTATATATCTACATGAGTCACATTTTGTAGACTAACGAACCTGAAATTTTGTCAAAATCTAGATATCCATCAATGGGGGAATGGCTGAACCAGTTGTATATGATTGTGATAGAATAATATTATGGTATCAGAAATGATGAGCAGGATGCCCTCAGAAAGACTTACATGAACTGACACATAAGTGAAATGAGCAGAGCAATAGCATATTGTATTCTGATCAACTGTGAATGATTTAGATATTCTCAGCAATTCAATGATCCAAGACAATATTGAAGGATTTATGATGAAAAATATTATCCATCTCCAGAGAAAAAAACTGATGGAGATTGAAGCATATTTTTCTTTACTTTATTTTTCTTGGGGGAGGTGAGTTTGTCTGCATTTTCTTTCACAATATGGCTACCATGGAAATATGTTTCGCAAGACTGCACATAGTGTTACAGAAACAAAAGTGAACTGAAAGTCAAGATCTGAATTTTATTCCCAGCTCTGTCTCATCCTCTCTATATATGACCTTGTGTCATCCCACCTAAAAGCTTTCTGGGGCTGCTGAAATAACTCTCTGGAGAGAGGAAGTTGGTGATAGCATTAGAAATCTTGCTAATTGGGCAAAATGTGGAGTTACCAAGAGACTAGAGAGGGGTGTGGCAGGTGTAGGGAGAGGAAAGGGAAAAAAAAAACAAAGATTTTTCTAGAGAGATCAGACACCCACAAAATGCAGATGTGGCACAAAGGGGTCAAATTATATGAACACTTACAGGTTGTTTCAGTGCCCTTCAGAGGTTCACTATTTTCATCTTCTACCACAGAATACACATTAACAACATACTCTGTTTCAGGCTTTAGATCCTTAAGCACCGTACTAGTTTCCAGGCGGCTCACATAAAACTAGGTGGAAAGAGTAAAATAAAGGTAGAAGTTACCAATGGCATATTCCCATTTCTTCCTTTCTTCTAGAATTTCAGCCTGGAGCACAGCTAAGGGAGTGGAGAGGAGAGATTTGTCAAACTAAGCTAGAATTCTGCTAATTGTCCCTACCATATAGGCTTAGAATTTATTTTGAAGAGTTTTTGTTGTTTCAGAAAATATTAGGTCAGCAAGGAAACAGATAGTAACAGCAAGAATAAATACGTCATCTAGTGAGAAAAAAATGTCATTCCACTACCACACCACAGTCTTTAAGAACCATAGAAATTCTAGTAAGTATTTTTTCAACTTTAATGACAACCAAGAATAAGACGATAATTGCGCAGACTCAAGCAGCACAGACACACTGCGTGCCTGTAACAGAAGTGAGCCCAGAACTACTCTTGATTTGGTCTCACCTCTCACTAGAAATACTGACTCCCCATTTGACATTCTACAAAAAGCTTCTACTGGAGGACTTGTGAAAGGAGGAAGGGACAGCAGGGGGAAAAGAGGCAGACTCACTTCTTGGCGTTTCCCTCCAGAAACTGGATAGTATTCCACCTTGTATCTGTCTACACTGTCTGATGGGGGTGTCCAACTCACTCTAAAGGAACGATGGGTTCGCTCAGATATAACTAGATTGGAAGGTGCTTCCAAGTCACCTATGCAAGGGAAATAAAATATATAAAAGGTTCATCAATTAGTCATCATGGCAAAAATTAAAATTAGAATGAAAAGTCCTAATAGTCACCTGGAAATGTGACCGAATGGGAAAAGCAGTAGACTCAAATTCAGAAGACCATGTTCAGAAGTTCACATCCTTAAACTGCCCCACTGTGAAACTATGGGTAAGTCTCTGAACCTCTCTGGGCCTGAGTTTCTTTACCCACACGTTACCTCTAATAATGTCACATTCCACACACCTCATAAAGATCAAATGAGACAATGTAATGCAAAACATTTCAACCCTAAGTACTATATAAATATAAGCTTTTATTATCATAAAAATTCTAAGCAACCCCCTTTATATATTAAGTAGCTCTCAATATAAAAATAAAAAAACTAGGATGAGTCAATTAGTGACACTTTTTCTAAAAGTATTCCTTTTATTCAATGGAATCTGGATACTTTTTTAAATGGTTCATTATTTAATTTGAACTTGTGAAAGTAAAGTCTTCTGATTATGTCTCTATAGATTTGTAACAATATTTTATGCCAAGGGTTACACAGGATGAACCTAAACTGTTGTTTTATAGTGATACTACTGAAAGTAACTGTCACCTATATGCAACAGTCAGCTGTTTTATAGAATAACTGGGACCAGTCCTTGTCTGTAACATGAAATCTATTTTTAAATACCACTAAGAAGATGGTAAAGATGAAAAAACAATGACTAAGTTAAAGCTTAAAAATAAAGACATTAATCTGGTAAATGCAAAATATATAAATCCAAAGTAAATCCAATCAACCATTCTCCTTTGAGTTGTTTGCAAGTCAAAACTGTGTAAAAAAAATTCCCATTTTTATTCTTTTAACCTTTATCATACTTGGGTTATAATCAAGTCTACAAAATTATCAAGCCATTTTATGGTCTGGGAAACTGGCATGAATGCAACAATTACATGGTTGATAAAAACAGAAAAGAAAATAGATAAAAGATGTTTTCATCTATTCTAAGCTCTCTCCAGCAGAATAAAGCTACAACTTTATAAACTAATATTGAGAGCTGGAAACCTCCAAATGCTAGCCACACAGGTGGCCTTTTTCTCCAGAGAAAAATACAATCTGTTGGCCAAATCCCAAAAGAAAATCTGCAAAGGATTGGTCAAAAACTCAGAAAAGGAAAAAAGAAAAGAAACTCAAGAGGAGAAAAATCCATATAAATATCCTCTTGAAACCCAAAATACCTGAATCATGTCCACTGGTATCCTTGGGCTCTCATTCCAATTTTCACATAACTAATATAAACACATAAAGGGTAATCTATGATAACTCTAAAAGGAATTATTCCAAGCTCCAAAATAATCATTATATTTGGTCCTTCATTAATTGACTCCACTAAAGTCCTATTCTGATGCCCCAGAATGAAAGAGGGATCATCCTGCACTCTCAAAGGCTAGGCTAGTAAGACACAAGCTCTGTCAAGTTCTTCCAAGCTAGAAAGACTCCAGGTATAATGCAGAAAATTAACTACATTATATTGTGCAAGGACCGGTCGGAATAAGTTCATAGAGGCTTATAAAGGTTGGCTGCTTTATACCACCCTCCTACCCATAAACTGCTTCACCAATGGCATCCAACATTTAGCTTCAATTTTCTTATCTATAAAAGGTGGGAAGAGGGAGGGAGAAAGCAGCTGGACGAAGTTATCTCTTAAGACTCATTCAGTGTTAGTATTTGTTTCTACTGAAGAATAATCTAGAAAATCAACTTCAAAAATAATTTATGGTTGATGTAAAATCAATAAGCCACAAAATAGCCCTAATCCAAACCTCCCATTTTCATATTCAAAACTATTTATCTTGGGAGGATAACAAAGGATCCAAACTTAAGAGACTTTCTCACTTTTATCTCTTCAAAATGCCAACTGCAAGTGAACAAGAATTCTGAAAGAAAAAGAATCCCTCACCAGATATTAAAGGAACCCACAGAAATTTTGAGGAAAGACAGGCAGGGAGACAAATTTTAACTGAAATTACCCTCAATTAAGCCAAAGAAAAGAACATTGAAAGTTGACAAAATGATGAATAAGGTAGTGGAGTAACGGCATACCTGGACCTTTGACACTATTGCACAAGTTAACAGTGAGTTCATCCACAATCTTAGAAAGTGAGTCAAAATCAGCCACATTGTATGCATGAGTATCATCTGGGTCAGTTGCAATCATCTTTAACTCAGTCTCATCAGCATTTTTAATACCTTTATTTTAAAAAAAATTACAAATTAGCAGCATTGATCAGAAAAAACTTTTAATAAAATTTAACAAGTAATTTAATAGCAGTAATATTTCAATTTTCCACTGTATGTTATGACAGATATATATGTGATTTTCCCTAAAAAAGAAAGGTTAATAGCTACAATATGAGATCTCAGAAGAGATTGAAAGAGTGTTTCTAAGAGCAAAAATTAATATCTTATTGGCTGGGTAAACCTATAAAAAACCAAAGTCAGTAAATAAATGAATGAATTGAATGATGAAAAAAAATTAATTAAAAACATTTAGCAAGTGCTTCCTATGCACAAGGAACTGTACTAAGCACTGCAGATACAATTACAAAATGTAAAATAGTCCTTGCCCTCAAGGCACTTACATTTTAATGGGAAAGACAACACACATTGGGGATGGGAGTTAGTGACCAAAGATCTGTTGTTTGGGTCTGGTAAATTGAGCCATAAGGTAATTAATTGACTTAGGGTTTTGTCCTTTGCAGAAATCATAGTGGTGACTTGATTATGAGGAAGGGAACCTAACAGGAAATTTCCTAAGTGTTGGTAACAGCAAATGTCTAATGCCCCTGATACTGTTTTCCTTTTTTATGACCTGATAATTTTTCTGTTTCATTAGAAGGTAAATTAGACAAATTGAGAAGTTCAAATTGGCCAATGAACAAAGCCGATTGTGTGTTCGAAGCTCTAAAATCATGTCTCCTCTCTTATGGAGGCCAATCAACCAGCATGTATTAAGTGCTTACTGCATATCAGTCACTCAGTAAGATGAACACTGGAGATACAAAAAAAAAGGTAAAATAGAATAGAATGTCAGTCAAGGAGCTTCTGTCCTACCAGGGAAGGCTGACACATGAGATTATGCTAAATGCTACCAAATGTTTTTTACTAAGTCAGAAAATCCTTATATTTTCATTTATATTATATGTATAACCTGATATATATTTCTTCCATAAAGGTCTACTCAAATAAGTACAGGCACTTCTGTGGCACAGTGCGCTGCAAGATATGATTGAATCTGGCCTCAGGCACATACTAGTTATGTGGCCCTAAGCAAGTCACTTAACCTCTATTTGCCTCAGTTTCCTCAGTGGTGAAGTGGAAATAACAGCACTTATCTCACACAATTGTTGTGAGAATCAAATGAAATAATATTTGTGAAGCACTTAGCATATCTCCTGGCACATTCTAAGCACTATATATAAATGCTTTTTCCTTTGTCTTCTCCCCTTCCCCCAGTACTTCAATGGGGCATGAAGGCTACGCCAGTAGGACACAGTCTCTGTCAGGTCCTACCAAGTTTTAAAGATGTCAATTACAAGCCCAAGATGAGCCAACCTAGCTAAGTTCAGAGAAGTTCCTCACTAGAAAATAATGACCAAGTCATTAATGTTCTTGACTCCAGTGACCTGCAAAGATCATCTAGTCCAGGGGTGGGGAACCTGCAGCTTCAAGGTCATATGTGGCCCTCTGGGTCCTCAACAGGGACCCTCTGACTGATTCAGCAGGTTCCCCCACTCCTAAATTCTAGTCAGACATAAAAGGGCTTCTTTGGCCAGTAGATGGATTAACCATGCTCACAAAATCACAGACCCTTGAAATCTCAAAAGCATTGCCATTGGATTGCTGCCTTTCTTTGTGGTACTCACCAATAGCAAAGAGTTCCACTCCTTCATCCTTCAGTTTCTTTGAAGGCGCTTCTACATCATCCTGTGATTTTCCGTCAGTGATGAGAACACCAATCTTGCGAGCTCGAGGTCTCATGCCAGCCTGTGGCCTGAAGTTGTTTTGCCGAATAAAATTCAAAGCCATGCCTGATGCGATTTTAAAAAGATACATATGATTACTTGATGATCTTTAAATTTTAATGATTTTTTTTTAAAAACCAAGGCTTAAAAAACTTAAAGGTCAGAATTTACCTGTCAGTGTGTTGCCTCCTTTGTATGGGAGGTTAGCAACCGCTTCCAATAGGCTTTTCCTGTCTTTATGAGCACTCAGCTGCCACTCTGTTCTGGGGTCCCCACTGTACTGAGCAAGGGCTTAAATAATGCAGTGATCATTAGTTTACTGAGAAAAGCATAAAAACAAGTGTCTAAAACTCTTCAATATTGGCAACGCCTACCAATTTGTACTCTTTTGGGGCCAATCTCGAAGACTTCAACAATACGTGAAATGAAACTCCTGACGGTTTTAAAATTAGCCCGACCAATACTCCAAGAACCATCGACCAGGAGCACGATGTCAGCTTCTGCTCTGGTGAAACACTCCATGCCTGATGCAGCAATAACCAAAAGGCACACATGAGTATGAAAAACATTAGGTGGTATTTAGACATCCTTTATTCCTATTTCTCCTCCCTCTGCTAACACTTGGATGCTTGGCCTCCCTGTCTCAACCATTATAGCATTATTAGATATTAGGACATCACTGGAAATATATCCATGAAACACACATCATCATCCCATTCATGAACTTCATCTTTGTATCAATAAGAAGTGGTCATTCATTCAATGGTTACTTCAATGGACATGCCTTGTATCACCCACTCTCAATTAGTCATCTTTTCTTGCTTTTTTCCTCACTTTAACCTGTCACAGAAATTAGTCTTCTAGTCAAATTTGCAAGATAAATGAGCAAAGGCTCACAAGTCTGAAAGAAAGTAGACTTATTTCAAAGGTATCTCACTATCAGGAATTAGAAATTTTAGTTAAATTTTCAAATATGACCTAAAGCACTAGCAGTATGTTTCTCTGGAATATCTGACTGCTGGTAGCAATCATATCACCACAAAACTGTTAAAGAGTATGGGATGAGCTGATGAAAAGGCATGGGCTGGAAATTGCTTCTGCGGACCAAAACCTTTTTTTAAAAAATTTACTACACCAGATATGAGAGGTAACTATTAGCATCAAATACAAGATTATTTAAATGCAATACATTTGGTTAGAAATGCCCAATTAATGTCCTATGCCAATATTTCATCTTATTTACCATGCAGACATTTCATAGTTACCATTTTTGTAAACAGTTGTCTTTACTTTGTAATGCAATTAGATAAATACAGATGGCAGAGGAGTGTGCACATTTAAAAAAATGAAGAAGAAGGAACATAATTTAGAGGAGGTATGCAAACAAACACACAAGTGAGGAGACGCAGAAACACAAGTACAAACATTTACACAAGGCTGGGATGCTAAGGAAAGAGAAATCATTTCAGATCTCCTCAGTTCACAAGCTAGGGAACAAAAATATGAGTCGGTTAATATCATCATCATAAGTTAAATAATAGAACATTTCTATAAAACAGACTGAATTTTTTAATCAAGCTTGAAATTACTCATCTAAAAACTGCTTTCTGTTGTTCTAGAATTTGTGTTACCAGTTGTTTATTTTCTGGCTTCTTGCCCTTATAACTTCTAATCTTTATATGGAAGAAATTCCATTTTAAAAAAAAAACATCACATTCATCATACTTAAAAGATATTGAGATTTCATTTACATTCTACATAAACAATCCAGTACTGAAGGATCTTGAGTAATTAATTATTACAAGTATCTAATGGTTAAAAATAGTGATCCTTTTACACGTAGAAAGTACAAATCTAATCTTTGTCAACATAACACAAAGAGCTGGGAAATTGTTTAAATTAAATTTTGTCCTGAAGAAGTTAAAACTAGTTTCATATATGCTTTAGGTGATGGAAAAGGAGGAAGAGGAAATCTGGTTCTGTTATTTTAGTGGTATAGGGAGCTTTCAGTGTAAAAACTCCCTCCAACAATGTAGATTGACAACTTATCTTTACAACCTGCCAGAATTGCCAAGATCACTGAGAAGTTAAGTGTCAGAAAGCTACTATGGGTCAAAAAAGAAGGATCTGAATCCCGAGATCTCTCTCTTCAAGGTCTACCCTCCATTCACTAAGTGATGTTTCATTGCTTCATGTATAATACTGATGGTATGAATGTGATAATAGCAAAAAAAAAAAAAATCAAAGATTTCTTCACGCTCTACAACTGAAAAAACTCTCACTTTCCATCTTCTTAACTAGTTCAGTCTTGCTAACGACTCTGATTCAGGGTGGTGACACATTAACTACATCTCTCCAGATCCTGACACTGGCGGTCCGGAGAGCCTTCATTTAAAATGTATTTAATTTTTTTTTTCCTGTCTGAACTACTAAATAAAATCTAGTAGCTATTACTATCGTGTAAAACTAAATCTCATACATCGACATTTTCCATACATCTTCTTTAACAAAAGCATATTTCAGATACTAGAGGGGAGAAATAGTATATTTGCTTTAACTGCATTAATTTAATAAAAACCTCATGACTAGATAATGATGTATTAAGTAATGGAATACTACATCATAAAAATAATAATAACAAGCAAAATCATATTTGATGAATGTCTAAGTGACAAAAAAGGACTTGTAGGTTTCAATAGTGTGAATGCCAGTTAAATATCTGATAATAACAAGAGTACTAGATAACATTTATATAGCACTTTGGAGTTTGCAAAGTACTCTACCTACATGATAATAGGTAATATTTATATAGAGTTTAAAGACCTTTAAAGCACATAATATCATGTAATTTTTGAACAGGACTATTCATCTGGACTGGTACAAATATATAGTTATAAATTTCAAATATGACCTAAAGCATTAGGAGTATGTTTCTCTGGAATAATATCTGACTATTGGCAGTGAATCAAATTCACCACAACACTGTTAAAGAGTATGGGATGAACTGATGAAAATGCATGGGCATCTATATATATATATATATATATATATATATATATACATACATACACATATATATATAGTACGTAAATAAACCTGTAGTGTTTTAAGCCTTTAGTTGAAAATGTCAATATTTACATTAAAACATCTTTAGTTGTTTCAGCCTTTTAGTTGAAAATGTCAACATTTAGTTTTAAAAGTTATTTTAGAAGATTTTTCCATAAAACAATTAGGTAAACTACCTAAATTTAAAGCATCCAAATTAATTTAAATTCTCACAGGTTGCTTACCTGTAGATAAAATTGGCATGACAGTTGTGTCTGAAAGCGTTGTCATTTCTTGTCCAATCAGTGGTGAACTTTCTCCTCCATCAAACATTCCAAAAACATTTACTTTATAGGTTGTGCCTGCCCTGCAATATTAAAAAAAAATGGATATATAGATACAGATATAAATATAGGTATAAGGTAGCTAAAAAGTTATTTTTAACTATCCAAATAAAGAATTTTATTCTTTCTTTTCCACACTATTAAAAGAGTCATAGAAATTGTTCCCTCTGAGTTTGGGAGCATGAGAAAATACGGAGTTTAGGATGAAAATTCACCATTGCACTCAACTGTGCGCCTTATGATACAATGGGAAATTGCCAGATGTCATCTAACATCACCTCCCTGAGCAGTGACCTGAAAATTCGAGTGCAGGGCGTAGGCAGGTGGACAAGGCACCAGAAAATATACCCCAAAGAATAGCAGAGGTAACCACCCACTCACAAACTCCACCCCCCTCTTAGGGGAGCTACATGGTAATGGGCAGTTCATAAGGAGTAAAGCTGCACAGAATCTCTGGGGTGTATTTATTTACCTTTGGATTGAGCATACACCAGGCAGACTCCGACTCAGAACTAAATCACTACTATTAAATACTATGCTTTAAGACAAGAAGAATGGCTTTTTTGCTCTGTATAGATCTTTAAAATGAGAGAGAAGTATTTGTTCAAATTTCCATATTATTGTACAAATGAAGAAACTTCTAAATACAAATTCTTGATTAAATAAATGAGTCCTGGATATTAAGATTAAGTATGTTGTTTGTTTTCACTGTAGACCACATCTATGAACCTCTCTCTCAAACAATGCTGATCTGTAGCAATTCTGTAATTTATGTAGCCTTAGGGAGTTCTCTGGGAACTGAGATCGACTCATTTGCCTATGGTCAGTGTCAGAGACAAGGAAGGCTTAAACCCAGGTCTTCCTGTCTCAAAGGCCAACTCCACTCCCCTACACCAAGAGAGGCAGCATGAGCTAGTAGCAGATCAAGTATACAGTCATCAAGAGCACAGTAGTTTATTATCCTTATTATAATGAATGGTCACCCTCCATTCATTCTTAGACTTCCTGATTTTCCACTGCAGAGCCTGGAGCAAGACTTTTAATCAACCCACCCTTCCCCTCTTCTGCCCCACTGGCACAAAACACAAAGTCTTGCCTTCTACTATGTCTCAAATTGGAAGAAGACTCACACTTGGGATTTCAGAATGAGTCATCTGGGCATTTAAAGAGGGAATAATAATCTCCACATTTGGAGAGGGTTTTCTACCACATAATGACAACACCCTGAGTGGGGACTACTCTTGGCAAAATGCTTCAGACTAGAAGCTTTTTTTTTTATTTTAAAGCATAGTATTGCTACTGAAAGAAGTACTCCTACTAAGTTGTAAAAATGTGACAAAGAATTACAGAAAGTCTCTTGTGCTTGACAATTTCCAAAACTACTCTTTGAGTTGTTCACAGCAAGCAAAACCCGCCTCAGGAAAGTAGTTTTCATCTCCACTATCTAGCAGCTTTTACAAATCCCTTCCCCGAACATAGTTTCCAACTTAGGCCTCACTGATTTCAATAAATTGTTTGAAACAATAATAACAAAAAAAAAATAAAACTCTCATACCTAAGTTCCTCCAAAACAACAGTATTGTCATAGGGACCAACAACTAATTCCCCAAGCCTCTGATCATCTCCTGTAGGATGGAAAGTGACCTTGTAGCCTTTTACTTCCCCGGGTGCTGGTTCCCAAGTGACTCGGAAGCTTGACATGGTTGAGTCGGATGTTTTGAGGTTCCTGGGTGATTTGAATTTTGATACTACAAAGCGAAAAAATAAAAGTAATAATTATGTGAAGTACAAAGTCTTCTCATGGATATTAAACCTCTATCCACAGTTCCAGGACTAAACTCAACTCAGGTGATTTTAACAAATGTGTGTTATATACCTGCTATTGGCAGACAAACTATGTAAAGCAGTACAGACAGGGCCTAGACCTGGGATTTTATTGGTATAGGGAACTTCCAAGGGAAGAAATTCTCTCTACCAGAGCAAGTCAGCTGCTCCTTTATAATCTCAGAGAGTCACTTAGAGCATGCAGAGATTAAGTGACTTGCCCAGGATCACAGAGCCAGTAGGCAGGACTTGAATCCAAGCATGGTATGAGAAATCAGTTCTTTACCCACGATGTCATACTGATTCACAGTGTGGGGATAGAAAAACGAAAAATCAAATCAACAAGCATTTATTAAGCACCTGCTGTGGACCAGGTCCTGTGCTCAGTGCTGGGGATACAAAAACACAAATGAAATAGCCCTTGCCTTCAAGGAACTCAACTTCCCTCCCCTCGATTCCCTTCCATTCAATTTAATAAGCATTTCCTAAATGCCTTTTATGTTCTAGGCACTGTGCCAAGCATTAGAGGTGCAAAGACAAAATATGAAATAATCCCTGCTTTCAAGGAGTTTACAGCCTAACAGTAAATTGCTGAATAAGATGGACAAACAAATCACTATAAGTTAGAATAGAATAAATGTAGAGGTGAAATACCAATAAATGGATAAGACATTCTGGAAAGGACAAACCATTTTCAGATGAGGGACCATGGAAAGGCTTCACAGAGCAGGTGGCATTTACACTGGCCTTTGCAGAAGGAAAAAGATAAGAACAGAGCAGAAATATGGAAAGAGTCCATTTCGGGCACTAATTATGGCCTGAAAAGCTGTGCAGAGGTGAGAAAAGATGGATGAGACCAGGAAATGGCTCTTAATTCAATTTGGCTAATAATACAGTCCACAGAGAAGAAATGAGGCTGGAAAGATATATGAAAGACAGACTATGGAAGATCTTGAATGCTAAACCAAGAAATTTGTACTGTTTCATCCCATAGAGAATGGGGAACCACTTAAAGGTGTTGTTGGATTTTTTTTGCAAGATCTTAGATTTAGAGCTAGAAAGGACCTTAGAAGCCATCTAATCCAATCCCCCTTGTGAGGAAATGAGGCCAAGAAAGGCTATGAATTGTCTCTGCCACATAGCTAGTGAGTCTAAGGCAAGAACTGAACCCAGACATTCCTAACTCTAGATCTAGCAATCTATCTGCTGTGCTAGGGGTGGGAAACCTGTGGCCTCAAGGCCACATGTTGCCCTCTAGGTCCTCAAGTGTGGCCTTTTGACTGAATCCAAACTTCACAGAACAGATCCCCTTAATAAAAGGATTTGTTCTGTGAAGTTTGGTTGGTACTTTCTGTGAAGTCTTTGTCGATACTTCTCCTATACATCCAAAAATTCTTTTAGTAAGGGGATTTGCTCTGTGAAGTTTGAGTTCAGTCGGAAGGTCACACTTAAGAACCTAGAGGTCTACATGTGGCCTCAAGGCCACATGTTCCCTACCCCTGCGCTGTGCCACACTGTCGCTAACATGATATGATCAGACCTGTGCATTAGAAAGACTCCTCTGTCAGCAGCGTAAAGGATAAACTGCAGAGGGGAAGACACCAGAGGCAAAGTAGTCTATTATTTTGCACTTTATTGAATGTAGCATTCCATTCACATTTGATGTCATCAGGGTCAAGGAAACTATCACAATAGCTCAGGCGAGAAGAAACGAGGCTCTGAATTAGTGTATTGTGCGAGGAGAAAGAAAAGGAAAGTTGTAAGGACTATTTAGGGCATAAAATCAACTGTATTTGGCAAGTGACTGGAGACTGAACAAGGTGAAGAAAAGAGGAAAATCCAAGGAGACTCCAGGATTTCAGGCATGGTTATTAGAAAGATAGAGTGACAACAAAGGACTGGAAAAGCGAGGAGCAGGGGCAGATTTTGAAGGGAAGATGATGAGCTCAGCTTTGATATGCTGAATTCAAGATGTCAGCAAGACATCTAGAAACAGGTATCTGATAAGTAGCTGGGAACCTGGGACAGGGATTCAAAAGAGCAGCTGAAGTTGGAAACAGACGTTTGAATGTGATCTGCAAAGAAGCAATAACCGAAGTCAGGGAATAATAAAGCATCCCTATGGGAAAGAGCATAGAGGGAAAAAAGGATCCCTACTCTTAGGGGACAGGAGGAGGAAAATAACCACCAAAGGAGGCACAGGGGCAGTCACAGAGTTAGGAAAAGAGATAAAAGAATCCGAGTCAATTATAAATTATCAATTATAAATGTTCATACTTGGAGTTAAATTCCAATCTCTTCCCTTATCAGTTTCAATAAACCATAAGCTCAAAATGAGTCAATAGATAATAAACTCTTGAGCTACCTCATGAGAGGCAGAGTGTCCAGGACTAGCACATTTACAGTCATATTAAATCTTGTCCTGGTCAGATTGAGTACGCATTTGGAAAAGACAAAGATAAGATGACGAGCACGCAGAGCAGAATAACCAGCGACTGTCAGTAATTAGTCTGAAGGAAGGAAAATTTTGGGAAGAGAAACAGAGTGGATGGGGGTGGTACACTATAGCCTTCACATGTTTGGAAGGCTGGCATAGAGAGGAAACAGACTTGTGCTTGACTTCAGAAGTCAGAACCCAGAATCCAATGGAAATTGCAAAAAAAGAGACTTAAGAGTTGGTATAAGGAAAAACTCCCCAACAACTGTTGTTATCCAAAATTGGAAGGGGTCCCGGCACACAGTTAGGTTCTCAAGTAACGGATGACCTCTTACTACATACAGTCTGCATGAGATTTTTATTCAGGTATGGGTTAAATCAGTAGGTCTCTTACGTCCCTTCCAACTCTGGGGTTCTAGAATTCTAAGAGCTTAAAAAGGACCTTTAAATTATACATACGTGTGGTTCCTGATCCTTGCCTTTGCTTTCCTTCTCCTGTCTTGTAAATTGGAAGCACTGTGATATCATATGTGGTTTGAGGCTGAAGTCGTTTTAAAACAGTTGATGTGACTGTGGGGGGCACTTTGGCCACCATCTGTCTTCCTCCTCCACGAGGCCGGTATACCACACGATAGTTCACAACTTTCCCTGGTGCTGGATGCCAAGTGACTCTCATGGTGGTTTCTGTCTCATCATCAACTCTCAGAGTCCTGGCATTTTGAGATACTGTGGGATGCAAAGCCAGATTAAAATACACGTCAATAAAAAAAGAAAACGTTATAATGTAATAAAACACCATTTGAGCAAGGAGTAATGATCTGTGCTTTGATTTTTCACATACTTTAGGAAAGGCAGAATAGCCTAGTGGATAAAGTTGTAGACCAGAATTAAGAAGACTCGAATTCAAATCCTACCCCCTGACATTTGCTAACTGTTTGACTATTAGCAAGTTGCAACTTCTCTGGACCTTAATGTTCCCATCTATAAAATGGAGACAATAAAAATAATACCTTCTTAGTAACTACCCCACAGGGCTCTTGTCAGACTCCAATGAGACATTCTTTGTAAA
This sequence comes from Bettongia penicillata ogilbyi, assembly GCA_023548195.1. NCBI lineage: Eukaryota > Metazoa > Chordata > Mammalia > Diprotodontia > Potoroidae > Bettongia > Bettongia penicillata. Next base: position 611,373 of record JAJHZJ010000032.1, on the reverse strand, counting down.
ATGTTTTCCAAATCTTAAAGCTTTATATGAATGTCAAGGATCATGGTGTTCATAGTTCAGCATTGTAATCTATTGTAAACTGAGGTTAATAAAAGATCCTAAGAGACCTTTCTTGCCCATCCCCTGAAAACTAGAAGTCTGGATCTTAAGGATTTCCTAGTTGGTTATTAGAGAATTTAGAAAAGAAAACATCCTTTTCCTGGGACAAGCTTTTAGAAATTTTATCCTACTTCCATCTGTAAAGAATTTCTCTTAAAACCAAATGCCTTGAGGAATTTTACAGCTGTTAGTTCTGCAAGTGAATTTTGACAGGGGCTATTGCAAGTAGTATGAGAGTGACCCAGATAATTACTTTAGCCAGAATGAAGGTTGTTAATGAAATTTCTTGTGTTCTCTTCCAAAAAAAATGTAAAGAAGAGGGATATAAAGAGATAAGCCATTATATAATGTCCCAATAGTTTTATTAAAATTAAGTTTGTGAAAATTTAGCCTGATAGGAATCCTTCATGTGGAAAGTGTTTGCTCAAGGTACAATATATATCATCAGCAAAAATAATCTTTCTCTTTACTTAGCTAATTTTTATTTAATGAAAGTGTAATTAAACTTCTAATAGAGATCATGTAACTTCTATTCTTCGTTATGCCAATGTGGTGCTTATATTCTGCCAGTACTGTTAGCATTGTTATTTCATTTGTTCAGAGATTAGATACTTCAAAAGGTTAGAATCATTTTATATAGGAATATGCTTAAGTTCCTGGGGGAAATGATTAAGAATTTCCCCTCACTATTTGAAAGACAGAAGGGGGGATAAAGAGGGAAAGGGGATGGAAGGAAAGGGAAGGGAAAGAAAAAGAAGGAAAGGGGGAAAGGAAAAGGAGGGAGGGGAATGAAGAAGAAAAAGAGGAAATGAATGGGAGGGAAAGAAAAGAAAGGAAGGGAAGAGAAGGGGGACATAGAAAGATGGAGAAGAGGAAAGAGAATATAAAAGGGAAAGGAAAAGGGAAGGAATGAGAGAGAGAAGGACAAGAAAGATAAGGAAAGGGGGAAGGTAGAAAAGAAGGGGATGAAGAAGGGGAAGGGGAATAAATGAGATGAAAAACAAAAATGGAGAGAAAAAGAAAGAAAGGCAGCATGATATAAAGGATAGCTAGCTTGCCTCAGAACAAATTGGGCTCAAATCTCCCACCTCTGATACTTAACCTAATATCATAGTCCCCATGCAACTCTGAAAGACTGTAAGTTGCAGATATGTACTGGTAGGAGAAATTCCCTTGCTGGGAGCTCCCAATGCCAAAGACATTATAGGTCTTCACAAAATAATAATAGCAAAGTAACTTAAAATACCATGGTCATTCATCTTTGTTCCACATGGAGAAATCTTGAGTAAAATATCAACCAAAGGTGGATTTGTATAGGAGTATTCAGCCAGTGATGTAAGCTCCTCTCTTAATTTGCTCTGGTAACATTTGACATGGCCTAATGACAAGTATAAACCCCTATACTAAGAAAAATTTCAGTTTCCTGCTCTGATCCCTTATGGGCAGTGGGGGAGGGGAGAATAAAGTCGCCAGTGATGAGTTAGATAAGTATACCAAGAGACTCCAAGGAAAGAATAGCTCAGTGGCTTTCCACTGCAATAACCAGGAACTCTTAACTTTGTTTATGTCATCAACAACTTTCTAAAATAATGTTTTTAAATGCATCAGCTGAAATACATAGAATTACAAAATAAGCTAATTATGGGATATACTTTTATCAAAAGCGTTTTTTTTAAACAAGTTCACAGACCTTGGGTTAAGAAACTTTGCATTAAGGGATTATAGAGGGCCAAAAGACTGAATGATTTGCCACAAAATATTAACCTTTTCAAAAGCAAATACAAAAAATCTTAAACTTGGATGTTCAGTGAAGTTGTACTCTTATTATGCCCAGTATTGATGAATATGAAGAGAAGTAAATAAATTAAAATACACACAAAACATCTAAGATATCTTCATCTAAAATGTATTCAGAATAACCCAACGCACAATTGTCTACTATTATAAATTATCGGATAAAGATGAACCAATTTAAATGAAAAGAAAGCAAGTAAAAGTTTTGCCATTAAAAAAGAAAAAAGTTATAATGTCTTGCTTAGGCTCTTGAAAAAAAAGTGATGTCAACATTCACTGGCTCAGGATTCTGATTATTATCAATTACCACAAATGTGGATTAAGATGTGGTGTGCGTGGGCCTGTCCTAGGAAAGGCTTAAGTCATGGGATCACATACTTTATGCAAGAGTTCATAACCTTCTTCACGTCAGAACACTTTGACAGTCTGGTGAAATCTATAGATCCCTCCTCAGAAGAATTCACAATGGCAGAAAATGCCAGATTTCCGATAGAGGTGAATGAAAATAAAGATGTATTTTTTTCTCATGCAAGTTCAAAGACCTCCTGAAATCTATAAATGATCCCTACAAGTGGACCCAGGATTGGAAACCCCCAGATTTAGTCCTTCAAAGGACTTCAAAGGTCATCGGTGAAACCCCTTCATTTTACAAATAAGGCAATAAATTCTAGAACGATTAAATGAATCATTTAAGTTTACACAAGTAGTAAGCAGTAGGAAAAGATTTGAACTCAGGTCTTCTAACTCCAAATTTAGCACATTGTCGACCATTCCATAATGACTCACTCTCCTACATAAATATGACATTCACACAAGTAGTTTTTAGTTCAATAAAAAAAATCAAACCTCTTCAGAATGAGTATCAAATCTCTTCTTCTTACACAAGATGCCCAGTCTAATTTCACTGATGTTCAAAGTTCAGAAGAATGTAATATGACCATCTTTGGGTGCTGTTATGAATAGCAACCGGCGCTCCAAAAATCTGTTACCACTCCCCTGACACAAGTACTAAGATTCCCAGGCTGTGCAAATACTTAAAAATCTAAATATGTTTAAAGCAGATTTTTTAATTTCATGCTTCATACTGTGATATCTTGCAAGCTTTTGAGTTATGCCCTTTCTCTATAATAAATTACAGAAAATAACAGAAGGAAACCGGCAAATTTCTGTATATTTTGTGCTAATTATTAACTGACCCTCAGGCTTTTGGAAAAAAGTAATGAAGTTGGCTCATCACCACAAAAAAAGTTGCATGGTGCATGTCATGGCATCACCACCATGATGTCATGGTCCCTTCAAGAACAAAGAACAACATAGACAAGTTGTGCTATGAAACTGCTGTATTACCCTCTCTTCTTCCTTCCACCCCATGTTACTGACATCTCCTCCCTCCAGGGGATGCCTCCAGGTAGCAGTACCTCTAAACTAGGTATCTCAGACTAGGAAACGTATACCCATATGTGCATCCACACATACATAAGCATCCACATGCACATATATGCACATATACATACACATACAAATGCACATACATTAGTTCTCTGTCTATTGGCATCTTGGCCATCCCTCCAGTTCATAATTCTAAAAGAATTCCACCATCTTCCTGGACCTTATAATGTTTCCAGAGATGTTTAGCTGAAAGCTATATTTGAAACCACTCAACAAAATGTTCCCTACTGGCAACAAAGAAGCCAACATGAAACTTTTCATACCTTTGAAGTAAAATTCCTTATAAGTCCCATCTGGGTTACAAATATAAATGGCCTAGACACCTGACCCTTACTTCTCACAACTTTTCAACAACATTTTCCAAATTGTCTTATCTTTCACAGCAAAAATTAAAAACTAAAAAAAAAAAACTAGTGGAACAAATTAACCTCTTTTCCCCTCTGACTAGTTCTCTAACTTCAACCTTTAAAGTAGCTGATCCTCAACCAGCAATGGCGCTCAATACTACTCAGGTTCCTCCCAGTTCGGAGGAGGCCTTTTAAATTCAGTAACAGCTAAACCAATCAGTCAAAAGTGTTCATGGAGAAAGTACGATGACTGAGCTTCAGAGAGGCGGAAGGCAATGTAAGATTTCTGCCATCCCATATAGTTTTGGTACTAGCACATTCCTATTCAAGAATTCCCTTCACAAGAAGATCAGAAGATTCACACCTTCAAGGAGCTATCATATGAAGCATGATTTTTGGCAAATGCAATGTTTGTCAATCTTTAGATACCTACATTATTAAAATTTTCTAAACATAGGAATGATATTGTTTTAATAACCAAATAAATTAATTGGAAGGTTCATTTGCATGTTATCTGAATTTGCTACACATTATTTATTTTTGCATCAACTGAACTTCTTCCAAAAACCAATCAAAAGACACATCCTTAAACAACAGCTAATACATTTCAGATATAATATTAACTTTGCCATGGAAACCAACTATGTCAATATACTTTTCAGTAAAATTTAATTTTCTGCTAAATTACATAGAACTATAGAGAATCTGATTGTATTTGACACAAGCAAGACCATGTTTCTTTGTCTGAGAATGTTAATTTACATTAACTCAATTCTTGGTTCAGCCCATGAGATTTTTCTCTAAAAGTAAACAAATTAGAAGGGGAGAAAAATCAGTGACATCAGTCACTGCACCCTTCAATTCTCCAATAGAGCTGAAATAATGGCCACTGACCTGACCTATTCAGTCTTTTCTTTTTAATAAAACATCATAAAGATGCATGCCCTCTTACCAACAGTTCCTCCATTCCCCTTCCCTAAAGCCTTACAGAGGGCAGACACAGAAATCCCAGGCTAGAAACAATGAGATTAGCTTGGGTCACATGACCCATCAGGTATTTTTTTGGAGTCTACTAATTTATTGTTCTTGATAATTCCTTCGTAATCAATCACTACATTGTTATCCCACTCAGTACTAACTCAGCTCTAGAAAGGATACTAGGTCTCAGAAAAACAGGCGATAATGCATCATGTGGTTGGATTGAGGAAGTAGCTTTCTGATATTGAAAGGTTGGACCTCCTTACCTCAAAACATTTCCTCTCCCTCCCCAACACTTCCACTGGCCCTAAGATATGGCATTGAGCTTGGAATAAAGAATGTATAATGTTTGCTTCCAACATTTAAGGGATCTTTTAAAGCAAGCTACTTTAACAAGAAGATAACTATAAGTGATCCTGACTAGACTAGAAGTAGATAGGGAGAAAAGGTTTCCTGAGTTTGCTTTCCTTTCCTGGCAAGTAATAGAGCCGTGCTCTTTGACTCTTTGCTCCCTTTCTCACATTCATCCTTTCTCTCAATACTTATAGGTGGAAGACTGGATTTGGAGTCAGTTGGACCTGATTTTAAAATCCTACCTTAAACATGTACTGGTTTTGTCATATACAAAATGGGAGGGAAGGCTGGATCCAGTGGCCTCTAAAGTGCCTTTTAGCCCAAATCTATGATCCTATGATCCTTTCTATGCTTCCTGCGTCTTAAGTTTCAATATGAAGTAAATATATGTAGACTGGAGAACCAACTACACATATTCATACTTTTGAATATCTATTAATATGCATTAATCAGAATCCAAAAGATGATAAACACTAATAATGTAAAATGTCACCTACATTCAGTTGTAGCTTCTCCATTCAAAGGATTCCCTTCCCCACTGGTGTAGGTGGCAAATATTGAAATTTTATATTTGGTCTCTGGTTGCAGATTTTCTATCACAGTATGAATTGCATCTCCAGGAAGATTCTTCTCTCCAGCTTCAATGTCATCATAAAGGGATCTCCATGTAACTCTGTAACCACGAACCATCCCTGGAGCAGATGTCCAATATGCTCCAATAGAAGTGTCAGTGATATCTTTAGTAATCAAGTCTCGAGCAGAACCTCGTTCTACAGAAGAGAAATTTTTAAAAAAAAAAGGAATCAGTGCAAGAATATACATATAAACATCTAACCCTTTCTCTTTTTTCAAATTAATATTCAGTTCATAGAGGATAATCTGTTGAGCTTGATCTCAGAAAGATCCAAGCTCAAATTCCTTGTCTGACACTTATTAGCTGGGTGATCCTATGTGCATACGGTAATTCCCTAGGTCTTATCTATTAAGTCACAGACAGATTACATCTGAATTAGTAGGATGAGTTCCCATACAGAAAGTTCCCAACACTGATGAAATCATCAGTTATACTATACTCATCCTTATTATTCAGAGTTCTTTCCAGTACCTCAAAATCTATCTAAAATTGAAATCACTGTTTACCAACAATGAACCCCTCCTGCTATCTTCTCTACCAAAAGCAACTTTATTCTCATTCTGCCAAGTTTGAAACTTCAAAATCACCTTTTGATTCTTTCTTCTTTCCCACAAAAGGCTCTTTTCCTCCAAAATTTTCCCCTACCTTTCTATCACAAAAACTACATAATTAATCTTCTTTAAATGCCTAATCAGCTGATGAACCTAACTAAAATCTTGGCCTCTTTGCTGTCTGTCACATAAGACATGTCGTCTCTCAACTCCACGCACTTCCTTCCTCATCTCTAATTTCTAGATTCCCAGGCTTCCTTAGGTTTCATCTGAAATCTCACCTTCTGCAAGAAAGCCTTTCCCAATACCCCTTAGTGCTACTTTCTCCCTTTGAGATCATTCCCAATTTATCCTTCATAGATCTTGTTTGTAGATAGTTGTTTCCATGTCGTCTTCCCCTATTATACTGTGAGTTCCCTAAGAGGAGTTAATGGGTTTTTGCCTTTCTTTGTATTCTCAGCTCTTAGCATGGCACTTAATAACTATTTGTTGACGACTTCAAATGAAGGATAGTCTTGGTAAGGCACACAGGGCCCTCCACAATCTGTCCCCAATCTGTCTTTCCAATTTTATCTCCCATGAAGCTCACATGTACTCCTTCCTCATCTGCAAAAATAAGGGAATTAGACTAGGTGGACTTTGACTTCTCTTCCAACTCTAAATCTATGAAAGTCACTACCTCCCATGATCCCAGATTAGTTGCTTATCCCCTTTAGACCTATATCCTCACCTGTAAAATGAAGGAGTTGGACCAGAGACTCTAAGGTCTCTTCCAAACCCAGACTGATGACCCTTTGTATATATTTCTATCCCCATTGCCTGACACAGTATAAGGTATTTCATAAATATTCATTGAATTGCCCTGAGGGAAATTCCACATCTCCAATTTCTTTTTTATTTGCTCAAATGTCATTATGATATCTCTCTTTTATTCCCTCTATAAAATACATTCCTAGCTTCTATCTTCAGGGTTTTCCCAAGCACCTTATCTCCTTTCATGCCTCGGTTACCTTAGGGTATGGACCATGGTCCTCAAAGTATTTTTTCTACAATTCATATATACACATACATGTATATATGAATTGTAGAAAAATCCTATATAATCCTAAAAATCATATATATGATTTTATTAGAGTTATAGATTTATATTATATATATTAGATGTTTCTACATTATATATATTATGCATATTATATATACATGCATTATTATATATATCAGATATTTAAAGCTGGAAACAACCATCTAGATAACCTAGACCACTGCTCCTCATTTAATGAGAGGCTGGGGAAGTTCACAGTGAACTTGCTGATCAGCTCCATAGCTATCTATTGGCAGAAAGTTCTGGGACTGGCCCTCCAGAGTCTCCTCATTCATACAAAGCCCAGGGCTTTTTCCACTGCTCTGTGCTTTCTACCAGTCTAATTTAAACAAATCTCCAGCTCTAATGTGCAGTTCACTAAAATTCTAAAACATGACCTCATTCCTATGGCAAAACTAATTCCAGATATCCATTCCTTGTTGTTGGATTTTATGGAGTTATAAATGTAAAAGGGTAACCTTTCAATGAAACTGAAAAAACACCCATTCTTCTAGAGCACTGAAAAAGTATTAGTTATTAAAGGGGGCTACACTTTAGAGTGGGGGGGAATGACTGAAAAGTTCTGTTCCCAAATTCAAGCCTTTTCATTCAATAAAAAACATTAATATAATCCAAATGGAAAATAAGAAAACCTAAACCACAGCTTTCTCCCAATAAAACAGCTACTCTTTCCATATTTTAATATAATATAAATATACAAGTCACTTTATATTGGCTACTTCACACAGGATTTCTGCCATAATATGACATCAATATAAAACTATCTGCTTTCCCAGCACAATTTTTAGCAAGCAATTGCTGAGTGTTCAAGCAAGTGATACAAAAAGCTACTGTAAGAATTCTGAAGATCATTATTATTTCAACCATCATTGCCATAAAGATGGGAGAAAAAATAATGTATGTCTTGCTGCTATGTACAATAAAGCTCTAGAACCTGGACTGAAAAGAAACATTAGAGAGAAGAGAAGCCACATTGCACACCAACAAAAAAAGATATGTAGCTCAATGAAAAGGGGGGAAAAAGGTTGGGCTTTTCTTTGAAACCTCAAGTCCAAGTGGAAACTTCTCACTATTATAAATAACTTGAGAGGCTGACAGAAGAACATCCTATCTGGGGTAGGGGAGGACAGGAAAATTAGACATGCATTTCACTGCAATCAGAAAAACATTTCCCAAAATCATACTAATTTATTTTCTTTCAAAGCTTGTGACTGTTTCATATAAAGTGGGGAGGGGTGGCTGTTTGTGTTTTAAACTCTAAAAATGACCACAAATCATGTCTTTTCTGTGCAATGCAACAACATGCAAGTACAGCTGCATAAGAACACTTTTGCACTAAATGCTACTCAGGCAACAGGACTCTGGATTTGACATGTGTAGTATGTGGATACAGAGTCCTAGTATCACAGTATTTCAGCATCAACAGGGTACTCTATGACCATGTAGTTCTGTTATCTTTACAAAGAATCTCCTCAACAACATATACCGCCAGTGGTGATCCAGCTTCTAACCAAAGCCCGTGAGGGTGAAGTCACTACCACCTGAAGCAAACCACTTGATACCCCATAGTTAACTTCACTCCCACTTCCCCCACCATCCCTCTCTTTAATATCTTCCAACTTCCACTTCTTCTACCTCTCATGCCCATTCAGCTGCTAAACTGCTACTTGTTTCTGGAAAGATTCCAAACCACCCTTAATGTCAAGAATTCACACTTGCACTGAATGTAGACTCTAGACAAATTTCATCCACAGGCACCAAAGCAACTGGTAGATGAAACTGCTAAACTACTATCTGAGATCTTTGAGGAATGGAAGAGAATGGGAGGGTTTTCTGTATTAGTGCCAGACAAAGTTGTTCCAAGTCAACTGAACTCAATTCAGTTCAATTCAAATACTGTGCTAAATGTTTAACATCCTTAGACAAAAATAAAATAGTCTTTGCCCTCAAGGAGCTTATATTCTACTGGGGGGAAATGTTAAACACAGATAAGTGAATAATGTCCATATATCCCACTTTTTCACATTACAGAAAATATTCCCTCCGTTTTTGCCTATTAATATCTTGTGGCCATAAGACTCAGTAAAAGGGATTGTTCCCAAAGATGCCCTTTCCTTGTACCCCTTCTCCCTACTAAAAATCAACCCAGTGAAACACAAAAAACATGACTATGAAATTAAAGTTGGCTCCAATGTTGCAGTGAGTTTTGGGGGTTTTTTTCACATTTAATGCTGGGATGGTGTGGGAGTGGGGAACAAAAGACATCAACACTTCCAACTTGTGTTTATTTTCTCCCAATGATTTGCCTCTCAGCTCATTTTTATTCCTATTTGCTTCAGTGCTGTTTGTGACATTATACTCATTCCCGTGACAACAGACTTCAGTGTCACAAACACAGTCGAATGATTTCATTTTGAGAATGAGTAGGTGGCCGGTAGGGAGATTGTAAGAAAATACAAACTCCATCATACTTCTGAACTCACTGAAAAATGGGCAAAGAAGTTTACTAGCCAAGTAAGGGAATTTTTCTCTGGGTTTTTCCATTTCCTATTCTCAGTTCTCAATTTAAATGTGACCTTTGAATGGAAAAGACTTGAGTTCAAGTCCAATATCTACCATATTCTGACTATGTGATCCTGGGCAAGTCACTAAACTAAGTTTAGTTCCAGAGAATGTGCTAACCTGATTTAGTAAAGGAAATTCTGCCCCAGGAATTCCCTACATTGATGAAATCAGAGGTCCTGTACAAAAATAAAGTAAAACTAATAGATGATCATTGTAAAATGGATAAATTTGTGACTGTCACTAGTTTTAAGAAGAAAACATTATTTTTTTTAAATATAATCCCTCAGATTCCTCCTTCAACAAGGGATGGATTAAAAAATGAAAAGTCTTTTACATCAAACTCTTCTAAACATCCAGCCATGACTTATTAAAGCAGTATTTATTGATATGGATGGAAGAAAATAGAAATAATGCAGTTTAAGGATTTTTTTCTCCCAGTCTTTCTCCATACTACAGTTACTCTCTACAGCCAAAAAAGGAAAAGTTGGCTGAAAGTTAACAGGAACCTCCTTCAGGACCTGTGGTTGAAAAAGTAAACAAGCAGCAAAATTTAATGACTTCTAACTCTTAGGAATGAGTCAGTTAATCAAATACATTTCTAAGCACTGAGCACCTACTGTTTGCAAAGCAATTCTCACTGATTCTTTGCCCTTTTTCCAGACACTATATTACTTTCTTCGATCCAGTAATTTCATGTTGGGTATATGACCCTATCAGTGTATTTATTATAAGAAAATCTAACTCCTATTAAACACTAGAATTCCCCAGAGAGTTCAGTGTTTCTTACTTTAACAACCAAAATTAAGTATTACATGAAAAAATAAGCAAAAATGGAAACTCATAATCTTTAAAGTCCAATGACTAGATTTTTTCATATTAAGCTGTATATCATTAATGATAGAATCACTGGTTTCCTCCATAATTTAAAGAATATTGAGTAAAAGAGAAGTCATTTTAAGGGCCTAGCTCAAGGGCCCTGAAATGCTACTTCTCAGGCCAATCCTAAAAATTTAAAAAGTAATATGATGTAATAATGAAAGTAGTATGAATTCTGGAGTCAAGACATAGGGTGATATACTAGCTCTGGTTCTTAATTCTTCTGTCACTTTGAACAAGTCACTTAACCTCTGAGCCTCAGTTACTTCATATGTAATATATGTATATCAGTAATATGTATATGTGCACATGTATGTACACATACATGTGCATATATACATGTGTGCACATATATATCATTTATACTAGACTCTAGGTCCTTTGCAGTTTCAGATTTAGGAACCTAATTTGTCATTCTCAGGTGATGAAAGATGAGAAGGTAGTCCACAATCTCATGTCATCTATATTCCTATAAAGAAAACGGGACTTAGTTCATATCTGGCTGTTGGAGACCTATTATTCCAGGATTAGAAATACAATGGAAGAATTTGTGTCCTTGATGGCTTCTTCCAGGCCCTGAGCCTTGTGCCTACTATGAGATTTCATTTCTCCTCTCTCCCTTTG